>CM040423.1:33546129-34146129 GCA_022702705.1 Papilionanthe hookeriana x Papilionanthe teres
AAACTTTAGCTTCAGAAGTTGAGAGACCACATCACCTAGCGTCCACCATGTCTTTTCAGCCAGATGTCAACCTCAGGGTCTTACAGCCAAATTTCACTCAAGAGAACACCCAAGATGACTCCTTTAAAGGAAAAGCTCAGAGCAGAAAACAAGTGAAAATAATCCGCATCCCTAAATCTATCACAGCCATGAAGTGTTGCAAATGACACAAATTTGGATATGTTGAATCGGACTGCATAACTAGGGGTGATTTGTTTCACTGAGCATGACGTTCTTGAAAAGGTGGGTAATGACACAGTAGACACTGAAGTTGGTGAAGACACGAAGGAGGACGAACAACTTCCAGTTGAGGAGGAAAAATTGCACATAGTTTCAGTTGAGATCGTGCGAGAGACTCCAACCGATTTCAAGGTAAGTCTCCAGGGCAATCTTGAGTTCGAGGAATCGACATTAGAGGTCTGCAACCTCATATAAGAGAATATCACACCATTTTTATCTATAGACACATTTCTGAATTGTCCGTACTAGGGGAGGCCCATCACATAAAAAATGGGGCTCTTTTGTGTCATATAGGGAAGATTATATTGAGTTATTCAGATGTCAGATTTTGTTCATTAGTGAACGCACCATAGCAAGAGGGATGAATCCCAACCTTGAAGTTTATCTTAGGAGCTTGATGGGGACGGATATTGTTCAGTAAGATCCAGGTTCTATCAGTGACGAAGAGGTTTCTTCTGAGTGGATACTAGTACGAGTGGTGCAGTCTGACACAGATTTGATCCCATAGGTGATTTCGTCTTACATATTGGTTTATCAGCTACATTACGCTAAGTACGAGAAGTGGAAAAAGAAGGATTCAGATTTAAGGGCTCAAGAGTTATATTATGGGAACCTATATATATATTCAGCTCCAACTTATTATGTGCCAAGAGAGAATGCATATTGATTATGTCAAAACGTGTTGTGGAATGATAAGAGCTACATGATGTACCTCCAAAGGGATTACAATATCTCTGTTACTATCAACGTGGTAGGTTTGACTCCGTTTTAGAAGTAATCAGAACTTCAATGAATGAAGTCGAAGCTCTCCCAACTCTGGGAGGTTGATGTGGAAGCTTAGCAAGGTCACGATATTGTAGCTGCTATAGTATCGCAGACGTGATACTGTGGCTGCTACAGCACTGCGATCCAACTTCGGGATAGATGCATTATTTGCGGTGTTACGCTCGATTAATCCAAACTATTAAATGTATGGTATCTTGTCTCATTTTTCAAAATTATATTACTATTTTTCAAAAGTAATACCTTACTATTCTAAAATAAACTATTTTAAATCTAAACCATATTGTAAAAATTACTTTTCAAATTTAACGGCCTACAACATCATCAGTCACATAGACCTTATTTGTGGTAGAGTGAAGTAATCGATACCATTTTGGAGTGTTGAGTATGTGAGGAAAACACATGTTATGAACCTGGGATCAAGTTCGAGTTGGGGTCGTGTTCTGAACAAAGGCTGTGCATCCAAATTTTTTGGGATGTAAAGTGGAGAAGACTCTATTGTAGGGAAAGCACGATCTCAAGACGGCAAAAGAGTACGAAAGTTGTGAATTTTTTAGGGAACTCTATTGATGAGACAAGTGACGGTAAGAATTGCATCATTCCAGAAACGTTTTGGAGCATTAGAGTGAAACATAATAGAGCAATTAACGTCTAGGAGATGTCAGTATTTCCTCTCAGCTACCTCATTTTGTTGAGTTTTAGTACACGAGCAATGATAGAGAATGTTCTTAATTACCAAGAATTCTCCTAATATAAAGTTAAAAAATTCACTAACATTGTCAATTTGAAGGACCTAAATTGGAGTTTTGAATTGGGTCAGGATAAAGGTGTGTAAATTTTTGAAAGTATTAGCAACTTCAGATTTATCTTTTAAAATATAAACTCACGTCATCCGAGTGTGGTCATCAATCAAAGTAAGAAACTACATTTTATTGGTGTAACTAGGAGTGCGAGAGGGTCATCATAAGTCACCGTGGATAAGAGAGAAATGAGCAGAAGGTGTGTAACTGTAGGGTGGATAAGAAACACGATGATGTTTAGCTAATTAGTTGGTTTCACATTTGAAATTAGAATGATATTTATTAGAAATATCAATGGATATAATTAGTTTAGATACTGGAAATTAGGATGACCCAAACGACAGTGTAATAACATTATTGGGCATTCAGTGGACTGAGATAAACTGCAATTACTGGGTGGAGTGTCCTTTGTACTTTTCTCTTTGAAGAAGTAGAGCTTGTCTACCCGTTTAACAGTTCCAATTATCCTTCCCGAACAACGATCCTTAAAGAAACTGGCATTAGAGAAAAAATAAGCAACGCAATTAATGTCATATGTCAACTTACTAACAGATAAAGAGTTATACTTTAGTAGAGGTACATGAAACACAGATTTCAGAGTTAAACTTATTGTGAAAATAAATCATTTACCAACAATGGAATTTTGGGACTCGTCGACAATTTTAACGATATCTTTCTTTGATCAAGGATAGTATGTCGAGAAGATTTGAGAGCTTTCATTCTTGTGGTTTGTGACATCTGAATCAATGATCCATAAACAAAAAGGGGCAAAAGAAATGAGCGTCAGATGATTGATACCTTGACGAACGTGGGAGGTCGACGGGTCGGAAGAGAGCAGACTGGATTCAAGCCGCTTGATTAAGTGCTCCATTTGACTTTTAAGAGAATTTGAGAGTTCTGGATTTTTCTCGGTAGAGGTCGGTTGCAGTGTGTTGGATTCAAAAACTATAGGAAGACCCTTGGCAGGAGGTGATTTGGCCAAAGGATTGGATGTTAGTTTCCTATGGAGCTTCCAACTTTTATCACGAGTATGGTTGGGTTTGTGACAGTAATCAAAAGTGGGGCGACCAGCCCGGGGTTGAGAACTATTAGAAACCAAGCTGGATACTACGGCAGACGGAGTGGACGCACCAAGCGTGGCAAGTCTTCGACTCTCTTCATGACGAATCTTAGTGAAAACAACGCTAGTATAAGGAAGAAAATCTCGGCCAAGGTATGCCCCTGTACTTCATCAAGATCTTTGTTGAGGCTTTTCAAAAGTTAGAACATGTAGTTCTTTTTCTTTTTAACAATTTTCTGGAAGAGAGATAGGTCGATCGGAAATTCCCAAGTGTAGTCATAATATAGGTTGCATTCCATCTGTAATGCAACAAGATCGTCGTAGTACTTGGTCACGATTCTCGATCCTTGTTTTGCCTCTTGGATTTTCTTAGATATCTCATAAAATTGGTTGAAATTACCTACATCTGAGTGGGTATCACGAACTGTCATCCAGAGGACACTAGCGGACGGTAGGAACATATATGATCGGCCAATAGAAGTCTCATGGAGTTGATCAACCACGACATAACCATGAAATTCTCAACTTCCCAAACTCCATATGCTTGGTCAGTTTTTTAAGTTTCACGAGTCACACTAGTGAGATGACCGAATTTTTTATGCCCTTTGTTGACAATGGACACAGATTGAGACCATTGGAGAAATTTACCGTCATCTAGTTTATGGGTTGTAATAAAGAAGTTCATGTTGTTTCCTATCCTTCGGTCTGCAGAGGAACAGAGGTTGGAATTAATCCTCTAGTATCTTTTGATGACGGCTCGGTGCTGGAGGAGTCCGTCGTGACTCCAATTGAGCCAAATGAGATGTTAGGTTATCGAGACATCGTAAAGTTGTCGCTGCTTGGAGGAATATTGCCTCTTGAAGGGTTACCGTTGGACCTGACCGACGAGGTTCCAGGAGGGGTCCGGCAAACCTGGAGGGAGGTTCGGGCAGTTAGGCAAGGTTTCCAACGGCTGGAAGGTTCCCCAGGTGGTCAGAAGAGAGGTTCTGGATGGCAGATCCTGAAGCAGACGGGAAGTGATCTTGGCGGTTGTGGCGTCCTACTGAAGCAGACGGAAACCTGAAGCACATGGGTCCTACAGATCCTTAGTGCTTGGGAAGTGACCCTGGCCACTGCGGCATCCTACTGAAGCTGACAATCAGAAGCAAGCGGAAACCTGGTAGATGGGAACCTAGAGGCGGTAACCTTGCCGGCTATATTAGGGAAGAGCAAATCTGTCCAATTGCAAGGAGGTAGAAATCTTGGCAACTAGAATCAGACCTAGCGGAGAGCTGGCAACTAGGTTAGGGCTATAGCTCTCATACTATGTTATAATATATCCCATGGTGATTTTTATTAATGCAAAGAGGGATATAAATACTTATTGCAGGGTCTACTAGTAAGGAGATAAATAAAAACTGAATAAAGGGAAATGGAAAGTAAATAAAAGCAAATCAAAGCAAATAATATAAAAATCTGCATATTAATATTCTAATATTCTAACAAAAAATTTCTCAGAAAAATCTAAAATCGCTGAATTATTCTTTTTTAATTCATGCACATTCTTTTTCAAAACCTCTAGCTTTGCCTAAAATACTAATTCATCATTATCTAAGTACTATAATTTTTACTGCACCGATTAGAGAAAATATTGCATTTTTACCATTCGAAAAGTAGAATATTTTTTCACCAAACAAATTAAATTTTATTCTTTTTTTAATATTCAATTGTTTCAAAATACCTGATTAATACACTGCAGTATAATATTAAAAGTCTTGAATGATACTACTATTAGCTTTATTAATAACTTTTTATCCCGAACAATAGCATCCACAAAATATTTTTTATTTATACAAAATTATCTCCAAAAAGTACAATAAACTACAAACCAGAAACAAAATATACAATATCAACTAATAAGCTGGCAGAAAATTATTCAAAAATGAAAAAATGCAAAGAATGAGAATCATATAAAATTGTACCAAGTTGATCAGAAATTAGAAGCCTACCTGTAAGTACTTCTTTGAATTCTTTGGATTCTTAATGGATGATTTGAAAACTCTTATTTTTATTGAGGGATTTCTTTTGCGCTCTACATTCTCTAATTTTATTTGCACTGAAGGCTTTCCGCAGAACCGAGTTTTACGTCTCTGGCTGCCTTCTAAAACTTTCTTTTGCACTGAAAATCTTAATGGTTGGCTTCATTCTTTTTTTTTTTTTTTCTCCAATGAACAATCCATTTTGCAATGTCTAGCTACTCCACCTCTGAAATGTTTTTTAGAAACTACCCAACACTGCGAAAGTACTTTTTCCTATATTTATCATACATGGCTTCTCTAATCGAACCTAATTTTTCTTACTTCCAAACTTGAACTTTTTTTCATTTTCACTTGAAATCTTCTCCTTTATCAAAACTTTTTTCTTTTCCTCTCTATAGGTCTCAGCTTTGTCTGTATGATTTCAATTCATTCTCAATTCTTCTAGTTTTTCAACTAACAATGAGAATTCACTAATATCAAGAGTCTACGCTAATTTTAATTGACCTCTGAGGCCTCATAATAATCTACTTTCTACATGCTAACATAGTGAGGACATATATGGAAAGAAAAGTGAACTTTGCATCATATACTGCATAATTGCTGTCATAGATCCTTGACTTAAATTGAAATTTTTTTTTTAGTGCTAACCTGGCTGATTGTAGAATGAAATTGTACTTAAACACTCTTATAAAATCATTCCACAAAATTTTAGTGAAAGTGTCAGTATGAACATTTTCCTATGCTAAGGGCGCCACCATTTCTCTATTTCACATTCCAATATAAAAGATAGCCAGTACAATTCTGTTATTCTCCGAGCAAATCGTGTCATCCAAATTTTTTCTATATGGGTGGCTTGAAAGTTTGAGATATCTTCAAATGCTGATTTACCTCAGTGCCATATTTAAAAATCTGGCCCATTGTTTGTAGAAGATTTTTTAATAGAAGTTGTCTACCACATGAGAGATCAAGTAGATAAGAGAAGCCGCTTTGTTGGGTTCAATGTATGGTCACCATATTTTGGAATTGTTTGGCTCAACTTAATCCCCACTTAGTGGGATTTAGGCTTTGTGTTGTTTGCTGTTGTAATTGAAATAAATAAAGATTTTTCACTTTATACCAACTAGTTACTACAGTAGGATAGTTCTTTTTTCATGCTTGTGCAATTCAAATGTTGTTATCCCTCTTCTTTATTATATATATTGTGAATCTGTTGTGAACTTTTTTTTTTGCTTGATTAATGTGATTTTCTTTAACTTTTTATTTTTTATTGCATTCTTAGTTTGAAAGCTGATTTAGTTTTTTTTTATTTAGGTTGCTGGTGACGTCCCTATTTGGGCTACACTTGGAGGGCATGATGTGGACCGTCTTCCCTCAGCTTCCACTTGCTACAACACATTAAAGGTATTTAGTAAACGTAGTTTTGCTCCCTTTTTTTTTTCATGCTTTGTTTAAATGTAGTAGCGGAGATAATCTTAGTTAAAATTTTTTGCTACTCTTTTTTTTTTATTATTATTTTTTTATTTTTTTTTGTCTTGCATTGTTTAAATGTAGTAGCGGAACATAGCGGAGATAATCTTAGTTAAAATTCAAAGGAGAAAACAATATTCAAGAAAGGATAAGTTGTGGTGTTATTAACAGCCATAAATGTTGCAATTCACCTGATAAAGAAGAGTACTAGGAATCCAATTATAGCAAACTATAAGTGCAAGGACAAAAAAGCGAAGTTAGAAAATGAAAAACATATTTTATAGTAGTTCGACCCTACCCTAGCTTGCATCTACTCTTCAAAACAGTCTTTTGGTTCCAATAAGATAGCTTCGTCCAACTCTAACAGACAAGCCTTAGAAACCACTTCTTTGCAACCGAGTGAGGAGACTTCCCGACTTTGAAGGAGGAAGCGTCAACCAGCTAGGAATTACAAGCCAGTGAATTGAAACAATGGTATTTCCCAGCCATTGCAAGATCAAAGAAATCTGTAAAGCTGCCTTTTATTCTGCAAAGAAGAGATGGATAAAATGGCTTGAGAAGAATTTGATTTGCGATCAATCTCTCATAAATTTCATCAAAATATTTGTTATACATTGCCTCAAATCCATTTGATTAAGCCTTGGTCATTTTTTTGGTTTTAAGCCTGTCCAAAAAGTCAAAAAAAGAGACTTTTCATGCATATGAGAACTTTTATGCCTGCGATATGCTTGGCAAAAAAGACTATGCATATGCATGCTCTCAATTTATATTTCGCATAATCGGTTCAAAATGATCAGATGGATGTCTCAAACGAATGTGTGATTTTCTGGAATAAGATATGACACTATAGAGAATGTAATATGCTATGCAAATCAAACTATACACCAAGTTTAGAAATGTCTGATTTGACAATTCGTACATTTATTCAACCCTGCATAAAAAATGTTAAGTGACGCATTCTTTATCTCGTTGAATTAACTTTCTAGTGAACATAGAATTAACTAAAAACTTAGTTCTTTGAACTCTTTCAATAGGTATTCTCTCTGTTCAACTCAATGGATTTGTTTTTCTATACAGTCTCTTTGGATTTTGTTTTTCACCATGATCACAAGCTTAAATTCAATAAATTTTGAGTTTGTAGTGATTCTTACGCGGTCTGTTTTCGAAGGCATATTGAATGGCTAAACTATGCTAATGTTTGTACACTCAAAGGAGAAATCTCACATTTTGTTAACTAGTCCGTTGTGATACTCCGAGAAAAATAATTTTTTTTCAAAATACAAACTATACATATTAATTGCGGAAAATGGAGTGCTCCATAACGCATGATGTGATGTGGCGTGGCGTGGCGTCATCTGCACAACACAACATAATGTAACAAAGACACGCGTCATTTACAACATGCATAAATAAAATGCTAGGTGCGTTGTCTTCATGATGCACACAAAATTAACTTTTTATTATTTGATTTAAAATGATAATAACAATAGTAATAATAATAATAATATCTCTGATGCATTATTTTGTTTGATCAGCAGCTATTGTTTCACCTTTGGTTGAGATCCAGCGAACAGATGCAAAAGTAAGTTCTTTGTCTCAATGAGCTCTACTCTAGCTCACATGGCATCCCATAACTCTCATTCGCATGGAAGCGAATGAATTTCGCTTGCACAACATTCAGAGACTCTTGTTTATGTGGTGTTTCAACGTAATTCATGTAATAATTGAATTTCAATTGATATTAGTAATAATTATAAGGAAATTTGAAACGGTGGCAAGGGTTTGATATAATCCTCATAGTTTTGTTGTTATGAGTCGCATGCCCAATTTGAACCAAATGAAATAGAGAGAGCGAGAGATTGAGAGACAATGAAGAAGGAGAAGTATCGCGCATGCCCTAGCCGATCGATAGAAAAGGAAGAAGGAAGAAGGAAGAAAAAGAAGATGAAGGAAAGGAAGGAGAGGAGTCGGGTGCTTCTCATGCATGAGATTCGACGCCTATGTGAAGAAGAGTCCAAGCGGCATTGAGGAAGAAAGGAGGAATCCTAGCTTGCATCCTCTGTGCGCGAATGAAAAAGAGGAAGAAGGGAAGGAAGAATAGGACGTTGTTGAACCCTAGTCGAAGGAAGGCGAACTTTCACGTATTATGTTGGAGTTGCAATGAGCATCCAGGAAGAGGGGCTCTCATATGAAGCAGGAAGTAACGGCTCGTGCGCGTATGAGATAGGAGAGGTGGCTTGTGTATGCAGGAGGTGTGGTTGAAGAGTTTATTTAAGGTATATTAGGGCTTTATTTTTATTAATTAAATGATTGGTATTCTAAAGGCTTATGTGAGGTTTTGTTTAAGAATTGAAGGTATTGAAGGTTAATTAATCTTTGGATTTGAAGAAGGCGAAGAATATTGAAGTAAAAAGATGTTAGTGCTTTAATCATAAATTATTACATAGTTAGATTATTTTTTGTTATTAAATATTAATTTAGGAAAGTTATGAGTTTTAATTAAGTGTGTTAATTGAAAGATTTGAAGAGATTGGATGGAGATTTTGTGAGTGAGGAGTAATATGGAGGGATTTTGAAAGGTGCAACAAGTGTTAATTAAAGTATAAGAAAGGAGAATTCAAGAGAAAGAGATCATGCAAGGGTCCATGCGAGTAATTGCTTTCTTTGTTGTATTAAATTAAGGATTTATTTAAAAAGAACTTTTATTATTGTTTCAAACTGAGATGACAAATTTACTTTTAGATTTTGGAAGAAGATTCAGGAGATTTTGGTCATAAGATTGACTTTTAGTTCAACATTTCACCCTAAGATAAATGATCAGTCAGAAAAGACTATTCAGACTTTGGATGATCTATTAAGATTATTTGTCTTTGACTTTGGTGGAAGATGGAAATCATATATACTCTTCGTAGAATTCGTTTACAATAACAATGACCAGACTAGTATTGAGATTTCCATATCAAGCTTTTTATGGTAGATAGTGCAGAACACTTTTATGTTGGGCTGAAGTAGGTGGAAAAAATGTCATTGAAGTTGATTTAGTTGATCATTGTACAGGAAAGATTAGATTGATCAGAGACAGGTTAAGGTCAATACAGGATAGATAGAGAAAGTATTATGATGCTAAGCACAGACCTATTGAATTTAAAGTTGGAGTTTGTTTTTATTAAAATCAATCCTTTGAAGGTTGTGTAAAGATTTGGAAAGATGGGAAAATTGAGATCCATGTATGTAAGTTCATATGAGATTGTATAGAGGATAGGACAAGTGGTTTGTAAATTAACTTTACCAACTCATATGCAGAGAGTACATGATGTTTTTCGTTTATATACACTTAGGACGTATATTGTTGATGAGCTAATAGAATTGTTGTATATTTTGTGGAGATACAACTTGATTTGCCCTATATAGAAGAACTTGAGGGTATATTGGACTTTACTATAGAGTAGGTAGATTTCATTTGTAATGATTTATGAAAGCACGGATCAAAGAAGAATATTATATTGGATAAAGTTTCAGATATACATGAAAGATGTCCCTAACTCTTCAATTAAAGTAAGTTTGCTTTTATATTAAACTTCTCAAATTTCGAGGACAAAACTTCTATATGATATTTTAATAACTAAATTTTAATTAATAATAATAATAATAAGAAATTTTTTTTGCAGCAAGGGTTCGATATAATTTTTCATTTGGATATGCTGCAATTGGTGTATAATTGAATACATAATCATACAACAACAATAACAAGAAGCCTTTATCCCTCTAAGTCGGGTCAGATACATGAATCCTTTTTCTCTATTGTGTCATATTGAGCGTCATATTTTGATTAATTTCTAATAAATTAAGATCATTTTTGTACAACATGCACAAGTCTTTTTGGGTCTACCTCTACCTTTCTTAACTTAAGTTGAATCTAAAACATCTACTCTCCAAACTGGATCATCAGATGGCCGACATGTAATGTGATCAAATCATCTATGATGACTCTTTCTAATCTCTTCTGCCACTGGAGCTACACATTTCATATTTTTTCTTTAAGAGTAAAGTCACTCATCCACCTAAGCATTCCCATCTTACAATACTTAACTTAGTTTTATGCTTCTCTAATGTGGGGCTAGTCGTTGGGGGGTCAACTGACCGGTCAGGCCCCATAGCGAAGAGGATCTACTGCCCATATATTTCCTATCCTCACCTTTCCTTTTTCTCTATTCTCTTTCCTTTTCCATTAATCTCATTTTTAGTTCTTGCCTATTCTAGGCTTTCCTTTCTATTTTCTTCCTTATTCTGATTATTACCTATTCCTACTTGCTAATCACTATTATGTATAGGTCTTTTTGTCTAGGTGCCGGTTGTTGATTATTTTCCTTGATTTAGAGGCCCCCACCAACGATTTTTCTCTTCTGAGGGCTATATCGGACGATGAGGAGGTGCTCTGACTGTAACTCGTCTGAGGTGGTGACTATCCTTGCAACTCTGTTGTTTTCTCGCTCGTGTTGATTCTATCTAACAGGTCCAAATTGTCGTCCACATCCTATAGCTCTAGCCGACCTCTACAGCCTTGTTGCATCTTCTACCTGGTCGCAATCATGGGCTCGGGCGTCCAATTTTTGTAGTCTTCATTGCAACCCTCGCTGTGTCGCTGCCTTTTTTATTTGCTTCCAGACCATCACGATTGCCCGTCTCGTGATTCCTGTGTGCGCCAATGTCGTCGCCTGCTTCTAGAAGATCGTAGGTCTTTCTTGCAACCCAATGTGTCGTACCCCTTCCTTCCGAGCTATCAGACCTATGCAGTTGGGCTTCCACCTGACCAGCGGATCCCTCCTGTTGCTCAGGCAAGCCGTGACCCTTATTCTGACACTCACAGCAGGCTGTTGCAATCTCCCCTGCTCTTCTTGGTCGGCCACCGACAACGTCGCCTCTCTTCTGTAGCCGCAGCCACCTGTAGTACACCTCCAGACCATCCGGACGGCCACTCGCACTTGCAATCTGCCACGTTGCAGCCCCCACCCACCCCTCACCCTCACCCTTCTAGCAGCCACCTGCACTTGTTGCTCCCCTTTACCATTCTACAACCATCCGCACCGACAGCTCCCTTCGCTTATCATCACCGGGTACCTGTTCTTCACCGTCGATGCTTGCGGGTACACCTCCCGGCCATAGTCGGACCGTTCTAGTCCTGTTGTTATTGTCTTGTTTTCTAGTTGTTCCGAATCTTGCTTGTATCCATCACTACCTGCTTCATAAAATTTCTCTTTCGTCATCGCGGGTTGCGTTAACACCGGTAACATTTTGTAGTAGAGCCAATCTAATTCTAGTCATATCCTAGGGTTTCTTAGAGGTCGTTAATTTTTTTCTTTCTTTTTCTCTCATTTCTTTCTTTTACTTCCCTCTCTTTTTTCTCTTTATTATTATTATTATTTATATCTTTTCGTTCTTTCTTTTCTCTTTTACCTTTTCCTGCAGGACCCCAACCATCAACCATGCCCCTGAGGAGATGCATATCAGATCCTACCCGGAGGAAATAAAATGGGAGATCCGTCGTCTTCGACATAAATTAACAGATATGGATGATGGGGCCCAAGGTGAAATTACTTTCAACCACAATCAAGAGAGTCGAAGGGATGGCAGGGATGAAGATTTGAATCCGTTCCACAGGAAAGACACCAACGATGAGGAATACTGGCAGTTGCATTCGGAGGCCAATGGAATTTTGGCATTAAGATGGATTTTCCATAGTTTGAAGGAGGTATGGATCCAGATGAGTTTATTGATTGGGTGCAATCAGTTGATCAGATATTCGAGAACAAGGATGTGCCTGAGGACGAACAGGTCAAGTTATCTGCTATTAAATTGAAGAAGAATACCTATGGTGGGAGAATTTGTAGAGACAAAAGAGAAGAGAAGTCAGTAAGAAGATGACTAAGTGGGAGAAGATGAAGAAGACAATGTTGAAGTATCTTTCACCTCACTATCGCCAAGACATGTTTCTTAAACTCCACAACTTTCAACAGCGATATCTTTCAGTTGAGGAGTTCACAGCCTAGTTCGACCATTTATAGCTAAAGTGCGAATTCAAAACTAGAAGAGCATATGGTAGCCAAATACCTTGGGGGTCTGAAACTTGTTATTAGTAACATGGTGCAGCTACAACTATATTTGACGTTGGGGGATGTCCAAACGTTAGTCTTGAGAGTGAAGAGGCAGCAGAAGTTGAACAAGCAATAGTCGTCCTTCAGACCACCACCTTTAGTCAAGCAGTTACCTGTTGCTACCACAGCTGACAAGGATACCTCGGGAGGATCTAGCTAAGTCGGATCGAAAAATGATAAGATAAACCAAAGTGGTAAGAAGCAAGAGGGGTAGCTCCTCCAATACCGTGTCAGTCAGAAAGCGTTTTAGGTGACAAGGTTACGAGGACATGTTACGTTCGGAGTCCTGATGTACGAACTCAAATTAAAATTTAACGCGTTCTTATCCAAAAAGCAGAGAAGCCTGAAATCCGACCCGGTCATAGAGTACAACATGGTTGCACTTGAGATTTTTCTTTAGTACAATTATGTTGTACTCCATGGCTTTCATATCGAATTATTTTTTGGATGTTTTTTATTATGTACAACATGGTTGTACTGAAAAAAAACCTTCAGTACAACCATGTTATACTCCGTGTTCGGATCTACGTCCAGACTCTGAACGTAATATTTTCTCCACGGCTATAGTCACAAAGCATCCAGCTACCCTGCGTGCTGAGTCGTCATCCTCACATAACAGGGTGTCATCGAAGAGGTGGACTAGGAGTCTGAGGATAGCCCAGAAGATGAGCTTCAACTTCATGAGAACGAGGGAGAAGCACTAGTCGTTCGACTAGTATTGAAGTCCGAGCCAATATTGGATCAATATTGGTTGAGGCATAGATTTTTTGCACCAAGTGCACCGTCAAATGCAAGGTCTACGGCTTAATTATTAACAATAAGAGTTGTGAGAACGTGATGTCAACGCTGATAGTGAAGTTGGGAATGGACATGTAGAAGTATCCCCGGTCATATTTCCTTACTTGGTTGAAGAACGAAAATAAGATATGTGTAGATCAGCAGTGCGTAGTTGACTTTCTCCATTAGGGACCAGCTACTGGAGCGACTATGGTGCGATGTAGTTTCTATAGATGACCCGCACTTCTTGTTGGTTGGATCTTGGCAAAACGACCGCAAGACCCAACACGACGGCTTCAAGAATACTTACTCTTTCAAGAATGATGAAGAACATATCATTTTGCTACCGGGGCAGAGGCAATACAGAGGAAAAATTAGTTCCCCGGACCACTTTTCTGTTGTTAGTTAAAGATGCCTCATTGGATCTTGCATTAGTTTTTCTGGAGGGAACAGAGGAAAGTGAGGTGTCACCACCACTACAACCACTACTACAGGACTTTCGGGATATCATGACTGACAGCTTGACCGAGGAGTTGCCACCATTGAGGGACATCCAACACAGTCTGCTCGAGGGGTTGCAACCACTGAAGGGCATCCAACACGCCATAGACCTTATATCTACAGATTAAGGCTTGCGGAGTATGAAGAGCTAAAATGACATGTGCATAATCACTTCACGAGGGGACTAGTCAGTGAGAGCATCAGATCGTGTGTTGTTCCCACCCTATTGGTGCCAAAGAATAATGGGTTGTGGCGGATATGCATCGACAATAGGGCCAACAACAGGATCACCATCAAATACCGATTAACCATACCCCGTTTGGATGATCTCTTAGACTAGTTACACGGAGACACTATCTTCTCCAAGATCAACTTGCGCAGTGGGTATCTCCAAATATGGATGAGGCCAGAAGACGAGTAAAAGACCTCCTTTAAGACACAAGATGGACTGTTTTGTCTTCCCTTCCGTCAAACTCATCCAGCACTTTCATGAGATTGATCAACCAGTTATTTCGGGCTCGCGTTGTGACGTTTGCAATCTACTTTGACGACATTCTAATATACAACTGATCTAAGGAGGTTCACATGCATCGCCTAAAGGCAGTGTTCGAGGTACAACGAGCCCAATAATTACATGTTTATTTAACGAAATGTCACTTCATGACAAATCAGGTATGATTTATGGGTTATATCATATCTAATGCAGCATTCAGATGGATCCCACAAAAATAGATGTCATTATTAGTTGGACCACACCGCAGTTGTTCACTGAGTTGAGGTAGTTTCTGGGGCTAGCATCGTTCTACTGGAGATTCATCAGGAACTTTAACATTATCACTGCCACTCTTATTAAACCTTTGAAAAGAAACGAATTTACTTGGAGAGCAGCAGCTCATGCCAGCTGCAATATGCTTAATGAAAAGGTGAATCAAGCGCTCGTACTAGTGTTATCTGACTTCAACCAACCATTTGAGGCAGAATGTGATGCATTCGGTGTGGGGATAGGGTCAGCGTTGAGCCATGGAGGACACCCCATTTCTTTCTTCACCGAGATGTTAAATGATTATAGGAGGAAGTACTCGATTTACAACAAGGAGTTCTATGCCGTTGTGAGAGTCCTAGAGCACCAGAGTCATTACCTGCTAACAAGCGAGTTCACAGTATCTATGGATCACGAAGCCTTAAAATATTTGAACAACAAGGGCAAACAGAAGGGAATATGATTGGGACAAGGATGCCTTGGTGGAGCTCCTTGCCTCATTCCAGTTCATGCTTAAGCACTTGGGGAGCCAGAAACGCATAGCAGACGCACTGAGTCGTCAACATATGCTGATCACATCTATGCAGATGTGAGTTGTGGGTTTTGAGGTTGTAAGGGATTTGTACGAAGTAGATGAAGACTTAAAGGACATATGGGAGCACTGGCAGGAGAAGTCGACAATGTAGTGCTACTAAGCAGATGGATACTTATTCCACCAGCGTCAATTGTGCATTCTCAGGTGCTCGCTGAGAGTCATTGTCCAAATCAACCGCAAGACTCAACACGATGGCTTCAAGAATACTTACTCTTTTAAGAATGATAAAAAATATATCATTTTGCTATCGATTAAGGATATGAAGGGCAGAGGCGATACAGAGGAAAAATTAGTTCCCCGGACCACTTTTCTGCTGTCAGTTAGAGATGCACCATTCGATCTAGCATTAATCCTTCTGGAGGGAACAGAGGAAAGTGAGGTGTCACCACCACTACAACCACTACTACAAGACTTTCGGGATGTCATGACCGACAGTTTGACCGAGGGGTTGCCACCATTAAGGGACATCCAACACAGTCTGCTTGAGGGGTTGCAGCCGCTGAGGGGCATCCAACACGCTATAGACCTTATATCAGGATCAGTATTATCAAACCGGACCCCTACAGATTGAGGTTTGCGGAGTATGAGGAGCTAAAATGACATGTGCAGGATCACTTCACGAGGGGACTAGTCAGTGAGAACATCAGCTCGTGTGTTGTTCCCGTCCTATTGGTGCCGAAGAATGATGGGTTGTGGCGGATATGCATCGACAATAGGGCCAGCAACAGGATCACCATCAAATACCGATTAACCATACCTTGTTTGGATGATCTCTTAGACTAGTTACACGGAGACACTATCTTCTCCAATATCAACTTGCGCAGTGGGTATCTCCAAATATGGATGAGGCCAGGAGACGAGTAAAAGACCGCCTTTAAGACATGAGATTGATTGTTTTGTCTCCCCTCCCGTCAAACTCATCCAGCACTTTCTTGAGATTGATCAACTAGGTATTTCGGGCTCATATTGTGATGTTTGTAGTCTACTTTGACGACATTCTAATATACAACTGATCTAAGGAGGATCACTTGCATCACCTTAAGGCAGTGTTCGAGGTACTGCGAGCCCAATAATTATATGTATATCTGACGAAATGTCACTTCATGACAAACCATGTATGATTTATGGGTTACATCATATCTAATGCAACATTCAGATGGATCCCACAAAAATAAATGCCATTATTAGTTGGACCAATCCACAGTCGTTCCCGAGTTGAGTCAGTTTCTGGGGCTAGCATCGTTCTACTGGAGATTCATCAGGAACTTTAACATTATCACTACCACTCTTATTAAACCTTTGAAAGGAAATGAATTTACTTGGACAGCAACAGCTAATGCCAGCTGTGATATGCTTAACGAAAAGGTGAATCAAGCGCCCGTACTAGTGTTATCAGACTGCAACAAACCATTCGAGGCAAAATGTGATGCATTTAGTGTGGGGATAGGGGCAACGTTGAGCTAGAGAGGACACCCCATCAATTTCTTCAGTGAGATGTTGAATGATTATAGGAGGAAGTCTCGATTTACGACAAGGAGTTTTATACCATTGTGAGAGTCCTAAAGCACCGGATTCATTACCTACTAACAAGCGAGTTTACAATATCTATGGATCACGAAGCCTTAAAGTATTTGAACAACAAGGGCAACCTGAATGGAATATGATTGGGACAAGGATGCCTTGGCGGAGCTCCTTGCCTCATTCCAGTTCATGCTTAAGCACTTGGGGAGCCAGAAACGAATAACAGACGCACTGAGTCGTCGACATCTGTTGATCACATCTATGCAGATGTGAGTTGTGGGTTTTAAGGTTGTAAGGGATTTGTACGAAGTAGATGAAGACTTCAAGGACATCTGGGAGTACTAGCAGGAGAAGTCGACAGGGTAGTGCTACTGAGCAGATGGATACTTATTCCACCAGCGTCAGTTGTGCATTCCTAGGTGCTCGTTGAGTCATTGTCCAAGAGAGCCATAGTGAAAGATTGGTAGGACATTTTGCTAGGAACAAGACTTGCCCTCATAAGAAGCATTTTTTTTGCCCCGACTGAGGAGAGATGTGGAGTGACATGCCAGGCAGCGCAAGACTTGCTATCTGGCAAAGAAGAGAGGGCAGAATGCAGGATTGTACACGCCACTAACATTACAGAGGAATAAAGACTCCGTAATGGTTGTGGGGACTCGAAGATGGCTCATTTTTTACCCTGCCACTGGACACTGGGCACACTCATATCGTTGATTTATACTTCTAGGAGATCATAAGGTTGCATGGGATTTCCTAAACCATATTTCCTCAGGCAAAGATGTAAAAATTTTGAGCCATTTTTGGATGACTTTGTTAGGAAAGCTAGACACCAAGCTCCAATTCAATTCAGTAGCTCATCCACAAATGAGCAGTCAGATTGAGGTAATAAACAGAGGCCTAGGTAACCGCCTAAGATGCTTCATGGGAAAGAGTATCAAGCAGTGGGATCTCATTCTAGCTCAAGCTGAGTTCGCCTACAACGCATTCTGAAGTCAGACTAGAGGACACACTCTGTTCGAGATTGTTTATGGGTGCAATATGCTCACATCAATTGAGTTATTATCACTCCCAGAACCATCACCTCTGGCAGAGATGTAAAAATTTTGAGCTATTTTTGGATAACTTTGTTAGGGAAGCTAGACAACAAGCTCCAATTCAATTTAGCAGTTCATCCACAAACGGGCAATCAGACTGAGGTTATAAACAAGAGCCTCGGTAACCGCCTAAGATGCTTCATGGGAAAGAGTATCAAGCAGTAGAATCTCATTCTAGCGCAAGTTGAGTTCGCCCACAACACGTCCTTAAGTCAGGCTGCAGGACGCACCCCATTCGAGATTGTTTACGGGCGCAATCTGCTCACATCGCTTGAGTTAGTACCACTCTTATTGACATCAGAGGTCGGTGAAGATGCTGCAGAGCGGGTTCGCGAGATTCATAAGCTCCACGAAGAGGTTTGTAAGGAGTCTGCTAAGCAGAACTAAAGATATCAGGCACAGGCAAATAATTCTAAGAAAAAGGTGATGTTCCAAGAAAGTGACCTCATGTAGATTCGACTGAAGAATGAAAGATTTCAAGTGGGAGCATTCGGGAAGCTTAAGCTCGGAGCTGATGGACCCTTTAGAATACTTCAAAAGCTGAATAACGAGTACCAAATTTACCTGCCAGGAGACTACAACGTTTAAGCTACATTCAATGTCGCAGATTTAACACCATACAAAGACTCATAAGCTTCGATGAATGAGTTCAAAGCTTCTCCAACCCCTGGAGACTGACGCGTGGTTGGGCATGGGGGGTTTGGCTGAACCAGCCCTATCTGGTCCAGGCTTGATTGGCCAGCTTCCATAGGGAAGGGGATCTGTTGCCCATATCTTTCCTATCCTCTTTTCTTTTTCTCTATTTTCTTCCTATTCTCTTTCCTTTTCCATTAATCTCCATTCTAGTTCTTTTTTATTCTAGGCTTTCCTTTCTAAGTTCTTATTCTGATTATTACCTATTCCTATTTCTTAATCAATATTATGTGTAGGTCTTGTTTGTTTAGGTGCAGGTTATTGATTGTTTTCTTGAATTCAAAGGCCATCGTCAGTGACTTTTACTTTTTGAGGGTTGTAGATGGCGACGACGAGGTGTTCCGATTGTAACTCATTCAAGGTGGTGACTATCTTCGCAACTCTACCGCTTCCTTTCTTCCATCGATCCCATCCAGTAGCTTCAGATTGTCGACCAGCTCCTACCACTCCAGCCAACCCCTACAGCCCTCTCGCGCCTTCTAACTGGACGTACTCACAGGCTCATGCGTCCAGTTGTTGCAGGGCCTTTCTGCAACCCCCATTGTGCCTTTGCCTTCTTTGTCCACGTTTAGACCATCGCAGGTGCCCCATCCTGTGATTCCTGTGTGCGATGATCCCGTCACCTGCTTCTAGACATCGCAAGTCCTTCTTTCGACCCAGAGTGTCATAGTCCTACCCTCCGAGCTAGCCGCAATTCCTCGTTGGGCTTCCACTTGACAATCAAATCCCTCCTGCAGCTCCAACAAGTCGCCACCCTTCTTCTGACACTCATAGCATGTTGTCGCCATCTCTATTGCTCTTTTTGGCTGGCCACCGACCACGTCCCCATCTTCCTGCAGCCGCAGCCACTTGCAGTTGTCCCTCAAGACCATTCGGACATCCACCTGCACCTGTCGTCTGCCATGTTGCAACCTCCGTTGCCTCTCTTTCCAGCATCCATCCGCACCTGTTGTTGTCCTCCAACGTTCTATAATTGCCCTCCCCTGCTCTCTCCGCTTACCGTGACCAGTCACCTCTACTGCACAACCGACGCATGTGGTTATGCCTCTCGGCCATAGCCAAATTATGTTAATCTTGTTATTATTGACTTGCTTTTTTATTTTTTTGAGTCTTTCTTGTATCAGTCACTATTTGCTTAATAATATTTTTCTTTTATTGTTGTGGTGTGTTAACTCCAGCATCATTCTCTTATTTAGGTAGCATTTTGCGCCATAAAGCATTGCATGTCTCACCACCATTTTATAAATTTTTCCTTTAAGTCTAAGCAGTACTTTATTATATCACAGAATAGGCCTGATGCATTCCTCCACTTCAACCATCCAACTTGAATTCTACTAATATCATCCCCATCTATATCATCATCGCTTTGAACAATATACCCGAGATATCTAAAGCATTCACACTTTTTAATGATTTGATCTCCCATTGTAACAACTTTGCCACTAGATCTATTATTACTAAAATTACATTTCATGTATTCAGTTTTAGATCTACTCAAACAAAGGTCTATAGATTCTAAAGTAGAGCTTCATAATTCAAGTTCTTGAACTCTTTATCTAGTCTTATCCACAAGAAGGATATCATCGGCGAAAAGCATAAACCAAGCTACATTCTCCTGTAAATATCTAGTAAGAGCATCCATAAATAAAGCAAGAGGACATGGACTTGAAGACTATCCCTAATGTAATCCAACTAAAATAGAAAAATACTTGGTCAATCCTCCTTCTGTTTGAATGCATATAATAGCTTTAGTATACATATTTTTAATAACTTGAATATAAGTCGTATCAACACCTTCTTTTCTAGATCTCTCCAAAGAACTTCTTTGTAACCTTATCATAAGTTTTTTTTAAATCAATAAAAATAATTTGTAGATCCTTCTTACTCTGTCTGTACTTCTTCATCAAATCTCTTGATAAATGTATAGCATTCATAGTAGAATTGCTCGATATAAATACAAACTAATTATGAGAAATCTTTGTATCACATCTTAACTTATGCTTAATTACTCTCCCATAATTTTAATGTATGACACATTAACTTAATTCATCTATAGTTTGTATAATCTTGCGCATACTCTTTATAATTATAAAAAGATATTTTATATTGATTATTATCATGAAATTTTATAAATAAGTAATTTAAATAAATTTTAGTTGTTGCTTCATAGTAAAAGAAAAAAAAAGAATGAATCATGATCTTCTTAACGATTTAGTTTATATAAAATATAATAGGGCTATAATTCGTAGATATAACCGTTATGATGTTATTGCCACTCTCTCTCTCTCTCTAAATGATATATATGATACTAGTGAATGGTTACTGGTAAAAATGGATGATCGGTCAAATGAAGATAATGAATTGGTTACCGATAAAGAAGATTTGATATGGAATGCTTTCACAAAGGTAACAATCTCAAGGCAAAAAAAAAAATATTCATCTAAACATAATACTATTGCAACTTATCATGAAGATGACCAAGATGATGATGAAGATTATGATTTATAAGATAATAATAACGTTGATGAAGAAAATAATGATGATGATTCTTTGGATGACTAGTTTAATCTCATGTGAAAATATTGTACTTTAAAAAAATTATAATTCTTTGAATTTTAAATGATTAAGGTGTTGACTGTTGAGCATTTAAACTTAATCATCTTTTTAGCTATTCTCATTATCATGATTTTTTATTTTTCAATTTAATTGTCTTTTATATTTGCTTGCATTTTTATTAATAATCTTTAACAAATTGCTTCATGTTTTAAAGTAGCCTGCGCTGCATCATGTGCTATGCACCACGGCTGCACTGTGACATTTACACTATGATAGGCCCTTGGTCATTGACAAATATGACACATACAAAATTAATCTACCTTAGAAAAGTTCCTCGAGTAAGTTATCATGTCTACCAACATCCTAGTAAAATTTTTTGCCCAACTCAGACATTTACTAAAATTGGTATGTAAAGCAAAGAACTTACATGAGTAAGTCAAACAAATTTGTTTTTTATAAATAAAATCAGTAGGCATGCATGAATTATGCTACCTTTCAGAGTCTTTATTACATTAAACAGTGCAGTTTAAGCAGATAAAAAGAACGCATTTACTCATTCATACTACCTTGGTTGTATTAGACATCACCCTCACTCTGTATCTACTTCTAAGTCTCACATATATAAAATTTCCAAATATTACTGAATATACAATTGCATTTCAACTTTTTATTCATCATAAACAGCAATACAAAACATGTCTGGAACACTCATCAACTAAAATCCAGAGCTTTTAAATATTCCTCAAATTAAGATCATATGTAATAAAATTATTTCTTTTATTTCGGGCTCATTTGTTTTTTTGTAAAGCATCTAAGATTATGTGATCAAAATGCAACGCAGATATATGAAAATGAGTCAGCTGATTATGGCTCGATGTGCTTCTCCTCCCCTCTGCCAACTTTGGAATTTTAACGTCCCTCTCCTAGGAATGTAACTACATCAATCAACTTTCATTCATTTGTCGACTCAGGGTTATTTGGTTCCCTTCCTTTTCCTTAATGATAGGAATTAACTTGATGACTTTCATCTCCCCTGAAATTATATTCTCCGCAATGTAGAAAGATCAATCCATTGTGATTTAGGATTACAACTAGTAAAAAGTTGTTCCTCATTGTCCCCTTTACATTAATTTTCATAAAAAATATAACGTCTCATGTTCATTTTAAAATCAAGTTGAAGATTATAACACGATTTCTCGTAGTATCTACGCTAGCTAAACCAAACTAGCACAAAATATCATAATCGCAAGGTCTTAATCCTAATATAGCTTAATGATTTATTAAAATTAAGGCAATTAGTCAAATTAGATTCCTTAAACCAGATAGTCTCATTCATCTATATATACCCTCTCTACCTGCTTCAAGATTAATGAAGAAAAAGGCCCTTGATGTCTTGAAGAAAGTTTTAAATTCTATTTATGCAAAATAAATTTATAAAATATTATTCCCAGAATTAAATTGCTATATATATATATATATAAATATAGACATAGACGGTAAAATGTACCTTGTCTACCCGAAATGTGCTAATTCGACCTAGATAGATTCGAACCCGGGACAGAGGAGACTTATGTTGAGGCTGCCACCCAGCAGGCATCTATATATATAATAATTTGTTCCCATCAATGTTATATGAGCATACTACCTGGACCTTACTATCTTTTGCAGCTGCCAGCTTACAAACGACATAGTACTCTCAGAAGCAAGATTCTGTACGCAATTACTTCAAACACTGGATTTGAACTTTCCTAGAGCAGCAGCAGCACCGGTATTCTCTACAATTTGTATTAATACTGCGTTTTATGCATATTTTTCATGTACCAATTAATCTGCACTGCAGCCCGCTTATTTCATTGTAATATATATTTCAAATTGCAAAATTGCTCTTGCATTACTGCAAAAATAAAAAAATAATAATGTGAAATGTTATTTTGTTTATAATTTTAGCTGTAATGTTGTTAATAGTAAATTGGGTTTAACTAAAGATTGTAAACAAATATATAGCTTATATTGTTTATGTTCATGCTCTCACTCGTTGCTCAAAGGGTTGATTTATCTTTTGAGGATCACCGCCTTATAGAGTGAATCTCTTAAGCACTGAATAGAGTTGTAATTGAACATATTCTAAGTGGAGTATGCGATCAAATTAGGTTTGGTCTGGTCGAATCATAAGATGTTTATGTTTAGTTTGAGCTTGAGTGGGTTTTGACATATATGTATATACTTGGCATGCATAGTTTTTAATGATTATTTATTTATTTTAATTGAATATTTTAACAATTAAAATACATATTTTGATTTTTTTATATAAAATTGACGTATTGATTTGTGTTTGATTTTTCATATAAAATTAATCAATATGTTATTAATGAATATATAATTAAATTAGATGTAGTAATTAAATTTTATTTAAATAAAATATTATATAGAGCATTTAACATGTTGGATTATGTTTTGTTTGGTTCATTTATTCTTTGTGATTTAAAAAATTTTAATTTAATTATTTATTTATTTACTTGAATAAACATAATTGAATGTTAATCGAGTCAAAATTGAGGTCTTCATCAAGTGTTTTGGTTGGCTTTCTGCTCTAGACATAAATATTGATGGGGATTTCATATGAAGCATATGAATGACATTTATTAAGTGTTCAAAATATGTGTTGGGCAAGACATAATGTCAAATTTTAAAAAAATAAATATATATTTATTAATTATATAAATTAAATAAATAAAAAATGACTTCATGTCATAATATTTCAATTTTTCTAAGAAGTAAGAATTATGCATAAATTTATTGGACATTTTAAATTCATTTAAAGAATAAATTTTCATATAAAATTATTAATTATTAGTTTGAAGTTGAGAAAAATAAATTTTTTAAAATAATAATAGTAATTATAAAATATTTTACATAAAGAATTTTAAAATAGAAGGGAAGAAGCAACATAACTTAAACTATTTATATATTTTTTAATTAATTTTTTATTTTTCCAAGACACAAGTTTGTCAATATTATTAATTTCTTTTAATTGGACACAGTGTATGGTGAAAGGGCATCAAAAATAAGCTCGTTGTTATTATTATTATTTTTTTTTTTTTTGTCATAACTATATGTCACTAAATATTACAAATTTATGATAAATAAAATTTGCAATAAAAATTGAATTTATGGGACCAATACATCACACAAGATTACACAATTGTGTGATTATGCTAGCAAAAAGTTTTACGTCGACGCATAGAAAACATATTACGTTCGGAGTCTGGACGTAATCTGCATCCGAGCAGCCGCTGTGATCTACCAGAAGGAGCGTAGGCGAAAAAAAAATGATATTCGGTGTTTCATAGTCGTTATCCAGACGCAGCTTGCGCATGTATTCTGTACGTAATATTTTTTTTCCACGCATAACCAACATTCATAATAAAGAATCAATTGTCAAATATAAATATCTCTTTTAAAAAAAAAATGAAGCCCTACATGGATACTCTTTCCTTCTAGGCAAGTACAGCCCAATACACTCTTCTGAAGAGGACAATTAGGACTCATTTATACTCTCTGCTACATTATGCAAGTACAACTTTAATATACTCTATTCAATAAAATAATAATAATTTTTATTTCATAATTTTATTTTCAAAACCATTTATCTATAGATTAATGTAGGTCACATTGTATTAAACTTAAATTTTTTTATTTCTCTTTATAGATTAATTGATACAATAAAAACTTGAACATAAATTAAACAAAATGATAATTAATTACACTTTATAAAATGTCCTAATTATTGATTTAGATTAAGGGTCTGTCTGGGGCAGCTTATTTGGTGTGGTAGCGTTTTGAAAATGCATCTGGCCTGTTTGGGTAAACCACATTTTGGCAGCTTATGCGTTTCGCATCGCACCTACCTAGGTGCAGTGGGAGCTTTCTGTCTGCGGTCTGGTTTTTCCAAAAAAAATAAAAATTTGTTATAGTTACCGCACCTAGCTTATCAGCACATTATTTTTAATCAGCAGATTATTCAACAAGCTGCAGCTACCCCAAACAGACCCTAAGATATTATCAAATTGATATAAGTCTCAATAAAAATTGTGAAAATTTTTTTTTATGAACATAAAATAATTGAACAGACTTAAATAAAAATTACAATAAAATGAATATCAACATATAATTATTTATAAAATAAATGTCAATTTTTTGAATTATTATAAAATATATTTAAGTAATTTTAATTTATGCAATTATGGATCAATTGATTTTACCAATGTAATGCAATCTCCAGCATATGAACATTCAGTCAATATAATTTCAATAAATTAGAGCTGAAATAATACAAATTTAAAAATACTTTTTCTGCACTTTAAGGTTTCAATGAAATGAACATAAACTTCATCAATTTTCAAAGAAAATTTTAGCAATAAATATTTAAATAAATATTTTCAACTAAATCTAAGCGAAAAATGTGTTTTAGCAATATGTCCAATTTCTTATTCAATTTTAAAAAGTGTGAAGTTCGAAATAGCACTTCTTCTTCGTTTCCTAAGGTTTTTTTTTATTTTTTGTTGTTTTTACTATTTCATTGATCTTTGTTATTGTTCTTGCTTTAAGTCGGGTACTATTTTATTACCTATATATGGCCTCACCCACTGTTAGACCTTATTTGGAGATTCTGACAAGATTAGGGCTGTCAAAAAAGCTCGTTGTTCGCGAACAGTTCGTGTTCGATTCGCCAAGAAGTTCGTGTTCGATTCGTTCGATAAGCAAACGAGATGAACATGAACAATTTTTTTCGTTCGGTTAGTTAAACGAACCAAACACGAACAGTGATGTGTTCGTTCGTGTTTGGTTCATTATTGTTCGAAATATAAAATAATTTAAAATAATTATATATAAAAATTTTATGATATTCAAAAAATAATTAAATATTATAAAAATTTAACATATTTTAAATAATTAAACTTCTATAATTTGGATAGATTACCTGATGTGTACGAAATTCCTAATCAATTTGCTTCATTTTGAAAAAGTATGCTATCAAAGCTAGGGCTGTCAAAAAAGCTCGTTGTTCGTGAACAGTTCGTGTTCGGTTCGCCAGAATGTTCGTGTTCGATTCGTTCGATAGGCAAACGAGACGAACACGGACATTTTTTTTTCGTTCGGTTTGATAAACGAACCAAACAAGAACAGTGATGTGTTTGAACATTTCGAACACGAACACTAGCTCTGTTCGTTCGTGTTTGGTTCTTTTACACCCCTAGACGAGATAATCATGCTTCTTCCGCTTTGAGTGATCAGGTAAAATTTTTTTCGACTTAAAATGTACCCCAAATTGTATATCCCTCATATTTCAACTAAATCAATTTTATAAATTCTACGTGTCAAAATGATCAATTCTATATATAATAATGTAAATAAATTTTGAATGGAATGAGAGATGAAAAATAGGAAGTTATAAATTTAGTTAAACTTACTTAACACTTTATTACCCCTCCTTAATCCCAACTTATTGTAATCACTGCCTTACTCGTGACATTAAGTGTGGTTTTTGATAGAATGGGGGATCCTCTTCAGAGCCTCTGTTTTCATCGTCTTACTCTCGGTTCTATTCGCATGAAACCCCTCTCCCTGTTCTCGGTTTCGCTCGGCCGAAGACACCTGCAAGCTTCAGCATGATCCTACACTATAGCAAAATTGTGATCTACAGGAGGCAAGCGACCCACCGAGAGTGCAACCCTCTATTCAGACTTCTGGGATGAATTTGGTGATTGTGAAACCTTCTTTCACACTATTTTATACATTTCATTTCTTTCTCGCATTCTCGTTTTGACGATTGCCATGATCATGCATCTTTTTTAGTTTCGGGTCGCCATAACGGACGCGCTCTTGTGTTGGAAGTGAAGATTTTTGTCTTTGAGTTTTCATATCATATTTTACGGGAAATCAATGAGGTAAAAGGGGAATTAACGGAATAGGAAAAAGAGGGAAGAAGTTTTGGCAGTATCAGAAAGGTTGGGTTATATCGTGAAGCTTGTTGATATACTTTTATAAAAATCATTTATGTTTTATGTTAAATCATTTTATGAGCCAAGATATTTATATACTTTAGGTTATTTATACAGAGCGATGAGCTTAAGGCTAGTGTGTGAAAATTCACCACAGGGTTGCTCCATCAATATATAGTTATTAATATCAACATAAAGTTTGTTGCAATGCCTAGCTAGTTACTGATGATTGAGAATCTAACATGGTAATTGATGTGAGTAATTATATTTCAAAATTTTAGTAATTTTATATTATCAAAATGTATGTTTGACTTTATGTATGTTCAAGTTCAGTTAGATTTAAATTATAATAGATTTTTTTTATTGTTATATGGAAAAAATATGAATGAAAGAAAACATATACAAGATATGCATGAAAGATGTATTTAAGATGCATGATATGTAAGATAGACATGATAAACAGTTGCATGTTATAAGAAGTATTCATATTAGTTGATGGAAGAATGTCTCAAAATTATGTATGTTTTAAGGAATGAAATAATGTATATATGAATGCTTGTATACGTATGCTAAGAGAAGAAGTTCATCCCTTAATGATACCGGTAAAGAACGATGGTGTACCACACATGTATTTTTTTCTACTACCTTAGATAATTGTGATGTTTAGATCACTAACTATTATGCCGATGGGAGAATATCGACCAGGGACAAGTAGCTAGAGCTTACCTCCCCAAAATAATTTTGATGCTTAGATCGCTAAATACTATGCTGACAAGAGAAGATCAGTCATGGGCATATAAGAGTCTTCCCACCTCTGACAATTGTGATTTTTAGATTGCTAAGTACTATGCCGTTAGAATAATATTGGTGAGGGGTGTGTTCAGCTATTTTTATGGTGACCCTTTTAAAGATAAGTGTGTATGTAAAGAGTACAAAAATAAAAGTAAGGTTAAAAATACATATAGAAGATTAGAGTATTTACATTGAGTAAAGGTCACTGATACATGCATTAGTGCATTCAAAGATTTTTGATAGAATATGAAAGATTAGCATATTTCAAGGTTTCTTATAGAGATATAAAAGACCAGCATTCATATAAATTTCTTTTCATTGCATTGTTGTAGTCTAGATGTATGATTATTCTTAGGTTATTTTTAGATAACTCATTATGTTGTTTTATTATTTCTTTCATGCTTTAAGGTTTTAAATATCATGAATAAAAAGGAGCTAATGTGTACAGGAGGAGAGATCAGCAACCAAAAAGGTAAAAATATCTAATTATTAATTTAATTGCTTTCTTCAATGGCTCTTTAATGAATTTTTTTATATTAAATTGTTAGTGATAGAAATATAATAACAAATAATTTATTTCCATTGTTCGATCGCATGTTTTTGTCTTGATTAATTCCAAGCCCAGACAGAATCGTGATAAAAACGATATTAAAGCAAATGTTTAGATTAAACAACACGAATCTTGATGAAAAAAGCCAAATAGAATGCTTGAATTAAGTTGCACATAATAAAAATTAAAATTTTAATTATATCTAATTAAATTAATTTGTTGTTATTTCATAATTATGGAGGATCGAGAGGAAGAGGTTGGGAATGATAATTTAAAATATGTTATGATTTTGAATATCTCAGTGAATACAAATGTTTTTTGCTGAAATGATGACAACAATGGCTCAGATGATTAGAAACTTCCAACATCAAGCAAATAATAGTTGACGAGCATCATTGGATAAATACTTGAAGCTCTTTCGGGATGTAAGACCATCTTATTTTTTGGTGCATGATGGAAAATAGAAGTTGAAAATTGGTTATTGAAAGTGGAGAAGATTTTAGATCGGTCATCTTGTCCATCAAAGAGCAGAGTTGCATTTGGCACTTTTGCTTTTAAATGGGAAGTCGAAAAATGGTGACAATGATAGACGCAAAAGAAGTTTGGAGGCAGGACCAACCATTTGGTGTAGTGGGACAAGTTTGTGAGAACCTTCAAAGATTTGTTTGTACCACTGTCAGCGAGGAGACAGATGCAAGATAAATTCATTAGATTGCTACAAGAAGATCGAACAATAATGCAATACGAAATGAAGTTTACTTATTAATCATACCTCATTAGTGGCATGTTTGTGACCACTATAAAGTAATTTGGGGGATCAATAAATGTTGTCAGTGAACTCGAAAGAAAATCATCTTCTATCTTATTCAATAGCATTATCTTGATAATTTTAAAAGTTAAAAATGCACGTTTGGTTGCTGCTGCTAAAACATGTAATGTTAAGACAAGTTTAATCAAACGATCAATGAGATGATATATTAATGATTTTTTGTTTTCCTCAGAAAACTTTTGACATAAATTTAGAAACTGCTGAGAGATTATGAAAATTTTGATTCTAATGACATTGAAATTTAAAGTGTTATAATTTAATTTTTAAGTGTGTTTTTTGCAAGTTGACAAGTAAGATTTTTAGGATAAAATTTATTTGCAAGTTGACGGATATCCTCAATTTTGAAGGATTGATATTTATCTCGAGGATCCAATACAGAACTGAAAAGTAATAATTCCACGATAAGTTCTTTAAATATGATATTCATCTAATGTTGTGTTTTTGATGTAACTATGAAAATATCCACTTTATAGATGACGCTCTATTATAATAATATTTTCTTATGACGAGAACGTCCTTGACCTCCAAAGTAAGAGTGTTCATATCTAGAATTGATACGTCACCTACAAATTTTCATCATCCAGCGCGAATCTCGAGGCGTGGCACTGATCTCGAGACGATATTTTGAGCAGAAAACATTCAAATCATGATAAAAAGTTATCCAGAGCTCCAATTTCAGCAAGCTTATAGTCAAACTAACCGACTTGATGAGACGGACCTAATGATATCAAAACTAATCTGATCTGAGACAAATCAAGCCGAGATCAAGTCATTATACCTTTCTTAGAAAATTTCCAGACACAATTGAAAGTTCGAACAAATGCAGACACTAGCAAGCTTATACTCGAATCGAGCGTCTCGACAAAACAAATCCAACGAGCTCAAGATCACTTAATTATGACATCGTTAAGGTCATCAAATTCCCCTTAAACACCTTATAATCGAGGGAAGCCCTCTGAACCATCCAATCAAAATGGCTGCATTAATTGCATCAAAAGCACTATAAATAGACCCCCAACCCTCACATGAGGGAGAGAAGCCCGAGAGAGAGCCTAAGGTCTTGAGGAAAAGCTGCAGCTTAGCACCACCGTAGATCGTCGTCAAATACCGTCGACCGCCGTCGACCACCGCTGACCGTCGTCGACCACCTCTGACCTCCGTCGACGATGTCGACTATTGTAGAACTCCGTCATCGTCGACCTCTGTCACCGTCGACTTCCGTCACCGTCGACCTCAGTCACCGTCGACCACCGCCGACGACTACCACCGACTTTCGTCGACCCTCGTCATCGTCGACCCCCGTCACCGTCGACCCTCGTCACCGTCGACCCCGTCACCATCGACCTCTGTGACAGTCGAACTCCACCAATCATCGCCAGACACTGTCAGTCGACATTGTTGTATGAAACATATAATTACTCTCTCTCGTCTGTGGGACGAAATTTCTGTAAACATCAATCAATAGTGAATTCATGATTGGTAGATGCACGTGGTTTTCTTTTTACCGCCATAAATTTTTAGCACGCATCAAGTTAATTTATATATATATATATATATATATATATATATATATATATATATATATATATAATCTTAATCTAAATATAATTATAAATCTCAAATTTGTTGAATTTGTTTTGTGAAGCACAATTAAAATACAATTAACTGTAATATGTACTATGTTTGTCTGAAAATAAATTAAAATTTAAAATTTATCATAATTAAATTTTTATATAAATATTATAAAAAAACTTCTCTTTAAGAATCTATTTAAACAAAAAAAAAACTCAAATTAAAATTGTTTATTCAATTAAATATCTCGATACAATCAATTTTCTCAGTCGACCTGCGTGGCTTGCGTACCAACGATTCACGGATCAGCCCCTGCATCGGACGAACCTTCGCTCACCACGTGGCTTAACGACGGCCGTTCACTCGAAAAGGACTTAGAGTGGGCCCCACCAGACGAGATTAAAAAGAGACGTGAAACGGTTGAAAGAAGATGTGAGGCTGCAATTGGCAATCAATCCGTATAGCACACTCTGAAGCGCGGCTCCTTATCTCCTCTCCATTCTCCCCTCCTCTTCTACTCCTAGAGAGAGAAAGTAGAGATAGAGAGAGAAAGTAGAGAAAAACGCAACTCCTTATCTTCATCTTCAACTTTAGCTCCCGTTCTCACTCCTCTCCTCTTCTACTCCTAGTGAGAGAAAGAGAAAGTAGGGATAGAGAGAGAGGGACGCAACTCCTTATCTTCAACTTTAGCTCCCATTCTCGCTCCTCTCCTCTTCTACTCCTAGAGAGAGAAAGTTGAGATAGAGAGAGAAAGTGGAGAAGAAACGCAACTCCTTATCTTCATCTTCAACTTTAGCTCCCATTCTCACTCCTCTCCTCTCCTACTACTAGTGAGAGAAAGAGAAAGTAGAGATAGAGAGAGACGCAACTCCTCATCTTCAACTTTAGCTCCCATTCTCGCTCCTCTCCTCTTCCTCTCCTAGAGAGAGAAAGTAGAGATAGAAAGAGAGTGAGAGAAACGCAACTCCTTATCTTCATCTTTAACTATATCTCCCATTCTCCCTCCTCTCTTCTTCCACTCCTAGAGGAGAAAGTAGAGAGAGACAGAGAGATGGCTCCCAAAGCTGGCCGGGGCAGGGGTAACAAAGCCAAAGCCGAGAAGAAGAAAAAAGATGAAAAAGGTAATAATTACTTCTATAATTTCGATTATTATATTTATTCTATTTCATTTTAATTTTTGTTTAGTATTTAACTGAATTTAAATTAAATTCATGATTAAGGGTTTGTTTGGGGCAGCTTGTGCGTTTCAATATAAGGAGCTTATTCTGAAACGCGGCTTGCGGGTCGACTGCGATGGTCCACCCGCGGCCTACATTTAGTGTGAAAAACCCAAACGTAGCAAACAACGTTTTCAAAAACACGCGAACCAAACAGTTAGATGACGTTTTCAAAAATATCACCCTACTTATAAACTGTTCCAAACGGGCCGCAAATCTTATAAAATAATAATTTCTTTTATTTTAATATAATTTAATTTTAAATTTTTTTTTTTTTGGCAGTAATTCCCAGCGTCATTGATATAACAGTAATAACTCCATATGACCGTCGAATTACACTAAAGGTAATTTTCATTTTTAGTACCCATACATTTTACATATTTACAGTTCCACCCCTCTAAGTCTGCGAGCGTAATTGCAGGGATTATCCCCCGATAAGATAATAGATGTTCGAAGGCTATTGGGTGCAAATGTGGAGACTTGTCACATTACCAATTACTCACTCGCCCATGCGGTAATTTTATAGATTAGATCATTCAAAACTTACTATTTACAAATCGATCCATATTTATCATTTTTGTAAATATCAATGTTTAGTGTGGTTTGTATGTAATTTTGGGGATTGTAGGGCCGGGGGCATCAATTGAACGACGGCGTGGAAATCATGTCTGTTAGGCCTTGTGTGCTACGGCTGATGGAAGGTAGGTGGTTGGTGCCTCCTTCTCTTAATTATAATAATTAATATATATATATATATATATATTTTGGTTATATTTAATGCACCTTTTTTTTTGTGGTATTAATTTGTAGTCATGAAAAATAGTTTTGAATCAAGATTTAATTTATAAATGTTGAATTAAAAATTCATTAGATATGTATTTTTAAAATTTTATTTTTAATTAAATATTAAAAAACTAGACATCTGGCAGCCCTGATCCGGCCTGAGCCTGCACTAACTTAGCCAAAGCCCGACGTAGCCATTGAGTCTCCGAACCGTGAACTTCTTAAGCTCCTGAGTCACTTTTCTCCTCTCTCCAACCCATGAACGACTTACCCATTTCCTTCTCTCTCTGTCTCCTATATCTTCTGACCTCTCTCAGCATATAGCGAACAACGAGCCCCCTTCACTTGAACCAAGCAAAGTGGTACTCTTTCTATTTTAAATTTTTTACATGCATGTCATGAGATTCTTAGGTATTACATGTACACTACTCAAACTTCATGTATTTACATGCATACCATCAAATTTTTATATATTCAAATGCTTTATCTTTGGTTATTTACATGCAAAACAGTCAAAACTGCTCTTTTCTATTAAGGCCCGGGGCTAGCCCGACTTATTGAGTGGACGGATATGACTATGAAATTCTAAATAGAAGTCGGGCTCCAACCCGCTTTTACTGGTCAAAAGCCCGAGTAAGCTTGACTCATGCAAAGCCCGGCCCGCCCAATGTCCAGGCTATTTTTTCTAGTATTGTGAGTGTACATAAGAAATGGAAGATATGGGCAATGGCTAGGAATAAAGCTATTAGGATCTTACTTCGGAATCTGTGGAGGGAGATGCTTGGATTGGACTATTAAGGATGCTACTTTTAGAATAGGTGAAGTTATTAGGTGCTTACAATTTCACAATCATTTGAGAAAGATATGCAAACTAAATTTACAATATCATATGGTTATATTTCTTGATATATATGGAGTAATTAATACTTCATAATATCTTCAGGGAGATGCCAATTGACAAATTGCCAAGGGTGAATGGTGAAATGCATGGAGATAATAATATAAGTGTTCAAAAGAGAATGTTTAGATATGGCTCCATTGAACCCAAGTCTGTCTGCCTAAGGAATAGAGCACTCGAGGGATCTTAGTGAGAGAGGGGAGAGCAATAGCATAGTAATGAAAGATAAATTTATGTAACATTTTATTCATGAAATGGACCCCCAATTTTTAGAAATGATTCTTTGTACATTTATACTATGTACCCCTAAAGTACATTTATATGGTGCAGGAATTCTAGTATGTACATGAATATTACCCATGGGACCCATGGGTATGGTTGGGCTACTATGAGACTGAGAGGTCGTTAGGTTGGGCACCTATTTGTTGAAGGTCCACGTCAACTGCCTTGGAGCTGGAGGATTCATTTCATTTCCTCGATTTACCCTTATCCGACTTATGCACCACTTTCTTGGTATGTGGGATTGGCCGATTCCGCATGTGATCCTAGGTCGTCCTAGATAGATCCAACGGGGCTACGTCACCTCCTCCCCATCCATGAGATGTCTTTGGGATTTGTGTTGACATATTTTCGATATACATATGGAGTTGCTCGATTCTCTTGCTTCTTGATATCGACTACTGCAATAATGATAAGAGAATCTAAAGTTTGAAATAAGTTATGACTTTCATGGCTATTTAGTGCAAAATAATTAATCACTTCTTGCTTTATGTGCCAGGGTTTTTATAAATATGGTGTGGGTACATACCTTTTGAGTGCTCTTTCAAATTCACCTCTCATTTCTTTAGTGGTGGTGAGTATGGAAGGGGAAAGTTTCTGAAGTCCATCGGTGAGGATACTCGAGCTTTGGTGTTCCTAGCTATGAAGAAGAGGGCGAGATATGGCTATAAAATCAAACGGCCTAGGAAACACACAGTACCTAAGGCGAGGACTCCTAAACCTGTGGTTGAAATAGGGTCTTCCAACTCGAATAATGGCCGCTATACGGAAGGTTCTTTGATGGTGGAGGGCGGCTTCCCAATGAAGAAACGCCGGGTGAATGATAGGGACCATCCGGAAGATGATCGAGTGGGCCAAAAAACTCTTCCTCCAACCTTTCCAAAGTTGAAGGAGGGAGTGAGTCAAGAAAATGCCGTTGACATTTTTCTTCCGGAAGTTAGTTTTGATCCAGACTATTCTTCGTGGCGCGTGGTACTGTGTGAATTTAAAGATCTTCACCTTAGCTTTGCTAAGATATTTCATCATCAATTCATCTCTGTCCTCAAATTCAGCACGAGCTGCAAGCCTGAATTTGCAACGAGGATCAGGGCGCCCATCTCGTAAGCTTGGAGCAGGTCAACAATCAGAGCTTCATATTCAACATGGTTGTTTGTTACATTGAATTCTAGTGCTATTATATGGTACACATGTTCTACGAGGCTGCTCGGAGCGAGTCTAAGCCCTGCTCCGGCCAGCCTATTTGAGGCTATGTCCACATACAGATCCACTCCTATCACCCTCTTTGACTTTCTTCAGTTGGGTTCCCTTGTTCCGAGAAATCTATTAGGAAATTTGCTACCTCCTGAGCTTTTATGGCCGTATGAGGAACAAAAGTGATATTGAACTTGCATAGTTCTTCTTTCTAGTTGAGTACCCGACTAGAATGTTCTAGCTAGTTGAGCATTGACTTCAGCGGCTGATATGTGATTACCTAATTGGATGCGTCTATAAGTGTATCATAACCTACGAGCCGACACAATTAGAGCAAAGGTTAGTTTCTCTATAATTGGGTACCCGACCTCCACCTCTCGGAGAATAGCTACCGTAGTGGACCAAGAATTGCCTTCCCGACTCCTCCCGGACCAACATGGAACTAACCGCCGCAGCTCCCACCCCAAGTACAAAAAGAAATCTTCATTTGGGTTTAAGATTTGGAGGGGTAGTGGTGAAACCAAAGCATCCATAAGGCTCTGAAAAGCCTACTGTCACTCATCCCTCCATTAGAATATTCAGTTTTCGAAGAGCTTTGAAGAACACGACGCACTTGTCACCCAACCTCGAGATGAACCAGCTTATAGCTGCAACCCGACCAGTTAAATTTTGAAGCTCTCAGGTACTTCGTGTGGTTGACTTGTCAATCAACTTTTAAATGTTGTCGGGGTTTGCTTTTATGCCTTTAGGGGTCAGGAGGTAACCTAAAAGCTTGCTGATTGAAGCTCTGAATGTGCATTTTAAGGAGTTCAACCTCATACTAAATTTTCTTAAGGTTTGGAAAGTTTCTTTTAGGTCTTTTCTGCCGTTCAAATTTTCACAAGCAAATCATCAATGTTGACCTCAATATTCTTCCCTTTCCAATTCTTAAAAATAGATCCATTAAATGTTCCCGAAGAACATTACATCGTAACAATACATTCCCTTAGCAGTAATTAAAGCAATTTTCTCAGTGTTCGTCGGGTGTATCCTAATCTGGTGATAGCCAGAGAAAGCATCCAGGAAGCTCATAATTGAGTAGCTTACGACTGCGTCCACCAGGGCATCGATCCTCTAAAGCCGGTAGCAGTCCTTCGGGCAGACAGTGTTTAAACTAGTGAAATCGATGCACATCCACCACTTCCCATTGACCTTCTGTACCATGAGGATATTTAAAAGCCACGTGGTGCAATGGATCTCTCAGATGTAACTTGCCTCTTACAACTTCAACACCTCCTCCTTGATAGGCTTAACTAACGCGGTCACTGAATTCCTTGCCTTCTACTTAATCGGTCGAACTATGGGGCTAACGTTCAATCTATGGCAAGCAACATCGACGGGTATCCCAGACATCTTTGCGGTAGAACAAATGAAGACATTGCGGTCGCCCCGAAGTGTTTAAATTAGAAGCTCCCGGTGTCCTGCATCAAAACTATCACTTATTACGCAAGATTTACTAGTTTCATCATCGTCAACTAGGACCTCCTTGGTGGCCTTACTTGTCTCGAGGCCGCCGTCCTTCTAGTCCCTTAAGTCGAGTGGCTCATGTTCCATGCTTCCGAACGCCTGGAGGTATCAGACTCGTGACTGCTCCATATCTCTCATGACAGTGATTATTTCCTCGTCTCCTATGAATTTGACTGCAACGTGGTAGGTAGACACCACGACTCTAAAGTGGTTTAGCAGGGGAGGACCAAAAATGGCGTTGTAGGTTGAGAGTGAATCTACGATCATGAAATCATACGTCTCCATGCACTGCTTCTCTTCTTTGCCCCAGGTGACCGTCAACGGCATTACGCCTAGCGCTTCCTTCCTTTCACCTGAAAACCAAAAGGTTTGTCGGCCGACGCTACCAACCAGTCGACTAAGAGACTAAGCTTGTCAAATATTGATTTGAACAAAATATTCGTTGAGCTACCAATGTTGATGAGGATACTCCTCACTTGTAAATTATAATTGCCCTATAATGACTATAACATTGTTGTAGGGGTTTCCCCATTTGGGAAGATCGTTGTATGTGAATACGATGGGGGGCCGCCTCCCACCTGCATGAATGTGAGGTTGAACAACTCGCTCATACTGGTCCTCTTGTGAGAGCTTTGTCGAGCATCTGTACCCCCAAGGATAGCTGGGACTACCTTGGTGACACAGGCAACACTCATTCAAATGGTCCCGAGAGGAGTCTTCATCTCTGGCGCCTTAGTACGCCCTACTCGTTGCCTTTCCATCTGTACGGATCGTGCGCTATCTTGGCTCGATACCCACTTTGTAATCGGTGTTCTCGTCCCCTGTCTTCCTCTCTGCAAGTGTTCCTTGATGTCATTCCGTGGGTAATCCATGCTGGCTACGACTCTTTGGTTGCTCCCTTCTCACTGTGATCAATATGCTCATCTTCTTGTCGACGACATGGCTCCACGCTTACCACTCTTTTTAAGATGTTAAATCCAAATCTATCTGGGAGGGCTTGCTTAAGGAATAGAGTGTTGGAGGGATGGTAGAGAGAGAGGGGAGAGCAATAACACATTAATAAATGATAAGCGTAACCTTTGTTCATGGAATGAATCCCCTATTTATAAGAATGGGTCTTTGTACATTTACACGATGTACCACTAAAGTACGTATGTACGATGGAGACATTCTAGTTTGTACATGAATATTACCTATGGGTATGGCCGGACGGCTATGAGCCCGGGTGGACATGAGGTCGAGCGCCTGTTTGTTGAAGGTCCACATTGAATTCCTCGGAGCTGGAAGATCCTTTTCACTTCCATGGTTTACCCCTCATCCGTCCGAGATGTGTCGCCTTCCTGATACGTGGGACTTACAAACTACGCATGCGGTCCTGTGTTGTCCTAGAGAAATCCAGCGGGGCCACGTAACCTCCTCTATCATCCACGAGATGTATTTGCGATTCATGTTGGCACATTTTTATGTACACGTTTTAATTATTATTTTGTCGGTAGAGCCAACTAACTTACCAAGGGCTGCCAAGTCATATATAAACCTAGGATCATAATAAATGAGTTGGATTGTGTGTTTGTGTTCTTTTTTATACCGCAAACTCAAAAATGATTTGAGGTTGGAGATATAAACTCCTCAAAACTCAATTAATATTCTGTTCATATTTTTTTTTTAATTTTTGTGAATTAAAAATCAAAGCTCAAAATTATAGATGTATTTTTTTGACCCCCTAGTTTACGAACGCGTATTCTGTCTAGACTCCGAACTTAGAGATACGTCCGTAGTTCAATAAAATCACGCCCCGTAGAGTGACAGGAAAAACAAAAAAAATCAGCCAGTAACACAGTGAAATATTCCCCCTATGTTATTTTGTGTTATTCTGGTGTTATTGCGGTGATATTGATTGTTATTGTGTTATTATAATACCGAGAATTTTCTCAGAACACAATAACACATCAATACCACCACAATAACACCTGAATAACACAAAATAACACATGGGGAATATTTCACCGTGTTACTGACTGTTTTTTTTTCTATCACTCCATATGACGTGATTTTATTGGACTACAGATACATCTACGTCCGGAGTCCGGACTAAATAATTTTCCCTAATTTACATATATATTGTATCTACAACCCAATTTATATATAAGAGTAAATCCATGCAATTAAGTGGCATATATGTAAATCTTACCCTTGTTTTAAAAAACAAAACTTTCGCACTTGCAGAGGACTATGTGACGGAGGCGCAAGCCATAGCACAAGTTCGGAGATTGCTGGACATCGTCGCTTGCACGACTTTCTTTGCGAGGCACCGGAACAGGGATGGTGGCTGCAAGGGCCGGAAGCAGGCGGCGCCTCCGCCATCTTCCGACGCTCCGGCAGTCTCGTCAGCCGCTTCAGTTTCCGTCAACGATGAATCCCAGGAGCTTTCAGTTCCTCCCTTCTCCGTCATGTTTGACATGGCTCCAATCCAACCACCGCCGAAGCTCGGAGATTTCTATGATTTCTTCTCCTTCTCCAACTTAACCTCTCCCATCCAATGTATATTCTCTCTCTCTCTCTCTCTCTGCATCTATCCCCTGTTTCTTTTTTTTTTTAAGATTATGTTTTCGTTTTGAAGTTATAAGGAGGTGCGAAGGGGATGGGAAGAGGCGAGAAGGTGACCACTTTGAGATCGAGGTGAGAGTTTACTTCATAATGTTGCTTCCTTTATCTGTAAATGACCTCCTTTTGTTAAAGCCGTGAAAGTGCTCGACAAAATTTCTCAGAGGGAATAGAAAGTTTGAGCTCTGATGAGTAATGCGTTAATCATTTTTCACGCCCTGAAAGGGGTTTTGAAGGATTATTACTTTATGAAATGCTGCTGTTTTGTAGCATGGGTGGGAGGCAGATAAAATTGATGTTTTTATACAGGTCAAAGTTTGTAATGGAAAATTGCTACGTGTGGTGGCTGGATTTAAAGGTTTCTACACTACTGGGAAGCACTTCATTGAATGCCATTCACTTGTAGATCTACTGCTCCAGCGCAGCAGGGCATTTGCGAACGTGGGTGAACTTAATTCTATTTTGTATATTTGCTGCATTCTGGCCTATTAAATTCTATTCCTTAATTGAATGTATCAATGTTGATTCTATCTTACGGTAGTATGATGATAAAATGCAGGCCTATGATTCCCTGATGAAAGCTTTTGTAGAGCATAACAAGGTGTTTTTTCAAACCATTCATCTAGTACTCTTTGCATTGCATGTTGAATTTACACTCAGAAGGTATTTATTGTTTCTGAAGATTTAAATTTTTCTTCTTCTTTCAGTTTGGGAATCTACCATATGGATTTCGAGCAAACACATGGCTTGTGCCTCCAGTGTTTACTGAATCTCCTTTTAAATGTCACTCGTTGCCTGCTGAAGATCTCAGTTGGGGAGGAAATGTTCATGCAGGGAGTTCTGACAACAGAAAATGGTCAAAAGATTTTTCAACTTTGGCTGCATTTTCAAGCAGTACTGAAGAAGAAAGACTGGTTCGAGACCGCAAAGCTTTTTTGCTTCACAATCTATTTGTGGAGACTGCAGTGCTGAAAGCTACTTCAGCAATTCGAAATTTTATTGATTCCAATTCAGGTGCTGCCCATGGTGATTTGCTTGGTTCTGTCTTGTATGAAGAAAATATAGGAGACCTGAATATTGTTGTAAGAAAGGACATTCCTGATGCTAGTAGAAAACAGGAGGAGAAGATTGATGGGAGTCAAATGCTGAATATTTCTGAAGAAGAGCTTGCAATAAGGAATATTCTCAAAGGTCTGACAGCTACTGAGAGTGTTGTTGTCAATGTATGAATGCAATTTCTTCTAATTTTTTTGTTTTTATTTGTTTTACTTGGTATCACCATTCTTATTGAGAAATGACAGAATCATTTGTGTGTAGGATACAGCCACATTGGGCATGGTCATTGTAAAACATTGTGGATATACTGCAACTGTTAAAGTGTTACAGTGTGTGGATCACAATGATTACATGCAACATGTTTTTGAGATTGCAGACCAACCAGAAGGTGGTTCTAATTCTTTGAATGTTAACAGGTTTGATTTTTCTTGAATCAGTGTATATGCTCATGCATTTATATTCACGATGGGTCTGTGAATTGCAGAATATATTGTTGAACACTTGGTTTGTACACTGATAGACTATATAAGAACCATTAATCCATAGCAGATTCGTTCATTGTTTCCTGTTCAAATACTCTTCGTGCCAGCAAACTACAACTTTTATTTTTAGTTCTTATTTTGCACTAATCGGTCTACAAATCTTTATGCAGCTTAAGAGTATTGCTACACAAATTGCCTAATGATGAATCATTTGTGAGATGTCCGTCTTCTTGTAATGATTATGCTGAAGTGAGGGATGGAAGGTGCTTAGTACACAAAATATTTAGTGATAGTTTATACAATCTTGAGAACGTCGTTGGTTGCACTGAGAAGGCATTCAGATGGGAACTTGGAGCTTGCTGGCTTCAGTACTTGCAGAAAAATAAGAATTCAGCAACTAAGGAGGATAATGAAAATGAGGAAGATAATTTTGTTGAACCAATTGTTAAAGGTTTTGGAAAGCAATTTGAGCAGTTGAAGAGGATAAGAAAGAAAAAGAATGCCCTCCATTGCAGGCCTATCAAGGAAGATTCTAACGTCAATGATACCCAAACAGGAGAAATCAACACTGAGAAACTACAACTAGAAGGAAATGAGAACTATGAATTGAAGAAACGGCTAACAGATGATGCTTTTAATTTCTTGAAAGATTCAGGCACTGGCCTTCACCAAAAGGTGAGCTTTTAAATGTTAACTGCACTCGGTCTCTTTCATTAGTAGCTTGCTTTTCATTGTGCTTTTCCATGTTCCTAGATAGTAGCAAATGTGAATTCACTGGTAATATGATTAAGCTAAAATTTTCTTAAAAACAAAAATTAAATTTCAAAAAGGTATTGAAATAATTTAGTAAAGTTATTATATAATATTTTTTTTAAACAAAATCAGTTTAGACAGATAAAATTACTTAAACAATATAAAATTCAATAATCATGGCTTAATAAGTTAATAAATTGATATACACATTATTAGCGATGATTATATTTCTTATGGTGTTTTTGTTTATACGCACTATTAAAAAAGAGAGGAGAAAGAAAAACTAAAAATGATTTCAAATTGCTCCAATTGATGTTTACTAATTATAATCAAATTTTACTGTAACTTGTCATTGTAATATTGACTATATTATTTATATCATAAGTCAAATTTTATCTGTATATGATGTTATAAGTTCTGTATATGCATTTAATATTATACATAACGTATTATATACTGTAATTAATTTGCTTGTTATATTTTAGTAAATGACTTGAAATGAGCAATTAGATTTTATTTATTCATGTTTTAGACAGCACTTTATATTAATTTGATTTCTTAGTGATGCATTTCAAAGTCTTTAGCAAATAATTTAATTTATAGTAAAGGCGTTTGCATCCCCTTCAGTTGATTGTGTTATTTATATAAGTAGACATGGGATGATTTAATTGTTATTTTATGGATCAAGGTTAAAATATGACCCATCATAACTACATATAAGCTTTTTGATAATTTTTGGGTTTACTTTGAGATTGTTTACATCATCTTAAGGGCTATATAAATTAAAATAACAATGCAAATCTCAACTTAGCCTTAATTTATTCAAAATAGCCTGGCTTAAGTTATGTTTCTCTTATAGGCATGTAGATGATTCAAGGTATGAAATCGTGGGTAAATGAGGCTGAAAATGTATGAAAATTAGATGTTTTCATCATCAAAACCTGACCTTATTTTTAAGGGAGATGTTGCTATCTAATGCTGATGAAGCTCTAAGAACAATGGTAAATGTAAGAGCCAAAAGCTTAAAACTAGAACTTGTAAAGAATTTCTCTAGATGAACTAATGCAATGATGTCCACGAGATATGAAGGTGGTGAAGGGATTAATTCTGCTATGAGTGAGAACATTAAACTATTTAGATCGCAAATATATCGATGACTCTAGACATTAGCATATGAACTTGAGTAAACAAATGACGGGAAATATAATTGATTACACAACTTATGATGTTGATGATTAAAAGCTGCAGTACTAAGAATAAGTAGATTATTAGCTACAACTTATAAAACTTTACTTTATTACAATAGTAAAAGAATGAGACCATTCAATCATTGCATGATCATGTTAATCAAATATGTGAAAATAATTAAATCTATCTTTAAAGAAAGAGGCGACAATAACTTTTATGTGATTTAGACTACTCTGGCCTACATTTATGCTTAAGCAACGACTTGTTTTGGATTCCCCACCAACCACTATTTCACTTGCAAGCCAATGAAGAAGCTACTGTCCCTTCACAGAGAAAGTGCACCATCACCTCTATTGTAGACATACACACATCTCTATTCTAATGCTTTTCCAAAGTTTTTTAGACTTCATTGAGAAACACGGGCAGAACCGGGCGTTACTTTTGAGGGGGGACAAATTTGTTATATTATAAATAATTGAAAATTTTTAATTAAAACTTTTCTCATTGTAATTTCAATATAAATAATTAGAAAATTTAATCAAACATCTTTAATATGATATTAAAATCAATGGCTTTCTGATGGTCAAATGGGCGTATCTTTTTAAATTGTCAGTAATCTAAAAAACGACAACATTTTTTATTATGATTTTTTTCATTTAACAACTTACCGACGGCTATAACATGTGGGTTAATGTTAAAAGTATAATCACTTATTAGCGTTTGGTTATCATTTAAAGTACAAAATTCATGCTATAATAATTTTTAAAATATTGAAAAAATTTAATGTGATATCTTAAGTTCAAAAGTAAAAAAAAAAAAAAAAAAAAAAACTCTTTTTTTTAAAATGTTCTATAATGAAAAAAAATCAATGTTGTAAGAACTCAAAATCTATTGCAATTTTTTGTTTGCTTCATCTTCCACGCTGGCATAAGATCCTCATATAGTTGGCTACTTTTCCTATGAGAACCCACTGGCCACTGTATAATCAGCTTCTTCCCCAAAACTCCACCTTTTACTCTCCCGACTCTATTCCCAATAGTTTTCTTGTCTCCATTGAAAACTCACCATGCAGAGCCTAGAGTGAGGCCAAAGAGAAGTGGCAGCCTGATAGGGTGCAAGACTTCATTTTACGGCGGGCAAATGAACATGGTTATTATCAATATTGTTTTGTGATGGAAAAAAAGCTGATTGATAATGCTTATAATTTCAAACAATACTGCAAGGTGTGGGCTTTATTATCATTAATTTTTGAGATGGAAGGAAAATTGTCAATGCGTGCAGGTACGTTAACGACCTTAGCTAGTATCATAAAGGATCAATTCCATCTGTCAATATGCACATACAAATTTCTTTATGTTATGTCTTATTTTCATTCTTCATTGCATGCATTATCTTTCTCTGAGAAATTATGAGTTTTTTTTTTTAAATTTTTTTTTATTTTTTATTTATAAATAACAGCATATCATATATGGATTTAACTATTATTGTATGAGAATCCATTGTCTTTTTAGATGAAATTATTCTATGATCAACTATGAAGTCATACTATGAGTCTCATATTTAACAGAATGATTGATCAATGAAGAAAAATTTATCACCAGATATTATAAAATTTGTCATACTATAACATGTTAACATCAATTGAATCACAAACTTGGTTAAATATATTAAATTTAGAGGCAGAAAATACTATTTTAATTAAAAATATAAACGCCGATCTCAAGTTCTTGAATTCTAACTTAAATCTCTACCCTTAAAATCAATATGACATTAAGTCCTATAAATCAAACATTACATTCAAATGCAAGATACATATCGAAAATTGGAAGAACTCCAAATACATAAATGCATCTATTCCTTCTTAACACATAAAATTAATATTTACTTCAATTTTATAAGCAAACAATCACTTATAATCTTTCTATTCTCATTTTCATAGGGAATACCAAGTTCTCTACTACAAAATCAATTTCTTGAAACTATTTAAATATTTTGATTATTGATATTAATATTTAATTTTATAATCTATTTCTAAAATATTGATATTATTTAGTAAAGTATTTTTGTCTTATTGAAACTTAAATTTAATTTATAGAAGTATCATAAAATTTTCATTTATAATCATGTATTCAAGAAAATTTGGTTTATTAAGTCCCTGTCCACACATAAACAAGTTAAAGCAATTTATAAATTTATATTGTTTGCGATTATATAGGTCAACAACAATTTATTAACTCTAATACAATTATACATTCTTTATTTATAATTATAAAACATATATAATTGTAACAATAAGGCATAATTTTGTCACATAATTTTTCATTTAAACTTCTATGCTTTAGCATGCTTAAATCTTAAGAAAAGTTACCCTTTATCTATGCGAATGGCAATAATAATTTTTTACAGTAAAAAAAGCTAGGTTAAGCTCATACATTTTAAATTTTTTTGTTTTAAACCCTATCATATCATTTAAATCAAATTGTCTTCATGAAAAGAGCAATGAAGTTCAAATTTAAAGTTAGGTTTTCCTTCCAACAAACAATAAAAGGAGAGGAAACCCTAAATATCTCTATCTTTTTCGACAACATTCTTATTGCCAAGGATTCTTCAATCCCATCAAAAGATATTTTCATTTACAAAATCTAAGTTTATAAGTAATGATTTCTTCTCAGCAAAATTTACCTTTGTGCTTGAAGAAAAATTCTTAGGCTTCTCTTGAATCCTCACTTGATTTGAACTTAAGCACTAAAACTCATTTTGCTCACGTAAATTTTGGATCTTTGGTCAAAACCACCCTCGTCCGCAAGCTCTTGATCTTGTGTTCTCACTTGGTCGAGCCTGCCATGTCCACCTCCGCTAATTCTCGATCTCATATCCGACCACTGCTTCTGTTTCAGTGTTTGCCAGTCACCGCATACATAGCATGGGCATGGATACGGGGACATGGAAGCGACATGACACAATACGGGGAGACGACATAATTGAAAAAAGGACACGATATGTCATTGACACGTTTTGATATTTCATTAATTATTAATATAAAAATCTATATTTTTTCATTATTATTTATTAGACATGATAAAATAGTATGCAAGAATAAAATTCGACAAGAGAACTACCGATGCTCTACTTCAAAGAATATTGGATGTGCCTTCGAAGCTAGATTTTGATGAATGTTAGTGAGAGATTTGACACAGTGAGAGAGGGGACTTTGACTATGAGGCATAATTAGGTCCGTACGTACATTTATAATTTTCTTCTTCTTGCGTCTCATTTTTTTCTCAAATTATGTTGAGCTCATGCCTGATGCGGTGTCGATGCGTGTTCTGGTAGTATTTGGGCCACTAAAAATTCTAGTTTGTAGTCCTAATCAAGTGTCGAGGAGTGTTGGTGTTCGATTTGTCTGACACCGATATGACATATTTTTAAAAATGTCTATGCTGGATAGACCTTCACCATGTTGGTGTGCATCTCTTTTCTTGCTAGCTCTCTTCTTCGCTTGCTGAATGTTGCTTGAGGGCTGCCGCTCCGACTCCCTCTCTCTGCTTCTCTAGCTTTCTTTGTCAATCTCTCTTATGTTCTCTATCTCGATGGCTAGAAGCCACTCAAGATGTTCGTCTCTCTTAATAGCAAATCAACTAATGTCAGTTCAGTTGAACTAGCACAAGTTGCTTTAATTTTTTTTTAAAACCTTTAATTTAAAATTTCTAAATGAATTTTGTTATTTGAATTATGATTATTTAAATTAAATTAATATTTGATATCTTAATTAGTTTATTACATTTAAGATTATTACAATCACACATACTTATAAAACTTCTGTCATTGAAATTTATATATATCTCACATTATACTTGATTAGCTTGAGTCGTGTTTCACAAAATAATCACGAAACATTAAAGCTAAATACTTTTAAAATCAAATGTCATTAATTTAAAGGTACAATTTGAGCATAAATGACTAACATTAAATATAACTAGATAAGTTAAAATATTTGATATAAAGGAGCAAGTTGCTTATATTTTTTAATTACATGTGATCACTCTCTTTCACCATCAACATCAACAATTATTAGTTTTTCAGTTACTTAAGACAAAGACTTTAAGTCGAATATTTTATTTTGCTTGATTTTTTTCATAAGTCACTGCACTAGATCCTTACACCTACTGCTGGTCACTTCTAATTATAGGTTCATCTCGAAAACTCCTCCGACCTGAGTTATTTCCTTGTCTAGTATTTCGTGCAGACCTTTGAGAAGAATTAGGATAGTTCCTCATTTGATTTTCTAGATGTCTACATAAAAAACATATATTTGAGCTGGCTAGGCGTTCTTGTCAGTGTAACTTTTCACACATAATTTAAGTTTTTATATTGCTACTATCAACCTAGCTACCGACTCCACTGGCATGACACTTGGACTTCTTCCAATTGGAACTTGAAGATTGGATAAGTAGGTTGTAGGAAGGGCTAGGAAAGTGAGAGGAGTGATGTCGGTTGACATCCGAAGTGATTGGCGGGATGACAAAGAATCAGAAGCGTAAAACAGTTGTTTTTTGCTATCAAACAGCGGTAGGAAGCAAATTGGACAACGAAGGAGGCCTCAAACGTCCGGGAGAGATCATCACTTTGATTCTGTTTGGCTACAGACACGCCATTTGAAAGAAATCCAAAAATAAAACGCTCTGATAGAGAAAACATCTCTAGATAACGTAGCAATTGTTAAAAGTCCGATCAAAACAGAATGATAACACACACACACACACACACACACACACACACACACACACACACACACACACACACACACACACATATATATATATATATATATATATATATATATATTCTTGTGTTAGAAAGAAACCCAATTAGAAGAAAGAAATAGGAAATAAATTTTAAAAAGGTATCTCCGCTTAATTTGCCAATAGGATGAAATTTTTTGTTTTTAGCCCTCATGTGATATGTTTCCTTTTCCGACTTATCCCAGAATCGTGAAAAAGTTGCAAAAATCCTTAACCAAGGTGAGAATCATTTCCGGTTCGCAATCTTGTTATCGCGTGGTTGATTATGTGATTGTGGAATTCTAGAGGCGGGGAATTCCGCAGAATTTTTTGGGATGGGAGGCGGACAAGATGCTCCTGCATTATTCTCCAGGACTAAGAGAGGCTTTTCTTTTTCTCTAGAAATTTTTGGAAGCAATCTATCACCATTATAATAAAGTCATCACCATACTGTGGCTGAGGCAATCTAGTTACAAAATATACACTCATGTCTCCATATAATCCAAAACATATGCATCATTTTAAAATAAGTCTTGATAGAATAATTAACCACTTTTTTGGCATAATTAGTGCTGGAACTGCATATTGAAGGGTTTTCCCACGAATCAAATTTCTAGCCCTTAAATCTATAGCCTACTTTTCCCACTCATACTTGGCCTGGTCCATCCAATAAATAAAAATAATAGGTGGTTGCCATTGAGAGTGGTCCAGCATGACATGAATGTCATTTTAGGGTCAATTTCTCCAACAAGGGCTGCTCTTTTCTAATAGTGGCTTCTCAGACTCGCTGTTTTAGAACAATCAATGTTAATCTAGCTTGAGTTCTCTCATGAGTTTGGCAAATGATTTTCTTTTTTGTATTTGTTATCCACTTTAGATCTCAGAAAATTTCCACCTAAATAATCAGAGCGTCATTTGAAGAATTATATACTACATCGAAGGATAAAAATATTAACTTAAAATATATGGGGGTAGGAAATTAGAGGTTTTTCCCCTTTCTTACGGAGGTAATGATAATGCTTATTTTATTCTGAGTTCTGGTATCCCTATGAGGGGAAACTCTCGTAGTTAGTTACATCTTAAGAGTTGTAGCTCCCCAGAATACTCTGGATTAAAGTGTTGGCTTATATCATACATGATTATTCGATAAGTGTTTGAGAGATTGATGTTTAGGACTCAGATTGATAGGCTCGGGGTTTTGAAAAGATCTATGTGGATTTGTGCATATCGAATGCACAACCAGGAGAATGATATTTTTCATTGATTAAGGAACAATCGAATTCAGTGAGCCAGGAGAAAATGAAGATGTTAGAATGGATTCTTAACTTGCAACCGACGAGGAAGAGATGCCGACGAGTCCAGTTGAAATAACAATAGTTGTTGAGAAGGAGTGAGTTCGAGATAGTGAGAGTTCATGCAGAGTATGAGATTGCGTGCCTCAAATTATCGTTTTGTAGAAGTTGAGATGAGTATCAACAGGTCTGCATTGGAAGTTCATAAGACTCATGAGTTCAGGGAACCGACATAAGAGACTTGATAACCATAAATATTTTAGACTTATAGACTACTTCCTAAGTTGCCTCTATTGAGGGAAGTCCAACTACTTCTAGAAGATCATATGCAGTTCTTTGGGCAGTAACATCAGTTTAGCAAATGTACCCTCCGATAGATGATCAGAAAGGATAAATGAACTACAACATGGGAATCGCGTAGGATTTTTGGGGAAAAGAATATCTTATAGCGGGATCCATGTTCTTTTAGAGAAGTAGAAGAGATATCTCCTGAATGGTTATACTTCAGTGTAGTCTAGATTGTCATATATTTGTTGTTTGCCACAGTCACTGCATGCATGTGCCTTCACTTATGAAGCATGGGCATGGATACGGGTACATGGATGCGACATGACACAATATGGGGACACGAAATGATTGAAAAAAATAGGACACGACATGTCATTGATACGTATTGATATTTAATTAATTATTAATATAAAATATATATTTTTTCATTATTTTTTATTAGACATTATAAAATAGTGTGCAATAATAAAATTTGACAAATAAAAAGACAACTACTGATGCTCGGCTTCGAAGAATATTGGATGCGCCTTCGAAGCTAGATTTTGATGAATGTTAGTGAGAGATTTGATATGATGAGAGAGGAGGGGACTTTGACTATGGGGTATAATTAGGTCTATATGAATTTAGTTTTCTACTTCTTACGCCTCATTTTTTCTCAAATTATGTTGAGCTCATGACTGAAGCGGTCTCGATGCATGTCATGGCCATATTTGGGCCACTAAAAATTCTAGTTTGTAGTGCCAAACAAGTGTCGATGACTGTTGGTGTTCGATTTGATTGACACCGGTACGACACATTTTAAAAGTGTCTGTGTTGGATAGGCCTTCACCATGTTGGTGTGCATCTCCTTCCTTGCTGGCTCATCTTCTCCGCTTGCTGAATGTTGCTCGAGGGCTGCCACTCTGACTCCCTCTCTTTGCTTCTCCAGCTTTCTTTGTCAATCTCTCTTATATTCTCTATATTGATGGCTAGAAGCCACTCAAGATGTTCGTCTCTCTTAATAGCAAATCAACTGATGTTAGTTCAGTTGAACTAGCACAAGCTGGTTTGAATTCTTTTTTATTTAAAACCTTTAATTTAAAATTTCTAAATGAATTTTTTTTATTTAAAGTATGATTATTCAACTTAAATTAATAATTGATATTTTAATTACTTTATTAAAATTAAGATTATTACAATCACACATACTTATAAAACTCATGTCCTTGAAATTTGTATTTATCTCATATTATACTTGATTAGCTTGAGCCATGCTTTACAAAATAATCGTGAAGCATTAAAGCTAAATAATTTTAAAATCAAATGCATTAATTTAAAGACATACAATTTAAGCATAAATGACCAACATTAAATATAGCTAGATAAGTCAAACTATTTGATATAAAGGAGCAATTTGTTTATATTTTTTAATTACATGTGATCTCTCTCTATCACCATCCCCATCAACAATAATTAGCACTTCAGTTACTTAAGACATAGACATTAAGTAAAATATTTCTTTTGATTGATTTTTATCATGGATCACTGCACTAGATACTCACGCCTACTGCTGGTCACTTCTAATTATAGGTTCATCCCTAAATCTCCTCTGAGTTGAATTATTTCCTTATCTAGTATTGATGCAGACCTCTGAGAAGAATTATGATAGTTCCTCATTTGATTTTCTAGATGTCTACATAAAAAACACATATTTGAACTGGCTAGGTATTCTTCTCGGTGTAACTTTCCACACTTAATATAATTTTTATAATGCTACTATCAACCTAACTACTGACGCCACTGGTATGAGACCTGGACTTCTTCCAATTGGAACTTGAAGATTGGATAAGTAGGTTGCAGGCAGGGCTAGGAAAGTGAGAGGAGTGATGTCAGTTGACATTCGAAGTGACTGGCGGGATGACAACGAATCGAAAGCATAAAACTGCTGTTTTATGCTGTCAAACAGCAGTAGGCAGCAAATTGCACGACGAATGAGGCCTTCAAACGTCCGGGAGAGATCATCAATATGATTCTATTTGGCTACAAACACACCATCTGAAGGAAATCCAAAGATACAACGCTCTGATAGAGAAAACATCTCTAGATAACATAGCAATTGTTAAAAGTCTGACCAAAATAGAAAGATAACATATATATATATATTCGCATGCTAGACATAAACCCAAATTAGAAGAAAGAAATAGGAAATAAATTAAGAATGGTATCATCGTTGAATTTGCCAATAGGACGAAATTTTCCCTATTTAGCCCTCATGCGATATGTGCCTTTTCCGACCTGTCCTAGAATCATGAAAATTTTGCAAAAATCCTTAACCAAGTTGAGAATCATTTTCGGTTCGCAATCCTGTTATCGCGGGGTCGATTCTGCGATTGTGGAATTTTGCATAGCGGGAGGATTCCATAGAATTTTTTGGGATGGGAAGCAAAGAAGATGCTCCTACATTATTCTCCTGGGCTAGGTGAGGCTTTTCTTTTTCTCTAGAAATTTTTGGAATCAATCTATCACGATTATAATAAAGTCATCACCATACTGTGTCTGAGACAATCCAATTACAAAATATATACTCATGTCTCCATATAATCCAAAACACATACATTATTTTAAAACACATATTGATAGAATAATTAACCACTTTTTTGACATAATTAAAGCTGAAATGCATATTGAAGGGTATTAACCAAATCTATAGCCCTTAAATCTATAACCTACTTTTCCCACTGATTCTCTGCTTTGTACATCCAATAAATAATCATATTTGGAGAAATTGACCTTGTAATGACATTCATGTTATGCTGGACCACTCAATGGAAACCACTTAAGAAGTAAACTGTTGGTCAATATATTCAGCGACTCCCTCAACAGGGCTGTCTCTTTTTTTATAGCAGTTTCTCAAACTCACTTTTTTAGAACAACCAATGTTAATCTAGCTTGAGTTCTCTCATGAGTTTGGTGGATGAATTTTTTTTTTTGAATCTGATATCCACCTTAGATCTCAGAAGATTTCCATCAAAATAATTGGATATGTCATTTAAAGAATTATATACGGCCTCGAAGGATAGAAATATTAACTTAAAATATATCTAATCACTCAGGTAAGGAAAATCTTCAAAATTTATGAGTCCATGGATCTAGAGGTTTTTCTCCTATCTTATGGAGATAAGATAATGTTTATTTTATTCTGAGTTCTGGCATCCTTACGAGGGGAAGCCATCGTAGTTAGTTACTTCTTAAGAGTTTTGGCTCCCTAGGTTTCTCTCGATTAAAATGTTGGCTTATATCGTGCATGATTATTCGGTTAAGTGTCTGAGATATTGATGTTTAGGACTCAGATTGATAGACTTGAGGTTTTGAAAAGATCTTTGTGGAATTGAAGGATTGAGACTTACAGTCTAATAACGGTGCTTCAAGTGTCGTGGATTTGTGCATACCGAATCAGTTTGCACAACCATGAGAATGATCACTTTCATTGATTAAGGTGCAATTGAAGTTAGTGAGCCAGGAGAAGTTGAAGATGTTAGAGTGGATTCTTAACTTGCAACCTACTAGGAAGAGATGTCGGCGAGTCCTGTTGAAATAACAATAATTGTTTGAGAAAGGAGTGAGTCCGAGGTAGCGAGTGTTCATGCAGAGTATGAAATTGCAGTGCCTCAAATTATCATTTTGTAGGAGTTGAGATGAGCATCAACATGATTGAATTGAAAGTTCATAAGACTCATGAGTTCGGGGAACCGACACCAGAGACATGAAAATCCTAAATAAGAGAAATTCATACTTTTCAGATTTATAAACTATTTCCGGAGTTGTCTTTGTTGAGAGAGGTACAACATATCAGAGGTGAGAAGCTTTTAAGCTACTTCTAGAAGATCATATGCACTCGATTGGGCATTAACATCAGTTTAGCAATGTATCCACCAATAGATGATCAAGCAGGATGGATGAACTACGAAGAGGAAATGGTCTTAGGATTAAGGGGTTGTTTTGTTTGGTGAAAATGAAATGTAATGTAAATGGTTTGCAGAGTACTACTATGATTATAATGTATTTGAAATACTTTAGAGTTGTTTGGTTCACTGTAAAATCAATATAAGATTTTATATTTTTTTGTTTGGTCTGAAGAGATTAAAACGATGTAAACTTTGGTAAAGGATAATGAGCGGCAGCGACAAGTATTGAGCAGAGGCCGCGGACAATGTCGGGCGATGGCAGCTCGTGGCTTTGGCTGAGGTGGCGATCGACTGCGTTAGTGGGCTGGACGGCTGTAGCGGTTGGCGATGGTGTCGACATGTGAAGGTTGGCCGCAGGCGGCGGCGGGCAAAGGTGGGTGGCGGGCGGTAGCGGTGGTTGGAGGCCGGCGGGGCGGGCGACATGCGGTGGACGAAGGCAACGTCTTGCCTATGAAATTTTACATGAATGATATACTTCAAATTCGGCTAAATCGGCCGAATTCTATATTCAACCATATTGAACTACTGTGTAAACTTTAAATTCATTCAAACTATACATTGTATTTATAACTTTTTCATACCAAACACAATTTTCTCAAGTCTTTGCAAAAGAATTACAGTACACCACTAATTCACTCAACCAAACAACCTCTAAAAATTAATCTATCATTAATCGGGGATATTTAATTTTGATAGTCTTCTTGTACAACTCTCTATAATAAATACACAGACTCATAGATTCATCCTCCTTGAAGAATAATATGGAAGCACTCTAAGGTGAATTACTTTGCTTGATAAAATATTTTATCTATCAATTCTTGCGATTGATATTTAAATCTTGAAACTTTTTATAAGTCATTCCGCAAAGCAATTTGTATATTGTAAATGTTTTTGGTTTCACCACAATCTCTAAATCAACTTCGTTTTCTGACAACAAACTTAACAATTCTTAGGAGGTACACCAAGAAAATCTATAATCACTAGAATGTTCTTTTATTCTTGCTCATTCGTTAGTTTCTTGAATGGTGATTACAAAACTCTAGCTTTCATTTTTGGATTATTTCTCCATTTTGAGATCTCTTATTTCTCTGTCATTGAAGGCTTCACATAGAACTGAGTATTGTCTGGCTTATATCATCTAAAACTTTTCTAGGTTGTCTTTTGTCTTGAAATGTTTGTAGCGTACTATTCCTTTGCTATATCTGCGAACAATTCTTCTGAAGTTGTCCTGTCTATGCACATCAATAGCACTTTTTAGAACCTATCAAGCACTGCCCAAAATGACTCTTTTCAAATTTTTCACAAATGGGCATTTTCGACCGAGGTTGCTTCTGATTGCCTTCTAATTTAAATTTCGTGCTTTAGAGATATTCTCCCTTAGCAAAATCTTTTTGTTTGTTTGCCTGAGGTTGCCATCCGTGACTCGAGAAGTTCAACTTATTTTCAATTCATCTGACTCTTTAAACTAATATTGAGAAATCATTGATTTCAAAAGGGGCTAATGCCAATCTCAACTGATCTCGGAGGGCACATAAAAATTTGACATTTTCTTTTGAATACTAACATGATGGGATACATATCTGAAAAGAGAAGTGAATTCTGCTTCAAATTGCGTGTTGGGCCCCTGAGTCAAATTGAAGAATTTATCCTGCAATGCCAATCTGACTGATGGTGGAATAAATCAATTATTGAAAACTTTGGCAAAAACATCTCTCCTGAATATGCGGAAGATATGTCAGCTAAAATTTCTCTTTATGCTATGTTTGTCTTCTCTTCTATGCCTTTTCTTCTAACATGAAAGTGGCTATAAATGCTCTCCTATTCTCTAGAGCATTGCATCCAAAATTTTCTCGATCCTCAATAACCATTCTTCAACAACTGTATAGGGTCAGTGACACCTTTAAATGCAGTGACTTGAATGTCTGAAAGATTTTCATGTGTCGATCAACTTTTGTATCATGCTGAGATCTAGTCCTAAAATTATTAGAAGATCTTTCAATACTAGCTATTTTATTAACCACTTGAGATATCAGCTGAATAATGCCCTAGAACTCAGTGACTCGAGTTTATTCATTTATGAATATCACCTCTATTGGAATCATTTTCTGTATTCTTTTCTTGCTCTGTAATTGGCATAGGAATTACCCTCGGTTCTTTTTGATTCTTCTTCAGGCATATTTATCTGTACTAACATAATTTATTATTCAAATTAATTTACCATATAATAATTATTCCTTGTATGCATTATACCTCAAACCATATGGGTTATCCACCCCAAATCAGTCAACTTATAGCTATGTTTAAATCAATACATAATTTAATCTCTTTCGTACTTCTAAATCCAAATATATTTCTATCATTATGGGAGGGGGACACAAATCTTTTAGGTTTTTCATAGTGATCAATATGAGAAAGTAAAAAGACGATAACTACCTAAATAGGTGTCTCTTGGTTGCCTTAAAATGGCAAAGTTAAATACTAAACTGCTTCAAAAGCTTGCCATTACCTGTCATCTCTTGTGGAGAACTACAAATCATTCCTTGGAGGCCAGAAATATTACGGAGATCCTTGGATTCTTTTGTGCTATTTACATAGCAATTTAATGATATAATAAAGCGTCTATTTAACTTCTCAATAATAAAAATATCTTACTGTCTTTGTTTGATAAAAAAATATTTAATCACGAACAATATGTATCATGTTTTGTTTGCATGTTGATCTAAATACATTCTTTACAAATGAAAATATAACGATCTGTTCTCTAAACAATCCTTCTAATTTCTCCTTTAAAAAGGAAACAGTGCAATTGTTTGTGGATTGCAAGCTGGAAGTGGCACACAGTACCTCTAAGCGCTTGTTATCTGCAGGGAAATGGAATACCATGTGTACTGATTCAAACAGTCTACAATGAGTTGCTTTATAAGCATAACACTATCTAACATGATGGCTTTGTAATCACATTATATATTTCATTTATTGTCATTCAATTACATACACCTATGTAAGGTGTCATTAATTTCATCAGAGCTAGTCTATTTCAGCTTATTTCTTCAAGTTTGGTGATTGAAACAGTCAATCGAAGAGCTCACCAAGATGGCACAAAGATATTATTATGACGTTGCTCTCCCAAAGCTGGTAAGCTTGTAATTTCATCAGTTTTTTCACGCCCAATATTCAGTATTATTGAAATTTCATGACCTTTATAGGTGGCAGATTTGGCATCACTTGAGCTATCTCCAGTTGATGGTAGAACCCTTACTGACTTCATGCATACACGTGGGCTTAAAATGTGCTCCTTGGGTCGTGTTGTAAGTTCGTAATAATTTCTCTTCCTGTTCTTTATCTTGTTGTTTATCTATTTTTTTATCAGAAGAATCACCATTTGTGCTCCTCCCCTATTTAAAATATCTAGGTTGAGCTTGCAGCTAAGCTCCCACACATACAGTCTCTCTGTATTCATGAGATGGTTACTCGATCCTTCAAGCACTTTATAAGAGCTGTGATTGCTGCTGTTAAGAGCTTTTCAGATATTCCCTGCGCTGTTGCTACAGCACTGAATGTCTTGCTAGGATCTTCTGGAGGGGATGATGGAGACCCGATCTTGTCTAATGAACAAGAACTCAAGATTAAGTGGCTGAAAGCTTTTATATTTAAAAGGTATTCTTGGAGGCTACGAAATGAGTTTCAGTATTTGAGAAAGTTTGTTATTCTCAGAGGGCTTTGTCAAAAGGTATGCTCTTGAAGCATAATTCAGATTGGCACTCTTTCTTGGAAACAATAGTGGGAAAAATTCTTACCTATATGCATAAAACTTCAGGTGGGGCTGGAGCTGGTTGCTAGAGATTATGATATGGATAGTCCAAACCCTTTTGATAAATTTGATATTATCAGCATAGTTCCTGTATATAAAGTATGCGGCAAACATCTTTCTTTCTGGATTTTTTGTATGCTATAAGTTCTGATGAAATCACTCTGAAATTTGTTATTTTTTCAGCATGTCATGTGCTTATCCATAGATGGTAGGAATTTATTGGAGTCATCCAAGACAGCACTGGATAAGGGAAAGCTTGAGGATGCTGTTAACTATGGCACAAAGGTGCTGCTTACTTCCTATCATGTCAATATCTATAGCATTATAAGAATAAGAAACAATAAATAACTCACTCCTAATGACTCATATTTCACCCATTTTGAATGTGAAGGCACTGTCAAAAATGATAGCTGTGTGTGGTCCCTACCATCGAATGACTGCCAATGCTTACAGTCTTCTTGCAGTTGTTTTATACCATACTGGAGATTTTAGTCAGGTGATTGGATTTGAGTAGATTTTGGACTGCAAATGTCAATATTTTAACATAACCATTACTTAATGTATTATTTACCAAATTATTATTTCTCTTACCTGTCTATGCCATATTTAAGGAGATGCTTTTGCTAAAGTTCAACAAGGCTTTAGTTGAAAATGAGTAGATTTTGGGAATTCATTATATCAATAAATTCATCATCAGCATACTTATTGGCTTTATCCCTACTTTTCTTGGTTTGATTTTATGAATTTTATTTTTCCATTTTTTCTTGTTGAAGGATACGTAGGTGTAAATTCTATGTTGCATAAATATTTATGCATTAATTCTCGTCATTTTACCCTGTTTCTATCTGTTGTTTTTGTTTTTTAATCTTTCCACATGAATTTATCTAGGCTACCATATGGTGCATCTTTACTATTATTGAAAATGCCAAGTCAGTCAATTTTCTACTATTATAGGTGTGTCACCGACTATCTCTCTCATATGATTATTTCTAACTCGTTCTCTTTAACATGCTTCCATTTTAACATTTCAAAATTGGCAAATAGAACTTGATCATTAACAGCTTAATCACCGAACGCTTTGATCAATATAATTTTGCTGTTCTAATTTTAGTTTATCTTTGTAGTTTTCAGCATACTAGTTCTGAAACATTTCTTCATTGTGCATATTCTTCACCTTCTCTCGAGTCATTTCTTCATTCTGAATTTGCCTTTCATTTTCCACTTTTCAATGTACTCTTCTAGGCAGCCATTTATCAGCAGAAAGCGCTGGATATTAATGAACGGGAGATTGGCCTTGACCATCCAGACACCATGAAAAGTTATGGGGATCTTTCTGTGTTTTATTACCGTCTGCAGCACATTGAATTGGCTTTGAAGTAAGATTAAGATGACAAAATATTTGTAATTATTTACTTTTGAACTATTTTATTAAGAAATGTGTTCCTAAACGATCCTACATGTTTCTCGTTTGTCTCATTACCTTCTGTTCATTTTATATTTAGCAAATTTTAGTTTTTTATCTCTTAATTTTCTCTGTCCTTGTGCCTTCATTGATGGAGCCTAATTTTCAGTTTTCCTCGGAGTCCTAAGGCGAGAGGAATCCATCAGACAGAACTCTACGTTTTGCAACAAATTTGACTATAATCTAAACCATTGCAACATCAATAACTAGATATGCGGGGAAAAGAAAAAAAGAAACAGATCATCGAAGGAGTGAAAATTTGAGACTCATGTCAGTAGAAGGAAATTTCATTCCCTAGAAATTGTCTTTTGTTTTTCTGCATTCAAAGGAATTTCATTTCATATACTAACACAAGATTTAAAAAGGAATTTGTAATGTTATTAATCCAAAGTTGAATTTTATATTCAAAATTTACCACTATTATACATCAAGATCCTAGGATTAGTTGCTTCTAAACATTCCCAAGAATGTTGCATGAGTTTCTAAGGATAGATATGGCTCTAGAGATAGATATGTCACATAAAAAATAGGCATATGAAGCTCTTCAAGTCATTGACAACTAACACAAAATCAGTTAGCAGCAACAGAGGAACAGTTGATGAGAACATAGGATAGGTGATAAAAGAGAATGACATAGAAGCTGTTTAACTTATCATTATTTTGAGCTAGCAATTGAACCTATACGGTAGCAATTAGGGTTAAACTGTAAAATAATCCTTTGCTTATTTGTATGTAGCGAATTTACCTTATAGTATCACATTTCTCAAATTTATTCATTCAACTACGCGAAATTAATCTAAAATGGTCCAGAGTTAAATTGGGATCAATTTTTTATGACCAAGTTACTAATTTTGGATCAAATTTGTATCATAATTTCTGCATAAGGGATCATTTTGAATCAATTTTATGTAATTGGGGATTAAGTTATAGAAATGTGATATTCTGGCCTAGACCATAAATGAATTATCAATGGACTATTTTAAAATTTAACCTCATCAAATACAAATATTAAATTTAGTGGTAAATACAGTTCCTTATAAATTTATTTGCCTAGGAAATGTTTGACTATTTTGGGATTTAACCTCATCAAATGCAAGAATCAAACTAAGTAGTAATTAAAATCCCTCATAAATCTACTTGAATAGGAAAGGTTCGACTTCGAAGAGTGTAGCATTTGATGTTGACCAAGCAAATCAAGGCATACATTTTGTGCTTCATGCGAAGTATATATGAATTCTCACAAATAAGTCTATCACACTGAGGCTTTGGGAAGTTTTAGAATCTTCTATTAGTAGTTGACAAAATTTTATCATAAAAAACTAACATACTATGTAACATTAATCAACAAAATGTTGGATGTAAATTCATAAGAAAATAAAAAGAGAGAAGGATCCTGACCGTTGACAATCATTCCATGTAATAAGATCAAATCAGACACATTACAATTTTATTTAATGATATATATATTTTGAGTTTTTAACCTATAAGCATTTGTTTGAATGTGTTGCATGGTTTTCAATGACCTTAATTTTCTTGTAATTTCTTAAAGAATCCTAAAAGAAACTTGATACCGCAGTTAATCCAAATCGCAATAGGAAAAGTAAATTGCATTACTAAAAACAAATAAACAGTTACAACTAACACACTTAAAAAGAAAAAATACAATAACAAAATATCTTGAAATTTGAAATAACAACCGACACGACACACACTCAAACTAAGGTTGGATCTATGGGTGGTGGTGATTGTGGTGGTCGACAAAGGCTTTGAAGGCGGCATAGTGATGGATGAGACGGTTGACAAGCAGAAAACTGCACGACAATGGTTTCCAATGGTCCAGGCTTTGAGCAAGTTACATGGATTGATGCGAGAGGGCTTTCCAGTGCGTCAACAATAACAATGCGGCCAGTCTGGAGCAGCAGTAGCAAGAGTGCGGCCGGTTTGTGGTGTTAGCAACAGGGCGGAATGGGAGGAGCGAGGGTTTTGGATGGCGACAAGAAGTTGGAAGGGGGAGGGCGCTATTTCTAGAGGCGGTAGCAAGGTGAGGGGAAGGATAGTGGAGAACTGCAGGGAAAGAGAGCTATAGGAAGCTATTCGGGCAATTGCAGCATTGGAGGATGGCCAGGAGTGTCTTGGGGAAGGTGCAGAAGGGAGTCCGACAGATAAACACCATATCGGGGAAGAGATATAGTCATAGAACCACTCAATCCCTCATCTACTACTCTAGAAGGGGAAAAGCGGATGCCGACGATTGTCTTGACAGAAACCTAAGCCAAAGACTACTTGAAAACTCAAAATATGTACTGGGTAAATAGAGTGGACCCCACTCCCAACTGGAGGGAAATATCTTAAGAGAATGGTAGACCAGTCCTCCTGTGCCTGTCCAAAGCCTCCCTTACTCGGGCGGTACAATAGATTTGTAGTAGTACTCCATAACAATGGTCGAAAAAAATGTTCTCTCATCGCTCTCACTTAAGTCTCCCGGGATTTGGGGAGCTTTGACCTCATTTGTCGAAGCTTTTGCCTCCTCGTGGTAGTCAGGTTGGCTTTGTTGGCGGTAGTGGAAATTTTGCAAGCTCCCGATAAGTCAATCATGTAAGTGTTTCATTTCAAAGCATACTCTAATAGAATAAGTATCCATCCACTTTTGACACAACTTCAGCTGGAACTGCATAACGATATAGATTCTCACGAGCCCAATCCCAAGCAAGTAAATCTATAATATACTTTTCACAATTCTCATACTTGGCTGTATGTATCAGATAAACAAGTCTTTTGGGAGTTGCCTGCGTCAAACCTACTGAATGTGGGAAAGCAGGCGTGCGAGAGTCACTCGCATGTGGAAATAGCTGGAAGGCTTGCGTGCGGGAGTCGTGGGAAATATACTGTGCGAGAGTGGTCGTGCCCCGCGTGGATCCGGGCACCTCTACACCATGCATTGTGCTCCCGCTTCATTTTTAAGTCGGAATCTAGTAAGAATTAAGAAACAACAGACAAAAATAGAGCAACAAGAAACATGAACGTATCATAAGTGGCAAAATAAACATCACATAATTAGCACGGGTCATCAAATTATGGGCAAATAATTGAACTTCTATGACATCAGCTTAAATAATAGAATTGAGTGTAGGCTACAATTTTCATTGCAGTCATCATCATCAAACGTTTCTCATTTATTTATGAATATTCATTTTATTTATTTTGAGATGTTAACTCTGTTTTGCTTAAATCCTAATATGTATAAGATAATTAATTTTTGTGTTTCTTTTAAAAGTCTAGTGGCAAAATTTAAAAACCAGGAAAGCTAATGCCTATATACCTACCACAAATAGAAAAACAAATTAGCTGCGCCTTTCGAACATATGTTGAAGCTGCACCATATTATTATCATCACCATTATTATCATTAAGTTTATCCTTAACTATTTAGGGTCAGCTTTATGGCTATCAATAAATAAATTTTGGTAAGAATTTAATCATTTAATGGAGGAGAAAGTGCCAAATAGTATCTTCAATGGATTTGAGTGAATCCTTTAGCAACTAATCATGCTTTGTAGTTGTCGATTGGTCCATTGTAATAAAATTAAATAATCAACACTTACAAAAAGGCATTTAGTTTGACCGCAGGAGAGTTGACAACTAAATGTTAGGTATAAAGTTTTTAAAAAGCACTCATTTCAACAATACATATTGTGTTTCCATAAAGGACGCTGCAACAAATTTTAATATATAATGGGCATAGAGACAATGCAAAGGCATTAAATAAAGTGGATAATTGATCAAATGAAACATATAAGTGCCTAGGATGACCAGTGCATTTCCTTTTATATCTCCTGAGAGTAATAATTAAATGTAGATCAGATGGTTTAATAGTTTGTTGAATGCTTCGTTGAATCCAACAATATAGTTATGGATGTTGTCTTGGGAGGAAGTAAAGTCATGAAGAGCAGTCATGTGGAGGTGTGGTGGTACGGGAAGAACTTTTGAAGGAAGATGAATTGGTGGTAAGGGGGCCCAAGTTTGGATGTGGCAAAAAAAAAAAGATATGGTCTTTAAGGTTCGATCGCTGGTCATAATAAGGGATCTTAGCATTTATAGCGATATTGAGCGTGAGAGCACCTAAGGAAGGTACACCTATGGGGAGTTTTCCCTGACTTCAAAATGCATGGACCTAGAATGTGTTATGAAAAACGACAATAAACGAAAAATCGGATCGAGAAAATTCACAAACTAGAAAAAGAACAGTGGAACACACAGATTTACGTGGTTCGACAAATTGCCTACGCTCACAGAGTTGAAGAGGATTTTATTATTTTGAAGATTACACCGTCGATCACATTGACGTTTGCAAGATTCTCTCTCCCTTCCTCTCTCTCTCACTCACTCTCTACCCGAGAGTTGTAGCCAAGAAGAAGAACAAATCAAACAGGGAGCAGCAGCCTTCGCGATTTCCTTATCTGCACAAAACCTATTCGCCGAAGAAGAGGAAGCCAAACGGGAAAACAACAGTATTGCATATTTTTCTTTCCCGTGAGCAGAACCTAATAAAGGAGATTAGGAAGAAGCCCCTATTTATGGAGTGAGGCTGCTACAGCACACAAATCCAAATTTCTTATGCACTTTTAATGGTGGCGAGACCCAAAATTATTTATTCTCCATGCAAAGTGGCGGGCTTCCATATTGGGAAGTAAGGGAGGATGCATGCAAGGAAAAACAGGTTAAGCATAACAGAAATTAAAGGCTTAATTAAATTACTTCCATATCTGCTGAGACTTCCAATCGTGGAAAGTGAACCGGGCTCCACCGATACTCAACAGAATGTACGCTAAAAGATCGACAACGTAAGGGGAAATACAATTTGTTGGGATTAAGAATGGAGAAGGGTAAAATGTGGTGTAGAAATTGTGGAATTACGCTCATAATTATATTTTTAATATTTGCTATATTTAGTCTCTGCTATATTTAGTCATTGAGTAATGGTGTAATCAGGATATTTAATTCCTTAATTTTAGGTATTTATGTTATTCCGTAATTATAGGAAGTACTTAATTTCTTTACTCTTTGTATTACTTGTACTCACCTACTTATAGGTGAATTATCTATGAAATCAATAGACGATTATTCAAGAATTCTCACATGGTATCAGAGACATAAGCCGGCGGAGCCTCTCTCCCGCTCGATCGAGTCTCTCCCGCTCGATCGACGCGTCTACCGCTCGGATCGTCTGCGATCGTCCTCTTCCCGCTCCGATCATCCGCGATTCGATCGTCTTCTTCCGCGAAGCGTCTCCCTCTCACCTCGCTCGTCTGCGATCGTCTCCTCCCCGCTCGGTGGTATCGTACTGAGCGATCGTCTCCATCCTTACTATACGGATCCTCTGCGATCGTCTTCTCCCGTGCGAAGTCTTTCCCACTCGGATCCTCTGCGATCGTCTGCATCCTACTATGCAATCATCTTCTCCGTGCGATCGTATTCTCCCCGTGCGGGCGTCGACAGCGAGGTATCTTCAAGCCGTGCTCTCCCGCGATCGACCAAACTGCCGTTCCAGCCGTGCTCCTGGTTGGCGTAACCTCTTCTCTGGTCATTTCCTGGCCTCCTCTCCAATGACTAAATGCCAGGGCCACCCTTGGTGTGATCACTGCCGCCGTCCTGGCCATACTCAGGATACTTGTTTCGGATTCATGACAAACCCACAAATGGGAAGCCCAAACATGATTCTCGGGCAGCTACCACCATCACCACCGAAGCCTCTCCAGGAACGATCCCGTTCAGTGAAGACCAGCCCTCCAGAAGATGCTCGATCAGCTGTCACCAGTCCATCCTCTTAGTGTGGCATCGGGTGCCACCGGCCTTGTTGACCAACAAGATATTTCCCCATCTGCTTTCATTTTGGATTCAACCTCTTCTCGCCCATGGATTGTTGACTCAGGTGCCTCCGATCATATGACCGGTGATATCTCCTTATTAGTGGATTACCGACCGTGTAATCCGACCCTCACTGTTCGGATTGCTGATGGATCGGCCGCCAAAGTTGCTGGTCTTGGTTCTGTCCGCATCTCTCCAGATTTACTCCTCACCTCTGTGCTTCATGTTTCTACTTTGGATTGTAATCTGGTCTCTATTAGTAAGCTCACTCATGATCGTCATTGTGTTGCTAAATTTTTTTCATATGTTAGTGAATTTCATGATTTGAAGTCGGGGAGGATGATTGGCAGTGCTGAGTTGCGCAGTGGTCTCTATCTTCTCAACAAACCCTCTGTTGGTCTTATTTCACCTACGAGTTGTGCTCCAGTATCGAGTCTGTCCTGCTTAAATCCTCTAAGTACATCTGTCTTTCATACCAGTGTTAATAATGATAATGAAATCATGTTACTTCATTATCGTTTAGGTCATCCCAATTTTAGGTACCTTGGAAAACTGTTTCCCCATTTATTTATCAATAAAAGTCCTACCATTTTTAATTGCGAATTTTGTCAACTTGCCAAACACACTCGTACTTCATTTCCTCGTCTATCATACAGACCTACTCGTCCCTTTTCTCTAATCCATAGTGATGTCCGGGGTCCTCGTGAAAAAATATTTCTGGCCCAATGGTTCGTGACCTTTATCGATGATCACACACGCACGACTTGGATCTATCTTATGCGTGATAAATCCGAAGTAGGATCAATATTTCGTGCCTTCTATCAAATGATACTCACTCAATTCGACACAAAAATTCAAGTCTCTTAAAACGTGATAATGCACGAGATTTTTTCAACACCTCCCTGTAAACTTTTCTTACTCACCATGGCATCCTTCACCTTAAGCACTTGTGTTGATACTCCCCAACAAATGTGGGTTACTAGAGAGGAAAAATCGTCACTTGTTGGAGGTAGCCCGCTGTCTCATGTTCACCACATCGGTCCCTAAATGTTATTGGGGCGAGGCAACATTGACTGCTGCCTATCTCATAAACCGGATGCCCTCTCGTATCATGGGTTTTCTTAGTCCAATTGATGTCCTCCTTCGCTCCTTTCCGACTACCCGCTTCCTCCCTTCGGTTGTCCCTACCAAACTATTTGGTTGCTCCGTCTTTGTTTATATTCACAAACAATACCGCAAAGAAATTAGACCCCAAATCGACCAAATACATCTTCATAGGGTATTCGGCCAATAAGAAAGCGCTATAAGTGTTATTGCCCTTCAACTAAAAAGGTCTATCATTCTATGAATGTCACCTTTTCGAGCATCAATCATACTACCTGTGAGTCTCGTCGTTCGTGGGAGAGTTGCAGTGGAACAATGCTACTCGTGTTCCTTTACCAACTAACACGGGTCTTTCTCAACCCTGTATTCCTTTACCAACTAACACGGTCTTTCTCCGGCTGATAAACCTCCTCCAACTCCTATTCAAACTCCTCCATCTCCTATTCCAAACCCGTCTACACATCCCGCACCTCAGGAACTTCGGGTCTATACAAGACGAAACGAACTGCTGGAAGAATAGAGAACCAAACACCGCTTCCTCATGCTGTCCAAGAATCTAATCCGGCTCCAAACCTCTCTGAAACTCACTCGGTATGTAATCCATAGACACTCAGCTGATTGCGAGCTTACTCCCGCCTCGTGAGAAATGATTCGGATGTTCCTGCACTCAACATCCTATCTCTCAATTTGTTTCATATGGAAATTATCTCCTCCCTATCATGCATTTGTTACTGCTATTGACAGCATAAAGATCCCAAATTCTATTCAGGAAGCACTCTCACACCCAGAATGGAGTAAAGCTGTGAATGAAGAAGTTGCTGCACTAGAAAAGAATGGAACGTGGATTGTATCTGATTTGCCCAAGAATACAAAGCCGTTGGATGCAGTGGTTATTTACAATCAAATGTAAGGCGTGACGAAAGCATAGATCGGTTGAAAGCCCGACTCGTTGCAAAAGGTTATACGCAATCATACGTAATCGACTACCAAGAGACATTCGCTCCAAGTAGCTAACCGAACTCCATTAGAATCCTACTCTCCATTGCAAGAAATCGAGATCGGCCGCTAATGCAACTTGATGTCAAAAATGCATTCCTTAATGGAGATCTCGAAGAGGATGTATACATGGATTCGCCTCCCGGTTCAGAAGGATCCTTCCCTAGTGAGTAAAGTATGCAAGCTCCGTAAATCTCTATATGGTCTCAAACAATCTCCCCGTGCTTGGTTTGCCCGATTCACCAATTCAGTAATCAAATAGGGTTATACTCAAAGTCAGGCTGATCATACAATGTTTACAAAAAGATTCGGAAATAAAATTGCTGTACTCATCGTATATGTTGATGATATTATTCTTACCGGTGATCACACTGAAGAATTGACAAAACTGAAAAAGTTTCTACCTATGAATTCGAAATCAAGGACCTCGGAGACTTGAAGTTTTCTTGGGAATGGAGGTCATGAAGATCAAAATGGGGATAGCCGTAACTCAAAGAAAGTACACATTGGACCTATTGAAAGAAACTGGTATGCTTGGATGCAAACCAATAGATACTCCAATAGACCCGTATAGAAAAATTGGAACGGAGAAGGATAGTATACCAGTCGACAAAGGACGCTATCAGCGGCTTGTTGGAAGACTTATTTACTTATCCCACACCAGACCAGACATAAGTTTTTCAGTAAGTATAGTGAGTCAATTCATGAACTGTCCTACTGAGGAACATATGGGAGCTGTTAACCGAATCTTAAGATACTTAAAGATGACTCCAGGGAAAGGATTATTATTCAAAAAGAATGATAGTCAAAAGGTAGAAGTCTTTCATCGATGCTGACCTGGGTAGGAGATATATCCACCCGACGATCAACCTCCGGTATCGCTCTCATGTATGCGACAATCTAGTGACATGGAGAAGCGAAGCAATCGGTGGTATCTCGGAGTAGTGCGAAGTGAATCACGTAGCATCGGCTTTGATATCCGCGAAGGAATGTGGATAAAAAGATTTTTCAAGGAGCTTGGGATTATGGGAGAAAATCCTATCGTGATGCTTCAGCGACAATCAGCAAGAATCAGCATCGCAGTGAATCTCGTTCATCATGACCGAACGAAACACATCGAGATCGATCGAACTTCATTTCGGAGAAGGTGGACAATGGAATCATTGAATTGATCTATACTCCTTCTAGAGACCAAACCGTAGATATTCTCACCAAGGATTCTCACCAAGGCTCTCCCTAAGTCAAACTTTGATGAGCTAAACAACAAGTTGGGCATGTACAATCTGTACTACCCAACTTGAGGGGGAGTGTGGAATTACGCTCATAATTATATTTTTAATATTTGCTATATTTAGTCTCTGCTATATTTAGTCATCGAGTAATGGTGTAATCAGGATATTTAATTCCTTAATTTTAGGTATTTATGTTATTCCGTAATTATAGGAAGTACTTAATTTCTTTCCTCTTTGTATTACTTGTACTCACCTATTTATAGGTGAATTATCTATGAAATCAATAGACGATTATTCAAGAATTCTCACAGAAATGGAGAAGATATCTTCTTAATGAAATAACTGGAGGTTAAGATTGCATCCCTCTAGAAATGATGAGCTACATTCATGTGAAATAGCAATGTTATGGAAACATGGAGGTGGTGATTTGTGATTAGTGACACCATGTCAATGAGAGGTGTAGGGGCATAGAGTTTGATGTATAATACTTTTGATAGAGCAGAATGTACGAAACTAATATTGTATGAATTCAAAAGTATTATTGGTGCATAAGGCTTTTTTTATTCTCCAATTAAAAATTTGAAATTTTTGAAAAACCTCTAAGCAATATTTGTGTAAATAAATCTGAAATTTTTGAAAGTCCTCTAAGCAGTATTTGTGTAAATAAACCAAAGTAATTCGTAAAAAATCTAAAAAATGGTGGGAAATTATAGAAGTTGAGATGTGTAAGGGTAGACATTGGATCCTAAATGTTAGAAGGATATTTAACAAACTCACTTGCATGTAGTCAAATTTGAGCTTATATGGAGAAACAAAGACAAAATCCCAAAGTTTATTGGGAGGAGGATGATCTAGCTGGCAATTCCAGTGAAATGTGGTAATTGTGGAGTAAGTATGAAAGGAACATCTGTCATCAAGTAGTAGGTCTTTTTAGCATATATATATGTCTTAATCACCTTCCTTGAGTTGGGATCCTTAAAAACATGGCTAGAAGGATAAAAAGTTACTTAACAATTATGTGACTTAGTAAGATGGTGAATACATGATAAATATGCAGGAAATAATGGGTCATTAAGCATCAAAGAGTCTTAGAGGTTTCAAAGAAATCACAATGTCTTTTCCAAAGATGGATGAAGGTTACCACATTAACAATATTCATGGGAAAAAGTGATGGCGTGCAGAAAGGAAAGAGAAGTTTACAATTTTCTTGTTATATAGGAATTGACATTTGATGTAGGACATACTTGAATATGCAGTTGTAGCTGAACCAAAGGAGAATTTGTAAAGTTATTCTACAAAAGAGGTAGAGAAAGTGATAGTAAGTCGTTGGCTCGAAAAACATAAAGAGCAGTTGTAAGATTAAGAAACATTGGGTAGTCGTCAACTTGGATTATGCATGTTAAAGAGATGGATGAAGGCTTGAGATAAATTTAGCAACCAATAGAACTTCATTTTGTTGTTGCTAAACCTTAGTGGTAAATGTTTGTGGTGAAATAGTTTATCCCACTTACCCCTCTTAGGTGTTATTATAATCCTAGATGGTCAAATCCTCATATTGTTGAAAAAATAGAACGGAATACAAAGTATAGAACTTGGATATATTTATACAGACCTTGGATATATTACTTATGCTTAAGCAGAATGCAAAACATTTCATGTTGCTATGGCAATATTAGGAAGCATGATTGTGGAGGCACTAAAATATTGAGTTTATTTAATTATCAACTAAGAATGATATAATCAAATGCATGAATTCTGGAGAATTTGATGGTTTCAGCTTGAGTCAGTGAGAAAGTCTCCTATTAAGTGCGAGCCTTAGTGATAGTGGTGTGCAACGAGTGTAGATGGTGTGTGTGCAGTGGATAGTCATGAGAGCAGTGCGATGACAATAGATTCGAGTAATTTACGTCATAATTTGCCATTCACGCATGGGTGTTATGCATCATTGTTCGTGGATGGTGTTACAATCCAATAGTGGGATGCTATTCGGGGTGTCAAAAATTGACCATACACGCTAATATGACTCGAAATCGATTCGAAAAATCCGGGTTCGGATTGACCCGAATATTTTTCAAGTAGGGTTCGTGTTAGAGAATTTGAAGTTCAAGTTGATTGGATTCAGATCAGGTCATTTTCAAGTTGGACTCAAATTCGACCTGCTAACCTAAATTGACATTCCTAGGTGTCCAAAATTGACCTAACACGCCAACACGACTCAAACTCAACTCAAAAATTCTGGTTTTGGGTTGACCTGAATATTTTTCGAATCGGGTTCGGGTCAACGAATTCGACCCATTTATTATTCGGGCTGGGTTCGGGTTGACCCGATTTGGGTTGATTTTGGGCCGGGCCCAATCCGATCCACCAACCCAAATGGACACCCCTAGATGCTATGCTAAAAGGAAGAATTGGGACGTGAGCATTGGTTGAGGTTGAATTAGGAAGAAAAAGGGAAAAAACAAAGAAGAAAGAAGAGGAAGGAAGAAGGAAGAAGGAAGAAGGAAGAAGGAAGAAGGAAGAATAGATGGAATAGAAGAATTAGGAATAGAAACTTCATACTGGGAAATCTTATCGAGGTGGGTAATAGTAATTGAATTATATTGGGTACATTAAGATGATAGTTAAGAATTCATGAAATATCTAAAGGGATTATGATTCCAAGTGATTTACTCTAGGTGGTGAGCTCGGGGCGATTCATCGTAAGGATACTCCATCGATTCAGGTTAAATAATCATGTGCTAAATTAGGAAGAATATCTTTCCATAGGATTAGTACGTGATTTATTAATATGCGACTTTAGTTCGAAATTTATTCAGATTGTTGAATGTCTGCACATGTTTCATGAATACAAACTTGAGTTGACACTAATGATATTTATGATTTTACTTTTTTTATGGATCCGGCGAGCATATTCATTAAACCATTGCTTTCATGTATTTGTATATTGTTGTATATGCATATAATACATGATTTTTATATGATGAAGGATTATTACAGGAATTATGTTTAAAGAAATATCACCAATGTTGTGATATGTTGACTATTACATGAATGACCTATTTGTAAGGATGACAGAGAACGATGACATCCCGACTCCTGATATTTAAGTAGTGACGAAACTATTGATATTAGGGGGTTATTGATAACTGCTATGTTGAGAGGGGCCCAACTTTTATTTATAATTATTTTTTAGCCAACAGTTTGGGTGACGACCCAATGATATGAAATGAAATGAATATAGTCAAAACTTATGAAATACAAGTAACATTTCTGAGACAAAAATTATTTATTATGAAATTATTATAGTTATTTGTATGATTGCACAAAGTTGAATGAAATGTATGTTTGTTACAGTTGTTATCATGTACTGCATTTCATTCCCTTTTACTTAAATATCTCATCTGATTAAAACATGTTTTTATGTACTGCTGTCATGCATGTGAGCCACGGTTAAACATACACGTTTTCTTTTTGTCTATAAAATTTTACTTTAACCTTGATTATTCCACATGAGTCGATGAAGTTGCCCTACTATGAGTTTTCTCGAGCTCGTCAACCATAGTAAACTATCTTGAATCATAATGCCTTTAGAATTTTCAAGAAAATATCAAGTAAAATCTTAATTTAACCTAACATAATTCAATTAGTATTACCCACCTTGAAAGGATTTCTCTTGACTATGTTTCTATTCCTAGTTCTTCTATTCTAGTAATTCCCTTCCGTCCTTCCTCTGCTTCCTTCCCTATTTTTCTCTTCTTCCTCCATTTCTCCTACAGATTTCTTACTATTAACCTTACCTGCGATATTATTCTTAGTTCTTCCCGACTCCAGCTGCACTAACCAGGATGCTGGCTTGCTTCAGTTCATGGCAATGGCGGAAGTTGATTGTGGGAGAGAAAATAAATGTTTAAAGTACATAAAAGTGAGGCTTCTCTTACCAATTTTTTCCTAGAACCCACAAACCGCGAGTTCCGACTCATATGTCTGTCGCCCGTCCCGCTCCGCTATATTGCCCTAGATGTGGAAATGCTCCTGGCTTGTGAAACAAAACTGTGAGAGATGGGTAAGGAAATGTGGAAGAAGGTAAGAAAACCTTAAGCTCGTTTAGTTACAGCCGTCTAAATGAATCCCACCATTGCATGCCTCAACAAGTGAGATGCTACAATGCTGCTGGATTTAGGAATATTAATTAGGATTAACTAGGGATTAGGGGAAAAATTGGGGTATATTTTAAAATAGTCAAAATTTTTACCTAATTTGACCAAAGTTGGGTATTGCAAATTCTATTTTCATAAATAAGAAATGTAACTCTTGCAATGTGCACAAAATGAATAATAGAAGACCAAGGAAGTTTTAATTGGGCATAATTCTTGTCAATTAATTAAAATTATAATGATAAAGGGGTTTACAAAAGCTTTTATCCATTTGATCACCGAAATTAAGACAATTTTGATAACCAAGATAGACTATTTATAGCCTGCATAAATTATAATAAAGGGACCTTTTTTTGGAAGCAATCATGCATCCACTATTCATCTTGATCACAATACATCTCATCATAATTTACTTTTACCATGACAATTAATTGCTTCGATATCCAACTGTTTTAGCGATGGTTAGAGATTTCATTATAGTAAGAATAATTGAGAATTTTCGTACATTAGATAGATTGTAGAGAATGTATTGAGGATCAAGCTAGAAAAAGATTTAAGATGGTTTGAGCACCTGTTGTAGAATCAATGATAATGTTATTAAACTATGGGGGTAGTAATATGGTAATATTCTTGAAGATGTTAAAGTAGATTTACCAAAATAGAATTTGCATCAAATCTGGCTCTGTATATGCAAAAAATGAGGTAGAGGAATTCAGAAGGCCTGTCTCTAATAATAGCGGTGAGGCTACTGAAGGTAATTTCCATATGATAGATACGCATAGCAGGTGTGTTAATTCATTTCTCACTATGTTCTTGGCCTTCCTTTATATTTATGACTTAATGAATACTAAGTGCAGCCAAATGTAATGGTGAATGTTTATGGACTGATCAAAGTAGTCAAATTGCATTGGGGCTAGATTTCATATAATTGAATGATCCTCCGATGCTAAAATTATGAACTCTTTAGTCAATTTCAATATTCCTTGTCTTTAAAACTGGTAATCAACTTAAAACTGCTATAGCAGTATTACATATATTAGTTAATATGCTCCATTTCTCTTTATTCATTTCGAAAGTTCATTTAAAATTTTCTTCTAAATCTTGTTTTTTTTTTATGACTAAACATGCTTTGTTTGAACATACTTTCTCAGGTATGCTAATCGAGCACTCTATCTTCTTCATTTCTCATGTGGACTATCACACCCAAATTCTGCCGCAACCTATATTAATGTTGCAATGATGGAAGAGGGAAGGGGGAATGCTAATGTTGCTTTACGATACCTCCATGAAGCCCTCAAGTGCAATCAACGATTACTTGGGGCTGATCACATACAAGTCTTTCCTTCTCTTTTTTTGATCTATTTTATTTTCTTTGATGGAAACCAGTCTTCATTGATACTTCAATACATAGGCTATTCTGCGATATTTCAGTATATTATTCATGAAGAGCATTTAGTAATTCCATGCTCATGTGCGGTATTAAAAAAATATGAACTTTATTAATGCTCTCCCTTAATTTTCCTACTATTTGATATATTTACACATTATGAGCAAGGATAACTTATTTTATGACAGGTGAACCGTCATAATTAGCTTGATTCCAACTGTTTTATAGTCAGCCAGTATAACTACATTTTATGTCAAAGCTACTCATGAACACATTGTTATACAAAACTTATAGTGCATTTAATATCCAAACTACCAAGTATTTACCAACTAATGAGTCAGGATGACATTTGAAGTCAAACTCAAATATATAAGATATTTAAATTGTTGTACCATGAAAAATAAAAGTTCAAACTGTAATCTGCTAGTACAGTTGATATATTTTCTTATTTACTAATTCTGTTATACTTCGATTTTACAGACAGCTGCAAGCTATCATGCAATTGCTATTGCCCTTTCAATGATGGAAGCATATTCCCTCAGTGTGCAGCATGAACAAACCACATTGCAGATTCTTCAGGCTAAACTAGGATCTGAAGATCTACGCACTCAGGTTGCTTTTCATTTACTTATTTCATGAAATCCAGAAAATTAATTTGCAACATAAAATCCAATTGCTAAAACCTTGTGCAGGATGCGGCTGCTTGGCTTGAATATTTTGAATCTAAAGCTTTGGAGCAGCAAGAGGCTGCGCGTAAAGGCATACCCAAGCCTGATGCATCAATTGCCAGCAAAGGTCATCTAAGGTATGAACCAGTACCTAGTATTCTTTATACTAGACATTTTTTCTTAGGGAAATTTACATACATAGCATTTTGGTGCCTTAAACCTATGCTTGAAAAAGGTGTATTTCGATTTTAAAAAGTGATTATAGTGCTATTTTTTTATGATGTTAAAGACTTGAGTGCTATGTGTGTAAATATAAAAGTTTAATGTGTGATATGTAAATACATAAGAATTGTGTGTCATGTATGTGAACGCCCTTTCTTATTATCGAGACTGGGATATAATTCTTTGAGCTTTAACCAAGACAATGCAACTGACACCTTTTACCAAATCAGTGTATCAGATCTCCTTGACTACATTAATCCGGATCCAGACATGAAAGAAAAGGACACTCAGAGAAAGCAGAGGCATGCCAAGGTAACTCTTTTCACTTTTGCTTTATCTCAAAATAGTTCAATTCGATCAAATTCAGTATTGTTTTCTAAAATTCATCAATTTTACTCAAATGCCTGTTACAGCATTGCCTAGATAGTATTACAAGACTTTTTCTACCGATGAATAATATTCTCAAGTAGCTATCAAGTTGATAGGATGAGACTGATTATTGTGTTGATTAGGACGGTTTTATTCTGTTGTTTGTTACTGTAAAGCTACAAACTTTATTTAAAGAATTAAATTTACCTTTCTAAAGGCGTTCCCATTTGAAGGTATTCAAATCACCGCCATAAGAAGCACAAATTATGCTAGATGTCTCGAAAGTCGTCTTCTTTTGTAGCTGTGGCTGCAGTAGTTGATTTTTTGACAAGACTGAGGCCCTCTTAGGAGCAACTTCAATGGCACTAACAACATTGGGAGCATCACCAACTTTATGCATTAATTCATTAGGAATGATCATGTTGATCGTTTTTTTTTTATTTGATAGATGAGCTCTAGTTGTTGGTGTAATAACTCCTTCACCAAGAGCCCTCTTGGCCAGTGCAACTTAGACCATTTTGGATTTGTTCATGAGCTTTATTTTGACTTGGAGAGGCATTGTTAAGACATGGGTCTAGTTGATAGGTTTGATTTTGATTGTTTGGCTTATCAGCATGAAAGCAGTGCTGAACTTAGGTTGAAGTGGGTATTATTATGGCATTTGGAACAAGTTATTTAGTGACCTTACGAGCGTGGTACGAACTTGTTTAAAGATTTTGTATCACGCATTTGAGAGCTTGGAGATTAACCAAGATTTGATAGCTGATCCTATTAATTGGGTTTGGGTATTACATCCATCAAAAAGCCTCTAAGGGGAGGACTTGGCATCAAAGTCAATTTGGAGATGAAAGTAGAATAAAAGTGTGCATTGAGATTGGTGCTGTGCTGTATACATGAACTTAAATAATATGTTTGTCTAGAAGTTCATGGAGAAAAATAAAGATATTAAGAAAAAATAAAGATATTAAGAAAAAAAAAGATAGATTGGACATATAATATGAATTTGAATTGGATCTTGCGAACATGATAATCTTAAGAATGTACTAAGGAGGGAGAGAGGGAGGGGGAGGGGGAGGGGGATGGGGATGGGGATGGGGATGGGGAGGGGGAGGGGGAGGGGGATGGCAGTATATATAATAAATTATTTACATACATACCATGAAATTCTTGTGTTAACTTGTTGAACAGCTGAACTTTAATATATATTCATCTATTACTCAATCTTTAGCATCACATTAAAAATATCATAACTTTTTCCTTAAACTAATGCACAGAATTATATTTTGATGTGAATATGACATTCTAATGTTATACAAAAATTTTGGGTGTTAGAGATATAAATAAATGAACATTGTGTGGTACGCATGAAAATCTCCCTAAACTTTTTAAAAATTTTACGAGATTTCTTCTTTTGAATTTGTAAGGCGTGTAATTTTTCCTCTGCATCAAGGTTTCCAGAGCTCTCCCCGTGTATTTTTTTTGTTCGTGTCTTACCAAGACCAGTAATCTTTATATTTCGATTTCTTTAATTTCGGTCTACACCTTATAATTAAGCTAATGGTTCTTCTTCCTTGCATATTGATGTTTGTCACTTGCACTGTCATTTGTTTGTGCACATTCTTATTGGAGGAGGGAGAATGTGGAATTCCTTAAATCTTTAAAATATCAATTCATTTACTCTTGATTTGATCATTCTGCCTGATTCATATTAGAAGAACCCAGATCATAACCAGCCTATTCTTTCTGCAATATGCCAATGTAGCTTAATTTTTTTTTTGAGCAAGCGTCACCGTGCAAGTTCACATGGGTAGTGTAATATTGTCTCCAAAATTTTCAATTTATTCTTTTTTTTATGGCAGAGTTGGTTTCGTTTACAATTTTTTTTTGCATCCTTCATTATCTTCAATGGTTTATACTGTTATCAAATTCTAATCACGTTATTGGTTCCTTTTACAATGTCTATTATTGGATGTAGAGTAACAGCAAACCTACTCAAGAACAGCCAGTTTCAAATCCAGATGATGGATGCCACATGAGCAATCTGACAAATCCTGACCAGATAGAAACATCCAGAGATGAGGAGAAGCCCAAAGAGCCTCAATTCGGAGTATTTAAGGAAGATACTGAAATTCCTCTGGTATCAGCAGAAGAGTCTTCTGACGAAGGGTGGCAAGAAGCCAGCTCCAGAGGAAAATCTAATCACATGAGGCAGAAATTTGGTTCAAGGCGACCCGGCCTTTCTAAGTTAGCTGTGAACAACTTGGAGTTGTATTCTACTGTAAGTGTTGGTTATAAGATGAGAACCGTAGTACCGAATTCTAAGTCCTTTAATCGAGCAAGCTCCTCTACTGATGTCTCTTCTGTTGGAAAATTGTGGAATGCTTCCAGTTCGGTGGGAGAAGAATCCAATAAAGCTCAACTGGCTAGTCCCGATATAGAAGCTACCACAGAACACCTTAAGGCTTCTGGTATGAGCAGGTTCTCTGCTGTGGCTTCCAAGTTTGTGTCCTACAAAGAAGTAGCCGCGTCACCTCCTGGCACTGTCTTGAAGCCATCAGCTGGGCAAATTATTCAGGTTAAGGATGAGTCCAATGATTCCCTTGAACAAAACAAGTTTGTAGAGAAAATCATGGATGAAAATGGGACATGCCATGAGGGTTTGGAAGAACCGCCTAGTGATTATAGTGAGAAAGAGGACCACTCAAATGGAGTAGTGGAAGCAGATTTAGATGAGAAACCTTCTACAAGTTCTGATGAAGTCCTGGAATTCTCTGATTCGAAGAAAGCGGTGCCCAGCAGAAGCAGGCTGTCAGCTTCTGCTCCTCCATTTAATCCAGGGTCTCTGCTTTCAATGTCCCATTCATATAACTCAAATGCAGTTAGTGGCATATATAATTCCAAAAATGTTCAAAAGAGTGTGCCACATCATTTTTTTGAATTTCCCTCTCCTGATTCTGTAGATCTTAGAGTACCTCGTGGTCCCAGATCCACTATTTACTATAGGTCTAGCCATTCTTTTAGGAGGAAAGCTGGTTATCCAAGCTGCAATAACAATGTTTTGAATAGAAATAGCACCTCTCAGAGCATAATGAATCCTAATGCTGCTGAGTTTGTTCCTTCTAAAGATCGGCACCAAGATACAGAAAAAACTGCTGTTCTCTGCGAAGAAGCTCAAAATCCAGAAAAGGCTTCTTCTAGACCGCAAGAATTTACAAATGCTGCAAAGAATGAAACTTCACATGTTTACTTACAAGAGAAAATCAAAGTTGAGAAATCTGATAAACAAGCGATCAGAGATAATAATGGGAGAAATGACACCAAGAACTTGCAAAGAACTGAGCTTGCACGACAGATTCTTCTCAACTTGGTTGTGAAATCATTTCAGCATACTCTAATCTCTTCATCTGAGGCCGAGTCTACGTCATTTCCAGCCACAAACAAGCCCAGGGAAAGCAAAGGACAGCAATCTCAATCTTCAAACAATATGCAGTTTAGGACGGGAAGAATTAATAGTAGCAAGAAACAAGATGAGGAAGGATTTACGATCGTCTCGAAGAGAAGAAGGAAGAACCAATTCCCTAGTGCAGTGAATGGCTTGTATGCTGAGCAATTTATCTGTACCTAGTGGGCTGATGAGACCAATATTATAAATAAGGCAAATAAGTTCTTTTTCCCAATTTGAATATTTGAACATTGCCAGTGTTATCACACGAGAAGAAACACTAATATGGTAGTATTCCAACCTGTGAGCAGAAGATATTTGAGAATGATCTTGCAATAAGATGTTGGTCTGCAGATTCTCAGTTTTCCAGGTGATTGATGAGAAGAGACCTGCATGTACATAAAGCCATCTCAGGATTGTTTAGGAAATTACAATGATTACATTAAAAGCTCTTGTGGTGTCTTTTTGATTATTTAATGTTTGTGAAGCTCTGCAGATGTTTTTTGTCTCGCCATATCTATGGTTTTTTGCTTCAATTAAAATTCATTTTGCTGAATGAAGCGCAAGAACATGAAAATACAGGAGATGTCTATATTCAGTCACAAAGTCATCCTTTTATACCAAGTTGATTATTGATAAAAAAGGTAAAGGTTTGGCCATATGGGCCTGGGGTTACCTAGCATGTGATACGTTTAGTCTAGCCACATTTACGATGATATCAATTGTATAAATAAATCTGTATGAACCAGGTTACCGCAAGATGAGTGTTAGTCAACTGGTTCCACTAGTTGATTTGAGACATCTTTGCTGGGTCCACGAAATTTGACTAGAACACTACGAACTGGTTCGTTACTCAACCAGCTCGAGCAGTAAACAAATCAAGCCAAAGTGCTTTGAATGGATCTGACGTTGAGTCATCCCAAGAATCCAAATTGACATATGTTAGTATGCCTTAGTGGTTGTATAGGTGGACAAGATGCCTAGCTAGTGTACCTAGTTTATATTGCATCGTCTTTTTTGCATTTCTTGTCTAACTTTCAATTTAGCATACCTCAGGCAAGTCTCACAAATAAATGGAGGTGGCTACTACACAGTAGGAAAAAATGGGAGAAGGGAAAGGAGTGGGGTGGGGTGGGGAGGGAGAACATACTTCTGTAATCACTTTCTTTGGAGATCAATGAAATCTTAAAGAGATTTTTCTTCTTCTTCCTCATCTCAGTTCTCTACCCACTGCTCTTTACCCTAACATAGGTTTTTTTCTAGATGGTATATTCTGGATATTTCATGATTTAACTTCTTTCAAGTTAGGGTGTAATGAGCATGGGATCGTCTCAAATTAGACGTTACATATTGATACCTATGGAGGAACAATAAATCATACTAGAGAGAGTTTGCTGATGCTCTATCTCAGTAACCTAGAGTGATGAAGACATCAATATAAACTATTCTTAAATCTCTCATTTTTAAGGAAAACAATTGCGTATGTAAGACGTATGCAGAGATGCGTACGTAAAAGGATATAAGGAGGTTACAAGGGGGTTATATCCGGTTACAACCCTCCTGTAACTTACTTATAACTTTCTTGTAACCCCCATGTAATATACCAATAAGTCCGTGCTTCTGTTTTCATGCATTGGTAGGTTACAGAGGGTTACAAGGGGTTATAAGTAGATTATAAGGGGTACAGAGAGGTTACAAGGGGGTTATAAGTATGTTATAGGGGGATTATAACCTAGATATAACCCCCGTGCAACCTTCGTATACCCCGTGTTTACGTACGCAGCTCTGCGTACGTCTTACGTAGACAATTTTTTTCCCATTTTTTATGATTATTATTTTATCATTAACATGCATTATTTATTCATCATAATCAATATTCATGGGATTGGTGTATGTTTTAGAAGATTTGTTAAGAAGTATTTTCCTGGAATCTACTTGGTAAATAGAGAAAATGATGTGGTTTCTTATGTTGAGATTTCAAAAAATTTTGGCATATGACTCTGAGCTATATGAGTTATGAGATTACATCCTAAAGTGAACCAAAATACCGAAGGGCTTAATCCTATTACTGTAATTGAAGTGCCCCCAGAATGAATTCTAAAGGAGTGCTGAAAGCCCTTTGGTAGGAGGACAATCTTAGCTTAGCAAATTTTTGACGATTCGATTATTCTATGAAAGTTCTCTAAGAAAAGATGGTATATTATAAATGGATAACCTAGCACATATATTATTCCTATTATACATACATACATATATGTACATATATATATATATATATATATATATATATATATATATATATATTGAAGCGACAAATCATGCAATGACTATATATATATATGCGCGCGAGCGGGCGGGCGGGCGGGCGGGCGGGCGGGCGGGCGTGCGTGCGGGCGCGCGTGCCGCCACCGTGGCCCAGTGGTTTGGGCGGGGTCACTGTAAGTCCCCCCTAGGTCACGGGTTCGAGCCCTCACCGCGGCGCGGAAGGCTCGAATAGGCACATAAGAGAAATCGAAATTTGGGATATATATATATTCTTAAAGGAAATCGAAATTTGATGTACATATATATATATATATATATATGAGAAAAGATACATAAGGGGTGTATGAGAGGGCCCAAAAGAGGCACCATACCCATACGATAACAACATACAATAAAACCCCAACATAAAAGGATACAAACACAAAAAATTCTAAAACATACAAAACAAAACAAGTATTTAGGGACGAGCTATTTTTGTCATGCCTCTTCCTCTTGTTTTAGGGACGGAGTCAGATAACAAACTTTGAAGTGTCGTGTTATTGCTATGAGTAACCAAAGTGTCGTGTCATTAATTTTCTAAGTTGGAGTGTGCCTCCAGCCTTCTTCTTCCGTCGAGAAGTGTAAACCTGTCATTTTTCATCTGAAGATTGACTCATGTGATTCGTAGTCTAATTAGATGATAGAACCACAGTAGAAGGAAAGCCAGCCGTTGCAACAACGGTAGGTTCAATGTGTAATGTCACCTCTGCACCCGGTGCTTTCTGAAGAGGAGCTGCAGGGCTATCCTGATTTGCAATCCGAACATTATCTCTTCTAGTATGGTAAGAGGAAAGAGCAATTGCTTCAGATACCAACTCCGGTCTTGTGGTGAGTCTCTCATCAAGTGGAGTCAATGTGTCCAGAGCAGTGGGGAGTTCCTGAATTACATCAAATACCAACTTCTGTCTTATATCAGATACATATGTACATATATATATATATATATATATATATATATATATATATATATATATATATATATATATATATCTACATATATCGATTTCTTTTTTTTAAAAAAAAAAAACATATATATATATACATAGGCTCCAGGAGTTGCCATGAAAATACTTCGTAGAGAGTTTTATCATGAGAAATCATGACTATGAATTCATCGAAGTTCGTGGTGAACTCGTCCTAAGGATGCGCCTTAAGAAGGAGAAATATTTATGTACGGAGTACAAACGCAGTTCTGCGTGCGTACGAAAGTTATTCAGAGGGTGTCAGGAGGTTATGTCTGTGTTATTGGGATTAATACCCAATAACCTCACAAAACCCCCGAATAACACAAAAAAAATATGAAAATAGAACTGCGGAAGTCATTGGTAGGTTATTGGAGTTAATACCCTAATAACCTCTCAATAACCCTCAATAACGGGTTATTAGGCGGTTATTCTAGGGAGTACGTGTGCAGAACTGCATGCGTACTTCGTACGTAAATATTTCTTCTGAAGAAGAACCCTACTTTACGAAGGCTCAGTTAGAGAAATCCATTCACAAATCCATAAAAATTCATTACATTACTTGACGAAATTAATTCAAAATAGTTCATCTAAGTCAGAGAATCACAAAGTAAATGCACACATTTAAAAAGTATTGACTTCTATTATAAATGTACTTATGAAGTCATTCCACATTCACAATGAAAAATAAAACCATAATGAAGAACAATGACTTCATTGCAAAATAAATCAATTGGTTCGGCGTTGCACCAATCTATTTGTAGATGAGGTGTAAGATAAAGCGTAAAACCTTGGGAAATTGAACAACTTAATATATCCAAAGGATGGAGAGCAAAGAAGCTGACACAATTCCCATGGATCATAACATAGGCCAGAGGAAAAAGTTGATAAACAACTTAGTTAATTAACAACTTCAAGGAAAGCCTCACAACACCAAGATAGATGAACAAAGTTGTTAGGATCTTGAAAGATATACGAACTAAGTTGTCAGGATCTCATGTCTGCTTATTAAATGAATGAATTTGCCTCATGGCACCAAGAAACAAAGAAAACCCTCATTTTGGACCTCTGTAAACAAAGAAGTATAAAGATATAAACAAAAGAGAGAATTCTCCTCATCTTTGTCACAAGGATAATTGAAAATTTCTAGCATCCTTCTTGGACAAAAGCTTATCAATGTATCAACATTGATGAAATCTATAGGACAAAGAAATTGATATATTTATATGATTAATATGTAGGAAAATAAGTGTGTACTTAGTTTTTATAGTTGAAATTGGAGTTTTAAAAGGCTATAGAGAGTAAAATCATCATTTAATAGCACATGCTTTAGTAAACCTATATATTTCACATCCCACCCAACACTAATGTTAGACATATCACATCATAGATTTATAATTTTTTCAGCTAAGATCACCTAAAGAGAGATTTTGCTTCATATATTCCTGACATTAAATAAATATAATTTTGAACCACATCAACTAGAGATTAATCTAGTACCTCAGTCATGCAGATTTATTGGAAAAAAAGGCATCAAGATATCGATTCATCGAAAATTCTCTTAAACAACTATTTAAACTTCATTAATTTGACTTCTAAAATTTTCAAGAGACACCTTATTTATATCTATCCACCTCATATTATTTAAGTTATATGACATCATCAATATTATTTAAAGGTTATTTTAGTTATTCTTGATAAACTACCAAAATCCACTAGTTACATATATCTTGCATCAACCAAAAATTTTCCATTCTTCATACTTCAGAATGGGAATTCACCAACCAAAATTGCTCATTTGTACTTATTTTTAGAAATGATTTAATGAAATTCTTCTTCCAAAATTTGCTATTAAGTGTCACTAATACCCATTTGGAATTACACACAGATAATATGGATTCTATCAGTCATTTATAGCAATCATATTTTCAATTACACAAAAGACTAATGTACACATGAAACAAATATTGTGTGAAGCCTCGAATGCAAATACTTTTTCAAAAAACAAAAAATAGTGATAAGAAACATGAAAAATGTTTGATTGCAACATTTTATTGACTTGGAAGATGCAAGCAACTTGCTTTCATTCTAGTCATTTCAAATGGAGAGGTCTAACATGCTAGGAAAATGAAATATTTAATAACTAGATCAAAACCATTCTCTTGAGAGTCTTTCACCCAACAAGAGCATTGGCAGCAAAACACCACTTTCTATCTCCTAGCACAATATACTAATTTGAGTCAATATTATACTCGTCAAATGGGTGATTATCAAAGTTGTTATGGATGTAAACCAAAAGGATAATGGAATTTTTATTTTGATTTTTAATCAACATAGTGAAATAATATTAATTTGGCTAGGCTATTACTTTTTTCTATTTTAATTTTTAATTTCTACATTTTAAGTCTCTTAAGTGCTATATAGTATTTATCTCCATACGTGCATAACTATATGCAACAATGCAAAAACAATAACAACAACAACAAAAATAACAACAACAACAACAACAACAACAACAATAACAACAACAACAACAATGAACCTTTATCCCACTACGTGGGATCGGCTACATGAATCCTTTTTCTCCATTGTGTTGTATTGAGTGTCATATATTCATTTAATTATAATAGATCAATATTTTTTTTACTACAATATGCCCAAGTCTTTTTAGGTCTACCTCTACCTTTCTTAACATAAGTTGAATCTAAAAGATCTACTCTCCTAACCAGATCATCAAATGGTCGACGTTTAATGTGGTCAAACCATCTAAGATGACTCTCTAATCTTGTTTACAACTGGAGCTACACCAACTCTTTCACGGATAGATTTGTTTTGCATTTTGTCTCTAAGTGTCAAGCCACTCATCCACCTAAGCATTTTCATCGATTATAAAAAGTGGGAAAAAATCTTGTATATCGTACAAATTAACTCTTATGATGGGTTGAAGAATATGTGCGCATGTAGTGTTGATTAGTAAAAGGTTGGAGGTGCAGATTGTTTTTGCTAATTGATAATAATCATGGGAATTTATGTTGAATAGTGAGTGGAAATAATAGTTGGAAAGCCAACAAAATCGATCTTTGGAGAACGAATGATAATGATGATTTTTGAGGTGGATTGATGGTGAGTATCCATATGTAGTGTGATATTAATGGTTGGAGGATGGTGTTTATTAACATGAGTTGATGATGGAAATGAGTAGTGAAGTTATAATTCTTGTGTAAGAAGGTGGTTGGTATGGTGGAGATAACACTCATAAAGAAGATTGGATGACCAATAAAGGTAAAACCAAAATTTGGGCATATAAGAGTTAGTTGGCTTCGCAATGATTGTTAAAGCTTTGAATTTTTGTAAACTACAAATTCTTCATACCTAAGAATCCACTCAATATTATAAGATCAGGATGTATTTACTAGAATTTGGAAGAGATAAATTAGTCCTTTTTAGCAAATAAAAATTCCATCTTACAATTTAATTGATCTCCTCTAATTGCATTATTTATTTGTATATCTTACTGTATTCCTAAATATGGAATTGAGCTATCTCGCACAAATTAGATTTTTCTTAATGAAACTTGCAATTCAAATATAAGCTTGAAAATTTGATGGACAGTTGACACTTCATTTAGCCTCAATAGTTTTCAGACATGCAAATAGAGGCAGGTTTAGTTAGAATTGGTTCAAAAACTTCTTTAAACCAATGAGTTCATCTCACAGATTCAAACTCTGTAGAATCTATGCTAGCTGAAAATGGATTTCAAATGAAATCAGATTAAACCTTGTTTAGTTCATAATTTAAACAAACATGTATTCCTAGAGGTAAATTTTAAGTACACAAATTATTGGAGAGTTAGAATTTTTGCTGTTGTATCAAACTTTAAAATTATATTTTTTTACCAGCAAGATGGAAACCACTCAATATATGGAGTCGAATTACTTGTGTAATCATCAAAAAGGCAAATTGTTTAAGCAGTCAACTAACTAATTGTTCCAGAATATTTATCTTAAGAGAGGCACATTCCAACATAATGACATTGTGTTGTTGCTAACTCATAAATTTCAACCTAATCATATTTTCAGACTCGTTCATCTTATGAACAAGAACATTAAGATGTGAGCCAAATATCATCCATTGATTTGTAAGAAATGAAGCATAGGTTTATCATCCATTTTGGATGACAATATGTTAGAGTGGTGATAGTTAATGTTTGCTCCATTATTGTACGTGTTACTCTTGTTGGTTATTAGGAACACATTCAAAGAACACATGATGGTCGCATTGCTTATCACAAACGATATAAACTATTGCAAGTTGGTATATTAATTGTAGCAAAGAGAGAGAATATTATCCATTGATGGATGAGAAAATGATAGTCATTGACATTAGTTCACATTTTCGTATATCAGTTGAGTTATAAATAATGTCCTAAAAATTGGTTGGTCTAATGGCGCCCCTAGTCATAGGAATGGTGGACATCAAAATTTGGACATATGGAATCACAAAAAAGAAAAAAAAAAACATGTTGGAGATTTGCAAGTGAGCGCGAGCGACACTGGCGCGCGCGCGTGTTAACTTCTAAATGACATATTGTATTTAATATTGAGTGAGCTTGAGCACTTGAATTTGCCTCAATGAAACTATAGATTCAAATAAAAGCATGCTAATTTGAGAGATTATTTTAGCTTTAGAAATTTCTCTAGAAGTCTTTAAATTCATCTCAAAATAGTCATACCTTTTTCTAGTGTAAGCTCCAAAATATCTCGTTATCAAAAAAAAAAAATAAAAAAAAATAAAAAGAAAAGAAAGAAAGAAAGAAAAAAATGGAAAGGAAAGGAAAGATCCCATCGAACTTAGTCTTGAACCGAGTCAAGCTCACATAAAACAAACTCGCTTCCGCTCTCGTTACAATGCGAAAACAATGCGAAAGCGTCACTAGTAATGCCACCCAAACCACATAAAGGCCAACTTTAAATGAAATTCAGCCGAGTTAAAATTTATAAAGAAAGACATGGCTGGCCAAATTATTTATATGCACTTCACAGCTAATCAACTAATTTTATCTAATAGTACAAAAATCAAGCTGTCTATCTTATCTCTTGTAAAGAATATGTGAAAGCCATTTAGGAAAATGTTTCATATTACACCTAGAATGATGATTATTCACATACAGACCACCCGAAACTTGGTATTTATAAATCAACCATCATCTTTCATCCATTTTTCAAAATTTTCTCATTTAAATATCAAATTTCACGGCGGAACCCTGACCATTACTTTACATTTTTACCAAATTTTCAATAGTATGATCGAGTCACGCCTAAATACATTGGTTCATAGTTCAGAAAAATCATTTGGGTATCAATGTTCCGGGTGGTCTGTATGTAATTACCCAAAAAAAAAAAAAAAAAATCATTAGAATTTATGTAGTGCTTGATGGTTGTAGGGATGTAAACGAACCGAACACGAACTAACAGAGCTTTTGTTCTTGTTCGGTTCGTTTGGAATTTAGTTTGTTTGAAATAAGCTCGTGTTCGAAATTGTTCGTGAAGTCACTGTTCGTGTTGGTCTCTTAACGAACGAGTCGAACACGAGCCGAACACGAGCTGTTCACGAACTATGAACTAGTTTGACAGCCCTAATATTAATATATATAAATAATATATTATATTATTTATATGACTTATATTATATAAATTTATAATATCTATATTAGTATATTAGTAATATAGTATATTAATATATTATTATTATTAATTTATTATATATTATAATTTATAAAATTTAATTTTTTTAAATATCATAAATTTTTTATATATAATTATTTTATATTATTTTATATTTCAAACAATAATGATCTGAACACGAACGAACACATCACTGTTTGTGTTTGGTTCATTTAACTAAGCGAACGAAAAAAAATTGTTTGTGTTCGTCTTGTTTACTTATCGAACGAATCGAACACGAACTCCTTGATGAACCGAACACGAACAGTTCGCTAACAACGAGCTTTTTTGACAGCCTAAATGGTTGAAAATAAATCAAGCCTATTTTAATATCATTTTGTTCATCCTCAGTTTAGACTTTTACTTAGTCTAAGTTGAGTTTAAATGTAATCCCTATTTTAAAAATTTATTCAAACTTATTTAATAGTTTTTTTCTTTAGTATGAATCATAATCAAGCATTAATATAACTAAATATAATCTACATTTAAATTTAGAGGTTTAAGTATACACGTTTCTTAATTAGTAGAGTTAAATGGAATGATTAGTCTTAATTAACATTGAAAAATTCTCTAAATGTTATTATTGTTGCTAGGTGAAGTTTAAAATAGTGATTTAAATCAATATCACCTATTTGCTTAAAATTTATATAATATTTTGACCTTAACAACTTGGCAACTTAAAACAAAATGAAGGACAACAGGTGATAGTTACATATTTGTGAATATTAGAATGACATATTGAAACTTAACATATGTGATTCACTTGATTTGAATTAAATATTATTGTTGTGCATTAAAATTATAAGTAATCTTTGGTGAAGGCCGGTATTAATAGAAGAACAATTCGGAGCTTCAAAATTCTCATCAAAATGACATGTATTGCCAGAATGCAAAGGTTTATACGTAAGGGTTGTATTTAGGTATTTTTTATTGATAATTGATTTAAGTGTAGGTGTGGCTGACTGTGTTTCCTGACTTGAAAACTAATGCATGGAGACACCCATTTTATGGTATTCTCCTCCCTCTTTTGTGTTCTCGTGAAGTAGTAATCTAACGGTTGTCTGACTACCATTAATTAAATATAAGTGCCATACTATCATTGTGATTAGGGCTGTCAAAAAGCTCGTTGTTCGCGAATAGTTCGTGCTCGGTTAGTCAAGGAGTTCGTGTTCGATTCGTTCGATAAGTAAACGAGACGAACATGAACAATTTTTTTTCGTTTGGTTAGTTAAATGAACTAAACACTAACAGTGACGCGTTCGTTTGTGTTTGAATCGTTTTTGTTCGAAATATAAAATAATTTAAAATAATTATATATAAAAATTTTATGATATTTTAAAAAATTAATTTATAAATTATAATATATAATAAATTAATAATAATAATATATTAATATAGATATTATTTATTTATATATATTATTTATATATATATATATATATATATATATATATATATATATATTAATTTTAGGACTGTCAAACTGGCTCGTCGTTCGTGAACAGCTCGTGTTCGGCTCGTGTTCGACTCGTTCATTAAGAAACGAACACGAACAGTGACTTCACGAACAATTTCGAACACGAGCTTATTTCAAACAAATAAATTTCAAACGAATCAAACACGAACACAAGCTCTGTTCATTCGTGTTCGGTTCGTTTACACCCCTAATTGTGATAGAGTCAACATGTCCTCGAAAGATTTCTAATAAATGACTTGTCCAACAAACAAAACCAAGTGTAGCAACTACATTGAATTTAGGATGATTAGTCGTATGACTTAGCGAGTCAAGTTTAATTGGGTGTGAACTTAGCCATCTAGTAATGAGAAAAATGCAGTTAGACAAGAGAAACTCAAGAGAACCCATGTTAACTAGAGGTTAAAAGCAAATATAGCCACTACATGATTGACTACTCCACTGATTATCCAAGCAAATCTTGAACAAAATCTCATGAATAACAATAGGCAAATTGCTAGCCATACAATCAATCAAATGGAAGACATCTTCCAATTCAATTATATAAAAAACTAAGCAAAACAAAGCTAACTAAAAGTGTTCCTATAATATAATCAAATAATAAATACTATTGCCCAAGAACCATCCTATGAAAACTCAAAGTTATTCACCATTTAGCTAAGATAGAGATCCAAAATACCAACACTAAAATTTAAGGAAAATGAAAAACATAGAAAATAAAATGTAATACCAAAATGAATGATCAACAAACTTTATGTGATATGTAAGATGGACTTGTGCCCAAAATGAAGTAGTAGATGCAAATAACTATCCTAAGAATATGGTTGGCTTGAGGTTTGCTCGCTAGAAAGGGGACAATTATTGTTTTGAGCTTTTCTCGAGAGGGCTAGGAAAATTTTCTAATTCTTGATAGAGTTTCTCAACAACTGGATTTATGGTAATGTGGATCGGGGTTAAACAACACTAGAAATCCAAAAATCTAAAAATCGCATATTTAAACTTTTAGTGTTAGAAATCAACTACATCTTCGACCTTAAAACGCTAGAGAATATTTATTCAATTTGTTATGAAGTTATGAGTTTCAAGAATTTTGGATTTTATTTAGTTTTTTCTTCAATTTAAAAACAATGGCATAAGAGAATACCTTTGTATTAAAACCCAATAAATAAGAGTTTGGGTTTAGAAAGTGAACACAGTTTTTGGGAACTGGATTAAAAATAATTGACAATTATATTTTTAAATTTTTATATTAACGTAGACATTTTTACATTTTTTTAAAAGATTTATTAGTAGACGAAATAGACTAAAAAGACAAATTCTACATGAGACTAGGTTTGCTTGACCAAAAACACGAATTTTTTATGCATTCTTATGAAGATCAATTTGGTAAAAATATTTTTACCAAAATTGAAAGATTGTAAAAACCCTACTAAGAAAGATTTAACTAAGAAAATACTTGATAAATTCTATCATCTCACAAAAAATGTTGGTTTAGAAATAGTTATCAAACTAACTTCTATTCGAAAGGATGGCCACTAAGCCCATTTTTCTTTATTGAAGTGACTCCAAATGAAATTTTCAATAACCAAAATTTCCTTCACTTTATTTCTAGCAATAATATAAATTTAGTTGTAGAAATTCAAAATGTCAAATAAGGTGTAAGTGAAAGACAAAGAAAACAAGCGGGGCAGGGGGGGGGGTGTACATGGTGGTTTGAGGCGGGCACTATGTGGATGAAAAGGAGAGAGTGGCACCACTCCATTGAGTCAAGGTAATTATGCTAGATGGAAATTAATTGTTTTAATAAATTTTATGTAAAAAAAAAGGAGAAGTCACTACTCATGAATAGATATGTTCAATGCGAGTTGTTGACCTCATTTTCTGTCACATAGGAATTGTACGAAGATAACCCTCCGGTACGGTGCAACTACATTGCTCAAAAAATGCACTTGCGTATTTTTGGTCTATCGTGATCACTCCAAGACTGAGTGTGACCACGCCTAGAAGTACCTCGGCGTGTTCACGCTTAGCCTAGGTGTGACCATGCTCAAAAGTTTATCGGTATGGTCACACCAACCCTAGGAATGACCACACCCAGGTATATATGGAGTGACCATTTGGTGTAGTTACTCTCAGTGACACACCACTATTCGTGGACTTCGACCACAGATTAGAGCATGAATCATCTCGCTGTTTCTCCGGCGGCGATCCATGGCTCTTCCAACCATCCGATTCATCACAGCTGTCGACCCGTCACCTAATCGGATGACCACAGAGAGCACTACAACCACCTTCCCAACCTATAAATAGAAAATCTTTGAAATGGTATGAGGGGCTAACTTTGAGAGATTGATAGAGACACACTCCTCCACTATTCTTCAGTCTCGAGCGTAGGAAGCACAGAGGAAAAGAACTTTGATGAACTTCATCCCTTCAGGTCAACCTCCTCTCTCGTAAACTTCTCCCCTTCTCTTGTCTTAAGCAATTATATTAATTTTCCTAAGTTAATTTTTGGTTAAGTTAGTCAACTCAATAGCCTTGAATTAAGCTTTGGTTTCAGTTCGACTCTAGTCGAACCGAACCCAACCTAATCCTAACCCAAACTATATTTTAAACCAAACCTAAGTCTAACCTAACCCAAACCCTAAAACTAACCCAGGTTTGACCCAACCCAAACCAAACCAACCTAGACCTGACTCAACTCGTGTCAACCCTAACCTAAACCCTAAGCTTAACCTATGTCTGACCCAACATATACTTGACCGAATTTTGAATTGACCGAATCCAGGTCTAACCCTAACTCAAACTCTAAATCTTGCCCAGCTCTGACTCAACCCAGAATTGACCCAACCCGGGTCAACCCAGCTTAACCCAGCTCAACCCAAATCAAACCCGAGTCAACCCAGCTTAACCCAAGTCAACCGAAACCAACCGAAACTTAACCCAAATTAACCTAAGCCAGCCCAAGCCTAGCCCCAACTTATGCCACTTGACTCATATCATATCTTAGCTTAATCTTGAGCTAACCTAAGATAGAAATTCAAATTACCTCAGCTCAACCCTAGCCCAAGTCTAACCCAAAGCCAAGTATATGTGGTGCTTTATGTGTGTTATTTCATATTCAAAATCAGAAAAAACAAACAATAAAAAATAAATTAAACATAATCAAGGATGAAAACCTATTGTTTTTCTCGACAAATATCAAAAACCAAACCTCAAACAAAATAAACTCAAAACTTAGAGAAAATTTGATTTCTCAACATGAATGACAAACCTAGCAATTGAAACAAGAAATAAATTAAAGTATTGAACTCCAAATAAATATCTAAAATGTACCAAGACAAAGATTGAGAACAGAACCTAGGTTGATCTTACATGGAACTTGGGTAAGTTAACTTAGACACAAAATTGAGGACCATGCACTTACCCTTGTTAGTATGAGTATAGATACCTAGGTTAGTTTAGTTACCCTAGCTAATGTTAAGGACTAGCACATAGGAAAACAACAAACCTACCCCCTGATACTTAAGAGAATACTTTAGAATGAAATAACCCATGGTTGATGATGAATGTATTTCAGATCACTTCAATGTTATGAACTCTCTATGCCATAGTACTTAAGGGGGATTCCTGGTTATGAGGTTATTCATAGTTAAAGTATACCATCGTTTCCAGGATGACGGAAAGCTATGGGCAGCTTGATTGAGGATGTTATTCTCAACCACCAATAGGATTCCTTATAGAATTTAGGGTTTCATTTCTCATTTAGAAAACCTTCTCTACTCGTCTCTATCCTTAGTTTAGAGTTTCTAGTCATTTTTGTCAGTCAAATCATGTATTTCTAAGTCATCCTGTGGACCTTCAAACTCAATTCAAATTCTGTTCAATCTCAGTTACAAGTCGTTTTCACCTCATTTTTAGACATCAATTATCGGGTATAAACCACTCACATTGCTTGGTCGAATCCTTATATCCAGAATTTTCCCATAGCATGTCATAATCAGAATGTAAGTCTCATCCGTTTGAACATAATTATTCCAATTTGAACCATCCACTCCAATTATGAAAGTTTGATCTTTGACAATTTGACTCGCTACATTAATTGAGAGTTTTCTTTAAGGATCATAGCTCCAAAGATATAATTAACTAATAGGGCTTGCCCTTGTAGAGAACGAGAACCCATAATTAAAATAAATTGTATCTTATACTAGTAAGGTAAGGTGAAAAAAAATCTGGTTCCATAGACTGATGAAGACTTTCAACATCCAGGTTGTCAGGCCCATTAACTTTAAGATAAAATTTCTTTCTTCGAAGAGATATAATATTCTTCAAAATTTCGCACCTAATAATCTAGATAGTAGTCTTTCAAAAAGTTCTATGGTGTGTGGCGACATAAAAATCCCCCACCAGGAGCCTCTTAAATGAGTGCCTTTTGGGACAAGTGAGTCTCATTTTTCTTTCTCACCTGAGCCCTCTTGTTTAGGAGGCTTCGTCTAAGCTTCAGTTATTTTCACTATATCAAGTGGTGTTATGACCTTGGAGTTATTTTCACTAATACTCTCTAAGCTTTTGGTGAGTGACTCTAAAAAGTTTAAATTAATATCATCTAGGGTGCTTAAGGGCAAATGATTTAGATAAATTTAGGCAAAAAGTCATTTTAAAACTTTGGTCAGTTGACTTTTGGGAAATTTTGGGTGAGTGAACTATGAAAAATCTTAGTAAGCTACGTTTATCACTTCACATCGTATATTTTAAGGGGTTCACTAGACCTCAATAGCTTTGCTCAAAATTATACGTCTAGGTATAAATTTAATTTTCTACTTCTCTCATATATTTAAAGATAAACTTGTAAAAAAGAAGATGAAATTAAGAAAGATATTTATTACTATAGTAAAATTTATTGATTAGTGTAATATATAAGAATAATTTATATTATAATTCCTTATTCTTTTTTAGGAATAGTTCTCCATTTAATGTCTCAAAAATAAATTCCATTAATAAAAATTGTTGGGCTCATTCTCTTTAGAGCTTATCATTTATTGTCAACTTTCTTCGTTGGATCAACTTTCCTAGTGTGAACTAAATGTAGCCCTATGACACCACTTTAAAATAGTTAATCAGGTAGGATAAAGTCCTTCAAAATTTTTGTAGATTTAGCATTCCTAAGAATTTGGTAAGCTAGTCTCAAAGAAGTTTTTAGGCTCTGTTTGGTGCAGTACAGTTTGCCAAATTTTCACTGCAAATGCGTCGCTCCTGAAAGCTCTCGCGGAAGCAGGCTGCCTATTTGGTGCAACTGCATATAAACAACTGTGAAGCAGGTTTTTCTGGAAAAATGATCATCTTGTGCATGTTTTGTAAAATTGTTTAAAAACTGTAACAACCACATTTTTGAAAGTTCATAAGCAAAAATTCATTTCTAAACATTACAAAAAGTTCGGATACACCACTCACTTGACAACGAGCCCCGAAAGTGCTAAAAGTTTTTGTTTGAAATAATTACACATATGCAACACAATCTTATGTATTTACATATGTAACACGTAAACTTTAATTTTTAGGAAATTTTGCATAATATTTTGGAGGTCATAGGAAAGAGTTAGGTAGCATAAATTTAGTAAAGTTAATTTAAGTGTTAGGTATGTAAATATATGAAATTAATTATTATTATTATTATGGAATAAATTTAAGTGGTAGATATGCATATATATGGAATTGATTAATATATGTTATAAATTTGACAAACACAATTTTATCCAGCAAAGCATGATGGCAGACTAGCACAAAAACTCAACAACAAATTCCATATAAAGAACTGCAAGATTGATGAGCAAAAAAGAAGTCCAAAACAATTATTACATATAGACATTTTATGTCACAGTGACATTAGAGAGAGCAAAAAAAAAGTTTAAAATAATTACAATGACAACTAATAAGATGATTACATTATTTTTAACATTCAGACAGTGTAGCTCCCGTGCTAGACTTTCCTCAAGTGATGTTCTCCATTCCTAATTATCGTCCTCAGGGGAATCCAGCGAAACATCTGCCCAACGAATGAAGTGACATTGTTCTACGATGTTTCGAGGGCAGCTATAGAACTTTCTCCCATAGCTGTGTGCCCGACGTGACGTCAGCAGAAAAGTTTGGAGGTCACAGTGGGAGAGTAGTCATCATGATGTCACAGGCATCCTTGAGCTCTTGTTTTCCTGATTACAAATAGTAAACATCAGCCAAATATTGTTAGCATGAAAATACAATCTACTACTATTGGATAAGAATGAAAAAATTAGAGCCAAAAATAATGTACCGCACTACATAACTGAAGACAGCAGGCAGTGGCTTATTTGTAAACTAAAAGACCACATCATAGCCTCAAAATTTAGACGACCTTCCAAAAACTTCACAACATTCAAAAACAAAGAGCACGACATTGAACAATTTCTTTTTTTTTTTGTACAGCAAGAGAGTGTAGCCACTAATAGCTTAGTGAACATGTCTTCCATTGAATGCTGCGAGATCAGTGACAATGGAATCGTTGTCATTCAATCAACAGGCCAACCCGACCACCAATTCTCAATCAGTGACAATAGAAATAGTGGTTGCCCAAAAACAAATGCACAGGCCATTCAAGCTAGTCAGTTGCCACTAGATGAGTATAACATGCATCACTGCATCAAAATGATTTAAAGCATGAATAGTGATCTGTGCAAATCCTCTAACATTCAGCAATTACTTCAGCATGAATAGTAAGGATGATATCACATGCATTGTTCCAATTGTAGAAGGACCAAACAACAATATAAGTGCATGAATTGCTAAGGGAAACGAAACCTTCTATAGATCATTTTCAGGTTTTATAAATATTACATACTAGAAGTATGTTTCTTACAATGACAGGAAAGGGGAAGATGGAAGTGATCACTAATATTCAGATTCATGATTCCATCAATTAAATTTTCAGCTACAGCTATACATAACTCAAATTTCTTGGTCTCTAAATTTATCAGGTTCAAAGAGAGCACCTGCCATCATTAATTAAAGTTCAATATCATGTTTCTTGCAAAGTTAAACATCCTAACAAATAATGTGGCAACCTATAAAGTATAGGCAACTTGAGTATACAAAAAAGAAGGGACATTTACATACATACCACACAATTCTTGTGTATTAACATTTCTAACACCTAAACATTCAAATTTACATGCATACCACTCAAAAATCTAACACCGCATCAAAAATATCATCATCACAACCTTTTTAAAAGAAAAAAAACTCACTTTCATGCATAGGTTTATGACGCCAAAGTGTTATAAATGTAATTATCAAACTTTGAGTGATGGATATGTAAATAGATAAAGAACCGTGTGGTATGCATTTAAATCTTTCCTACTTGAGAAGTTGATGATATTCCAAAGCTATTAGAGAACCTTTGAAGCTTATGTAAATCCCGAGCTCCCGTAAAATGACGCTGATTCTTGATTAATCCGAAGAAAAATGGCGCGAACATTCTTACCTTCCTCAATGGTTTCTGGTAGGAGCAGAGAGGAAGGACAAGAAAGATGGGAGTGTCGGGGGAAGGATCGCAACGCTTGCTTTCGCATAACAAGCCGAACGAACGCTGCGAAGAAACCTTAAGTGGAATTCGATCGAGGGCAACTGGGGTAAAAATCAATCTCGGAACGATGGCCGCAGGGTCGAACCCGAGGCCCGCTTTTTGCCAAAATGCTCCCAGCTTCGCGGTCGAAGCTTGTCTGCCGCGCCACCAAACGATCAACTTCACAGTCGCGAAGCTGATCTGCCACGCTCCCAAACAGACCCTTAGTCTCTTTTTTTTTACTCTGACTTTGGTTTGTTTTAATTTATGATAAACCTATTAGCTTCTAATAAAATTCAATACTTTAATAAAATAAAATTTGAATCTAAAATTAAACTATAAAAACTTCAAATCTCTCACAAAAATCAAATCCAGATCCCAAATCTTTGAGTTGATATCATTTAGGACTTTGTTAACTACCAATCTTGGGGAGCCCAAGTTCAATATAATCTTGGGTTGGCTCAATTCATCATTATTCTATAGGGCTTACTTGGCTTAAACCTAAATTTAAATATCAATAAACCAATTTTAAACCTAAAACTAAATTGATTAAATTTAATCTAAAACTGAAACTAAATCAAATTTAAAGGTTAAGTAAATCTAAAAGTTAATTGGACCTAATTTAGATTTAAAGCTAAACAAAATTAGAACTCTACTTAATCAAAACCAAATTAAATCCAAAACTTAATATAAAGTTTAACTTAAACTAAAACGAAGCCTTATTTGAAGCCTAACATTATCTAAATCCTAGAACAAACTTAATTTGAGACTTAACTTAATTCAAAATCAAAAACTAAAATTAAATTGAGTCTAATTTAGGGTCCATTTGGGGCAGCTTATTTGGTGCGGCGGCGTTTTGAAAACGCACCTAACCTGTTTAGGTAAACTGCGTTTTGGCAGAAAATAGTTTTTTCAGGTGGCAGTTTTCTGGATGCGGTTTAGCTTTTCCACAAAAATAAAATTTTGTAATAGCCACCGCACCTGGCTTATCAGAAGATTATTTTTAATCAACGTATCAGCAGATTATTAATAAGCTGCAGCTGCCCCAAACATACCCTTTATCTAAACCTAAGCTTACATCTAATCAATGAAACCAAACTCAAAATTAAACCATATCTAAACATAAACTTGACTTAGCATCAATTAAAGAAACTCAAAACTAAAACCAAATTAAAATTAAAACTCATTTTCATAAAAGGCTAAAATCTAAGTTAAACTTACATGTCATTTAAATCCTTAAGAATCCTAAACTAGAAAGTCATGTTAAGCATAAAAAAGCCTACAAATGAGTAATCATAATCTCAAATTAAACCTTATTATAACCTAAAACTAAACTTAAACCAATATTTATACACTAAATACAACTTAACTAAGCATAAACCAAAGTTAACTTAAACCTAAATTGAACCTAAAATAAACTGAAAACTAATTAAAATCTTCAAACTAAATCTATTTAAACCTAATCAAAACGAAAACTAAACAATCCTAACTTAATCATAATTCAGAATCAATTAAAACCAAAACATGCATTAAACTTAAACCTAACATAAGTTAACCAAAATTAATCCTATAATTTAACTTTTCAACCTAACCATACTTAATTCTAATCCAAATAGAGCTTAACCAAATTAAAATTAATTTTAAATTAAATCCAAAGCTAACTTAAACATAACTAAATTAAACTCAAGCTATACCTATTATCAAAAGCCCACATGAATCAATAGGAAAGCAAATGGGTCACTTAACCCATAACTCCAAAAAATATAAAGGCTAGGTAAGTCTCATTAAGATATTCCAAAAAGTTTCCTTAATCAACCAGATTGAATCAACTGAGCCAAAGCATGTCTATGGAGCCACTCCAAGCCCTTCATTTGTGACTAGCCAACAAAATCTAGTTATTTTCCCTAATTAGAACCAACAATGATCTCCTCCAACTACTTTGGTCTTGTTTAGCAAGGGTTGAGCTCAACCTTAAACATGGCTTGCTCCACTAACTTGGTCTAAGCAGTTGAACTAATCAAAATTTTAACCACTCCTATTATACTCCCTTGGGTTCTCAAATTTTTGGGGCAACACTAGATTGATCCTATCCTCAAAATTAGTCACCAACAAAGCCTAATTATCTTTTTAAACCTCTATTATAGCTACTACAACAGAAAGAAACTAAAGTTTTCTCAAGCAAAATTGCCCTACCAAGCTCAAATTGGATTATTCCAATCAATACAAATCATTTCCTAGCCTTTCAAGGGCATCCCCCAAAGCACTCCATCAAGTAATAGTCTTAACTTCTCTCTATCCTTTTTTTTTATAGAAATTAGAAAACCAAATAGATATAAGGATCATAAAATTAGGGGTAAAATCATCACTTGAGCGCCCGTTGAACCTTTTGGATTCAATAGACTTGAGCTTTCTTCTCTGTATCACTTAGATCAAATAGAAAATCACAGACTATCTATGTCTCCTAGCTTAACTAGGAAGATATAATCAAGGCACTTTTTCACTCTATTTAGAATAATTTTAAAATAATAAAAATATTAAAAAATACTTAAAATAATTTTAAAATAATAAAAATATTAAAAAAATACTTAAAATTAAAAATCTACATAAATTTGAACATTTCTCACAAGAATGAGCTCAAATTAAGAAAAGTTAGGGTCCCAATATTTGTTGAGCATTTCAGAATTAATTGTAGAAATTGGAAAAACATAAAAATGGTAAAAGGAGCATTAACATACAAACCTCCAATTCATATCACATCAAAAAAGAAACACCATTTTAACATTTAAGAAGTGAGTTGCACATTTTCGTGCACAAAAACTGTGGCATTTACGTAAAAATTGAAGTTTATGTGTTAGATATGTGTACACAGAGGAATTAAGTGGTATGTATGCAAATCGTGTTTACATTCATGGTATAAGGCCCTTGAGGTCGGCTGTTCGAATCAACTCTGGCACAATTGCCATTAAGGAGGTGATACTCGAATTGTTAGGACATTATGGGTGGATGAAGGCTCGTATAATAGCATCTAACAATTCATTTTCAATATATATATACATATATATATATATATATATATATATATATATATATATATATATATATACATATAAATTAAAAGAATCGGTACTTGGTAGAGGCCCAAATACCGATTTCATATGTGCTAGACCTTATGGTAAGAAGCTCGCACCATATGCTATTATTCAAGGGTCACCGCTCCATAGGGATTCTAACCCTTGACCCGAGGGAACTTACAGAGAACCCCACCAACCAACAAAAAACTATTGCATACGGTGAACCAATAAAAACTTCCTCTACCAAAAAAATGTATGGTAGTGGGCCCCGATTTCAATTTTTTTCATTAAAAAAAAATTGTCATTCGACACCAAATGCAAATAATATATATATATATATTAAAAAAATGGATATTTGGCAGAGGCCCAAATATCGGTTTCCTACGCACTATGCAGAGCCCGCGCCATGTGCTCGAATAGACCGAATCCCCTCGCATGACGGGTGAGATTCGAACCCCTGACCTTCGAATCTTACAGATATATATATATATATATATATATATATATAATTTAACAAATCCCACCGGAGTGTTATTTTTGCTATTTTTTTATTATTTGGACGGATGTTTGGAGTTCGTTTATCAAAATAATAAAAACAATGCACTTAAATATAAATATATATATTTTTTATTTTAAACTTAAAATTAATTTATCTCTTCTCGATTGACATGATAGATATTTGACTCATAAATATTAGGCTGATAATCTTAGAAAGCAAAATGAAAGGCACGGGAGATAGTTTAATTTTTTAAGTAATGTAGTAACTAAAATATGTGATATTTAGAGCTAACGTACGCAATTAGCTTGATTTAAATTAAATATTATAGATATCTTTGTAAAGGCAATGATTTTTATGTTGGAGCTATATTTGAAAAAAAAATTAAGGAATTGTTGTAATAATTTTATTTTGGTATTCTCTATGGGTTTAACTATAGCTTTTGTTAAAAGAGATGACTTTTAATAGTTTTCATTGTGCCTTCTACCTTGATAGCACGCTATATTTAAGGGCATGTTTGGGCCAGCTTATTTGGTGTGGTGGTGTTTTGAAAACGCATCAGCTTTGTTTGGGTAAATTGCATTTTGGTAGTTTATGCATTTTCAAAACACTGAAAATAACATTTTCAAACCGCATTTATCTAGGTGTCGTGACAGCTTTCTAGTTGCGGTCTGACTTTTCCAAAAAAATATATAAATTTTTAATAGCCACCGCACCTAGCTTATCAGCAGATTATTCAATAAGCTGCAGCTGCCCCAAAAAGACCCTAAAATGGATTATGAAAATTATTAGTAGAGTCTATATGGAGATCAAACATTATTTGATATAATATTAAGCATTGGTTAACCATTGGAAGCTTCATTTGCAAAAAAGGTGTGTGTTGGATATTGATTTGTTAGTGGGTGATACCTAAATCTTATAGGAAAAGCCACCGAAAAACGGAACGATAGAGTGCATATCTAATTAGTATATGGCTCTAAAATTTACAAAGGTAAGATTGGAAGAGGAAAAAAAAGGGTAAGAATGAGTGGAACCTTTAGCTATCCCAATGACCCGCAATTTATAGGATTGGATTTGGGATCATGAAGGCCACATAAATGATTATATAATAAGCAAAGTTTATGAAAAATGGGATTATGACAAGATAGAAGCTTGTTTATCTTGATACTGTCTTGAAAAAGGTGATCAATGTTTTGAAGTGACTGTCAGATTCCCATTAGGTTATGATTTCTCCGAGTTTATATACAGCCAATTTAGCATGGCTAACATGCAAATGCTGGTGTAGAAATAGATAAGGCTGTTCTAGAGTTATAGGAGAAGCTACCCTTTTGTGCCCAATTAGATGATCCAATTTCTTAAGCACAATCGGTGAGGAGCCTCCATCAAACTTGGTGAGTTAATCAGCATCGAGCCAATGGAGTGAACTTTTACTGTCCGGCTTAGAGAGCTCGTTTAGTTCATCATTTAGTTAAATGGATCTTCCTTAAGTTTATACATCTAGTTCCCTAATCCTCTTACTTATTTAAAATGTGAAAATGATAGGAAATCAATTGATGTTCTTGGTCGTATTTTATACTCTATTTGTCATTATGCTTGAGTCAATCTTTGTTTTTAACTCGTCTTTGTTATAAGTCTATAATAACTTGTTAGTTATATTGGTTGCATTTATTATTCTCGAGAAATAATTCTTAAGCATTTTAATAAATTTAATGTATTCCTATTCATGGACTTTAATAGACTTGTCATTTACTAGATATGTGTAGGAATAACCCCCAAACAAATTTCTCAATCATGAAAAGATTTTTGTATTTAAAGTTTTTTCTTTTCGTTTAATATTTTTTTTGTACTCTGTAGTCTCTAAGCAAAGAATACAATTCTTCATGTTTCCAATGAGCTGGTTATGATCTTGATGCTAGTAGATTGAAAGCCAGTTACTAAAGAGAGAAGAAAGAGAAAGAGAGTCATCATGGGTCCCTCTCATAAGTTAAAAATAAAGGAGAAAAGGGTAATCACAATAAATGAGGTTACTCTTATAAAGATCTCTTTAAAGTGCTCCACATGTGTTGCTACCTTTTCTATGAATCAATTATGGAGTTTGGGTTAGTGAGTTGAAATTCATGGATGGGGTTGCTGGTTTATTTTTAATCATTACATTTTTGTAATTTTAAAGCATGCTAGAAGGATCAAATTGAAAAGATACTTGAGTCCCTTCCCATTGAAGAGGCGATACTGACTGAAGGAGTTTTCATAAAGGGCAACACTAAGATGTAAAAGAAGTTCATCGTCACAACATAATGATAAACTTTACTTTCTTAGCAGACCAAGCTGGCGAGGGTACTTTTGTATGTGATAATGTTGTGAGTTCAACAGTACTAGCAAATAAAATCAATGATTTTCCACTAAATTATAATTATGTTTATTGCTTGTCATTGCTTTGCCTGAGTATGGTAAGCTCTTAATTACTAAAGGGTGTCTTCTATGCATCACTCAACATTATTGAGCTTTCAAAGATAATAGAGGAAATTCCCAGATATTTATTATTAACATAATGATGTGCTGGCTTTTCTAGCTAGAATAACTACAATTTGTTAAGGGTGAGCTGGTAAATCGAGCTCTTAGAGTGGTAACAATAACCATGAGTTTGGTCACTTTGGAAAGGTGGATTGATTTGTCAAGCAAAGCTATTGGTCATTTGGGCGAGTAACTTTAACATATGAAGGTAGAGTTAATACATGTTCAATAAACTTTGGACTCACTTAGGTCTAACATTTCTTAGTAGGATGTGATTGGCTTGATCATTCATTTATAAAATCAAGCTGTAGAATTCTTTTGGTTTCATCTTCGCTAGACTCTAGTTAGTAGACCTTTGAATGCACATTTAGTTCAAATCATGCATCTACAATCACCACACCTAAACACATTTTAAATCATAATAAATTTGCGGGGTATGCCTAAACCTGTTTTATTTAGAGGTAATGAGATGAGGTACAAGCTGCAAAATTATCAATCTCAGACTCAAGTGATGAATAAGGAGTAAAGACCAAAGAAAGAAAAAAAATCAAATGTTCGGCTCTCTTCAAAATCCACTATCTATAGAACGAGTAATACATATGGGCTTAAAGTGCAACAAAAAATGCAACATAATGTGCAAAACATATATTAAAATTAATTAAATATATATGTGGAGGGCGTGTAACCTTATTACAAACTCAAACTACACAACCAAAAAACTCGAGAAGTCACCACGACCCCTACTTGGTGGAATTTCATCTCTACGCTCTTTGTATATAAATTGTTTAACTTTGCCTGACTTATGGAGTCTCATATGACTAGAGATGTAGTCATTCCTAAGCCTTGGTGTATGCTTCTTTATGATAGGCATAATGTCTTCTTTGTTGCTAGATAGTAGACATTTCTAACCTTGATGACCAAGTTCAAATGCCTTATAACTCGGCCGACGAGCCATCCTCATTAAATTTAGCTCAAAATTCTATATTGGGCTGAACTCAGTTAGCTCGTGTTCAGCTCGCTCATCCTTCATCATCATTTAGATGAGTCCACCCCAAAGATGTTGACTAGGTATAAAAATTTATCTTATTCTGTATATTATATACTGTACAGTTGCTTTACCACGCAATTGTAAACTATTCACAAAGCCACAATGCCTTGTGCGTTAAAAAGAGGAAGTCCCCGCTTTCCTTCTACAACAAACTTAGAAATAAAATAAATTTCCTTTCCCGGCTCTCCACACTTCGTCGTCTTCCTTAAAAATTAATTTGAATTTTTACTCTCATCAAGATCAAATAAAAATAAATGAGCCGAGCTACGAGTTAAATTTTTCAATCGAATTTTTTCGAGCCGATTTCAAACATACCCCAACTCAGCTCGAAGTTGGATCGTTAATAGCTCTAAATTGATATTAGGACTGAATTTAGCAAATTTAACTCAGGGACCGTTTGGGGCAGCTTATAAGACTCACCGTTTGAAAAACATGATTCAACAGCTTATCGAAAATGCGGTTATGATTTTACAATAAACGAAGATCAAAGGTCGAATCCCGCAGTCGACCCGTAGGCTGAGTTTCAGGATAAATTGCTTATCCTGAAACGCACAAGTTACCCCAAATGCACCATCAAAAATTATTAATCACTCAAAAATTAATTTAAATTTTGAGTCATTCTAAAAAAAAAAAAAAAAATTCGAACTGATTTCGAAACCCACCTCAGCTATATATACACCCCCTCTTTCCTACTCTACTTCCACCTCTTCTGTATCTGAAAGGCCTCGCCTTTCTTTCTCTCGCTTGCCACATTATAGAGAATAACTGAGGAGCCACAAAAAGATGGCCGGCGAAGTGCTCCGGCAGCCTGCGCTTTGTCTTCTAGGGTTGCTCTTCACCCTTTTTATAGTGAGGCCCGCCACTGTGACTGCGGAACTGGGAGAGGTGACTTGGGGGACGGCTGTGATCAAAGGCGGCGCCGCCATTGCGAGCACAGATGAACACTTTATCTGCGCCACCCTCGATTGGTGGCCGTCGGACAAGTGCGACTACGGAACCTGCTCTTGGGGCGATGCCTCCGTCCTCAATCTAGTATGATTCTTAATTCACAAGAACTTTTATCAGGAATAAATATTATATGCGGATAGTGTACGTGCAGATTAGTGGTATTATGATGATATTATGATGACAATATCACCATAATAACATCAAATCATGCTTTTATTGTTCGCGCTGCATATAACTTTATTAATTATTTATTTTAATTGTTTAAAAATAATACTTTTGGCTCATCATGATATTAATTCAATATTTTTTACTTTTATAAAAAGAAAATAAAACTGGAAGTGGCTTTTTGAGTTTTCAAGTAGGAAACTCATTTCCTTTTTTCTTTTTGCTTTTTTATGATGAGTTTCCAAAGCAAGAATTCGTTTATTCTGAGTACGAGAAATGTTAAGAAAAGAAAACGAATACAACTTGAAAGACTCACATTGATTTCAATTTTTCTTCTTGATATAAAATTTAAGAGTAACTTAAGGGAATTGGGTGAGATTATAATACTTCGTCTTTAACTTGATGCAGGATCTTTCAAACCCCATTCTTCTTAATGCTGTGAAGGGTAAGAACATTCTTGTTTTGTTCTATGAAATTCATCTTTGTCTTTTATCTATTTCTCCAAATGCCAACATCTTGTTCTCCCCTCAGCTTTTTCTCCTCTGAAGATTCGTGTTGGAGGTTCTTTGGATGATAGACTCCAATATGAAACTGGTGATTTTGGGCACAAGTGCTTGCCATTTGTTAAGAATGATTCAGCTTTGTTTGGATATAATGAAGGCTGCTTGTCAAGGTCTAGATGGGATCAAGTTAACAAATTCTTCAAGAAATCAGGGTAATATTTATAGTTCTTTGATTGCTAAGCATTAAAAGTGCGTTACTTGACTTTTCTTGGAGAAAATATTATGTCCAGACGACAGATTGCACCACGCCGCTGAACGCACGTCGTTGTGCAATCCACAACATCGTGCGCACGTTCGGTTTGCCGGACGTATTATATTCTCCCTTTCCTGAGTGTTTCTCTGCCACTTTATGGTTATGTATTGAACTAATTCGAGCTAATGCCATGCAATTTATTCTATCTAATACAAAACTTGTCATTGATAGGGCTTTAGCCATCTTCGGCCTGAATGCTCTCAATGGAAGGGTTCCTTTGAAAGATGGTTCGCTAGGAGGTCCATGGAACTACACGAATGCTGAATCCCTAATTCGTTATTCAGCCAATAAGGGATACAATATTTTTGGCTGGGAACTTGGTATAATTTATAGAAATTGTCACTTTCATCTCTTGGACTGTAATCAACTTCATGCATGCATCTTCATATCAATACATTCTATTTCAATAGAACTTCACTACAAAGCTTTCCTGGTATGAGCTTAAGAATACTAAGTGAATTCTTTGAATTTACAAGGGCATGTCATTGTGAAATTCTTTAAAATTAAGAGATACATTTATTTGTTCATGTACTATGGGAATATATTTAAAGCAAATAAGTAAAGTGCTTCAAAGGAAAAACTAAGGTGGGATCAAATATTATTGAATTTAGAGTTACTAGGGCTGTAAAAACAGCTCATTGTTTGCAAACAGTCGTGTTCGGCTCTTTAAGTAGCTCATGTTTGGCTCGTTAAGTAGTAACTCATGTTCGATTCGTTCGCTAAACAAATGAGCTGAACACAAATAATATTTTTGCGCTCGATATGTAAATGAGCGGAACACGAACAAAGAATTTTTTGTTTGTGTTCGACTTATTTTGACTCGAAATAAATAAATAAATAAATAAACACACACACACAGACACATATGTATGCATAATTGATGGGTATCATTTTTAAATACTTTAATTGACTACAAGGCTATAAAGATTTATAATCAATTAAAATTATTAATTAAAAAAATAAAATAAAAATATATTAAATTCTATTTAAAATAAAAATATATTAAATTTTATTTAAATGAATATTTTAATATAAATAATAAGATTTAAATCTCGCCTCTACCCTTAACACACTACGACCGCATGACTAGGGTTATCAAAATGGCTTCTTGTTCGCGAACAACTAGTGTTCGGCTCGCAAGGCAAATGAGTCAAAATCAAACAATTTTTTTGCGCTCGATATATAAATGAGCCGAACACAAATCATGGTATTTTTTAACGAATGGAACACGAGCCGAGCTTGGGCTCACTCGAGCTCGGATTGTTTACACCCATATAGATAACTTCAAGACCAATAACTCCATTTTCCCTTCTTTTTTTTCTTTTCAGGGAATGAGCTAAGTGGAAAAGGAATTAGAGCGCGGGTTGGTGTAGATCAATATGCAGCAGATACAAAATCTTTAAGAAAAATTGTGGATGAAATCTACAAGGATAATACATTGAAGCCATTAGTAATTGCTCCTGGTGGTAATTTTGAAGTAGAATGGTATACTCGGTTCATTGAGCTGACAAAAACTGCCTCACTTGATGTAATAACTCACCACATGTATATTCTTGGTCCAGGTATTGTATTAGAACTTATATGAATGATACAGCTATGCTCATTTGTACATTTCAGCTTATCCCATACCAATATACAGGTGTTGATGAGCATTTGGTTGATAAGATTCTGGACCCTTCAGTGCTTGATTGTGTGGAATCAGTTTTCAGAAAACTCAGTGTTATTTTAAGGAAGTCTGGCTCTTCTGCAAAGGCATGGGTTGGTGAAGCAGGAGGAGCATACAACAGTGGCCGTAATCTTGTCACTAATGCATTTGTCTCAAGCTTTTGGTATGTTACTATTCTAATTAACATGCATTTTAGTTTATCTATGCTATAAAAGTGTATTGGAAGGCTAAAAATAAAATGTTCTTATGAGAATAGGTATTTGGATCAACTTGGGATGTCAGCAAGCTATGACACAAAGTCCTTTTGCAGACAGAGTTTGATAGGTGGTAACTATGGTCTGCTAAACACCGTTAACTTCAAACCGAATCCGGATTACTATAGGTAAACTAATAATCTTGTACTAAAAGCAAAAAAAAAATAATAATAACTTTCATTTCATACAAGTAAAGATTATTATTGAGTTACTAAATTCAATAAATGACTTTCTATCCTAAACACCATTAACATCCACAGCCTTAATGAATATAGCATTCTATTAACTGCAGTGCTCTTTTATGGCATCGCTTGATGGGTACAAAAGTGCTATCCACAGATTTTATTGGAACAAAGAAGATAAGAGCTTATGCTCACTGCGCAAGAGATTTTGTAAGCTACATAACAGTTCATCCATCTATTCCTTCAAGCCTCAATCCCCTTTATATTTTATCTATTTATATTTGAAACTCTTTTCTTCACAGAAAGGTGTAGTACTTCTCTTACTCAACTTAGACCTCAAAAAAACAACACATGTACAAGTCAATATCAAGGAGGCTGGACGCACAAAAAAGACAAGGGAAGAGTATCACCTAACTGCAAAAGATGAGAACTTGCACAGCCAAACTGTGCTACTAAATGGCAGAGCTTTGAATGTGAATTCCAAAGGAAACATACCTGCTTTAACACCAATAGAAGTTGATGGCTCGAAGCCGATTAAACTCGCTCCATCCTCTATTGTTTTTGCTCACTTGCCCTACGTTCATGTGCCAGCTTGTATTTGATTTTCTTCTGTTGATCTCTACCTCAATGCTCAATAAAGATGGACTGAGAAGTTAATCCAGTGTTGCCATCATTGTAGTTGTAAGGTTGAAATAATTGTGTGATTCGTTTCTTATATCAATCAAAGAATGAGTTGTGCTTTCAAAATCAAAGTAAGAATTGTGTTACACCTCTGCTTCTTTTATTCTATATTATGTTTCAATTCACAATTATGTTATAGTTAGACACCTATGTGTCCGACAACTCCCTCACTAATTTATTGCAGAGACTACATCAGAGCAAAGTATAATGTCTTGCCATGGAGAATATATTATGTGTGATGTCTGTATGTACGGACAATCAATCATAGGAGAACAAGTTCAAGTGCGTGTAGCATGCTCTCTGTATTTGGTTTGTTTGTATGTGTGGACAACTACACCTAATATTTTCTCCTTGTCATGTGTGATGATGAAAAACTGTATCAGAACTCTAAACACTCCATATCACGTGTATAGTCCGGACCCGCCATGTATTAAGTTATTTATTCTTTTTTTTTACTAAGGGGAAAAAAGCCACCTAGGTGATTAATTTATAAATATCAATGTTTTGGATCGTCTGTGTGTAATTATGCCTTTTAAATTATTGATTTTGCGAAAAAAAAAAAATTTTTAACTCATTTTATTGTCCATTTTTTAATTGAGATTCAAGAACATAAGTTCAATTATTATAAGGTTCAATCGAACAAATTATTGGAATTTCGAATGTGAAAACCAATCATTTTGAATTAGTGAAGTAATTGAATCACATTGAAGGGTAAAAATAAATAAAATACTTGCCTTATAACAAAATCTTTAAAATATTATTTAAACTAATTATCCCATTAACTTATTTTGTAATATATATATATATATATATATATATATATATATATATATATATATATATATATATATATATAAAATACTCTTTAGCCATTTCTCCTTTTAACTTGGTTTGGGAGGTTCTTTGGAGGATAGATTCCTAAATGAAAGTAGGGATCTTGGGTGCCCATGTGTGCCATTTGTTATCAATGATTCTGAATTATTTGGATTTATTGAAGGCTGCTTGTCAATGTCAAGATGGGATCAACTCAATATATTCTTAAAAAAAGCTGCCTATTGAAAACTTCTTCATTCTTCTTTCATTTGTTTATAAATATATATATATATATCAATATATATATATATATAAAGTATACTATAAATCAATTAAAATCCAAATTATCTTTTAAAATATTATACCTTTGTCCAAGTTAATCAGAAATAATTTTTGAAGATTTTGTAACAAAAATGAACTTCCTACCTTTTTTTTTCACATTTTGGCAAAGGATATTAATGCACTAAAAATATTTTTTGAGTATGAATTGAGAGTAAATTAAAGTAGTTTGTTGACATTATATCTCATATTTAACTTGATGTGGAATCATTTGAACCTTGTTTTTCTAGAAAAATTCTTACGTCCGGACTCCAGACGTAGAGAGATGTCCGGAGTCTAATAAAATCACGCCGTGTGTTGGTGGCAGAAAAAAAAACTTCTTGTGATCTGGGTAATACAGTGAAATATTCCTCCCGTGTTATTCCACGTTATTTAGGTGTTATTGTGTGGTATTGATGTGTTATTGTGTTCTGAGAATATTTCTGGTGTTATAATAACACAATAACACATCAATACCACAGTAATAGCACCTGAATAACACAAAATAACACAGGAGAAATATTCTCATTATGTTACTGGCTGATTTTTTTCTGTCACTCCACGAGGGGTGATTTTATTAGACTTTGGAAGTATCTCTACGTCCGAAGTCCGAACAGAATACACATTCTTTCTTCTATATGCTGTGAAGGGTAAGAATATTACTACTTTTTTTAATTTTCTTTATTATTTGGTATTTTAAATCCATATTTAAAATACAAATATGTTGTGTTTAAAATGTATCATTGAATCAAATATTTCATATATAATAAAATATATTATCATCATCATAATAACACTGATATTCGAAAAAAAAAAATTAATCCAAATAATTTTATAAAGCTTGAAGAATTGTTTTTCCTTTCGGTTTTTAAAAATTGATATTTACACTTAAATAGCTGAAGGTTGCTGTCGGACGCTGCCCGCCACCTGCTAATAAAAACTTATATATATTCTAAAATACTTTAATTTAAATTTGTTTCAAAACAAACAAAAAAAATATAGAGTCTTACATTTATTTTACAATGAAACAAACAACTTCCGAATATTTCAAATACAATACATTACTTTTGTATTGCATTCATTTAAAGCTGCATTACTTTTTCAGCAAATCAAATAGTTGCTAAGATGTAATGTTTATTTTTCGAATATTCTAATAAAAATATGACTAAATAAACAAGACAAGTTAACTTTCAAAATTAAAAAATAATAGTAATAATAATAATAAATGTCAAACTTATTTTCTTCTCTTCAAAACCATTAATAACCATTAATTTCAATAGAAATACTTCCTCGTCTAAATATCCATGATAAATAATGCATAATCTTGGATAAAAAATGCATATCCAAAATATTTTCTTCCGAAACAAGTATTAGTTGGAGAAAATTTTGAGTACGTAAAGCGTGCGCAGCGCTGCGTCCGTCATCTAATAGAAGACCGCCACGTACGTATAACCTTCATTTAACCTACCTGTAACCTAAAAATAAGAAGGTTACAATGAGGTTACTAGCAAATTACAAGGAGGTTACAGGGGATAGAACATGGAAATACCCACCAATACCCTCTGAATAACCTCTATGTAACCTGGATGACAGACGTAGCACTGCGTACGCTTTACATACGTAAATTTTTCCTATTAGTTGACATGATACTTTATTTTTCCTGATCAAAACTCATGTCTTCATGGATAACTTGCAGAGCATTAACTCTATCTCTCATCAGTTTTTCTTCAGGGAATAAGCTAAGTGGGAAGGGAATCAAAGCTTGAATTGGTGTAGCTCAATATGCAGCAGATATGATCTCTTTGAAAAAAGCTATGAATGAGATCTGTAAGGATAATACAATGAAGCCATTAATAATTGCTCCTGGTGGTAATTTTGAAGCATAATGGTATAGCAAGTCCATGGAACTGGCAAAACTTTCTTCCTCACTGGATGTAATTAACCCACCATATGTATATTCTAGGTCCAGGTAATCTTATAACAAAATATGAATGATGCAGGGTTGCTCATATGAACAATTTGGCTTAGTTTATGCTATATAGGTACTGATGATAATTCAGTTAGAAAGATATTGAACCCTTCACATCTTGATGACCCAGCATCAGTTTTCAATAACCTCTGTATCATTTAACATAAAGGACTTTTACAGGCAGAGTTTGATAGGAGGATACTATGGTCTACTGAACACCACCAACTTCAAACCAAATCCAGACTATTATAGGTAAATGAATAATCTGGTACAATAAACGAAAACTCTCAATTCATAAGGGTGAAGGTTCTAATTTTAGATTATGTTTTATTAATTATATATTATATGAATGATTTTTCATTATTGTAATCTTGGCACTTGCTTGATTTCCACTCAAATAGAGTTGGGAAAAATTCTTTAAGTTGGCTCATGTAATTCAATATGGTGAAAGAAAAGAGAAATTATTCCATATGGAGAACGTACGCAACACTGCGTGCGTACTCCAATAATCCCACAATACCTCCATAATAACATATGAATAACACCGAAATAGAACCCGGGAAAGTTTTTGGGGGTGGAAAAGTTATTAGGGGGTTATTACGCACGCAGTGCTGCGTACAATGTCCTTATGGAATAAATTCTAAAAAAAAGGTTAGAATTTGAATTTTTTTAAGGATGGTTTTAAAGTCAAAGCTCCACAAGCTTTTTAAGTTAGTTAATATATGAAGAAAAAATGGAAGATTGGCAAATTTGTGATTTAATTAACAAATTCAAGAAAATGACCTTCCATGCTATGTCATGCCTTATTTAGCATAAGCTAATGAGTTGTTTGGGTTTACTTTTTATGTTGGGTATTTTCTATTATTATTTTTTTATTTTCAAAATAATTCTAAGTATTTTTTGGGGTTTCCATGTTGTTTCATGAAAGACACTCAAGCCACTGCCAGCCACTTGTCACCATTGCCCCTAGTTGCCATAGCCCTCCATGGTCACCTCCTTATATAATATCCAAAAATAGTAATAATAATTAAAACACTTATTTAAGGTACCAAATATACATAATTTTTGTTGGATTAAAATAGAAAAAAAATAATAAATAAAACGTAAAAACAGAAAGTGATTTAAAACAACTACCTCTTTATCCTGAAAATAGTGTTTTTCTTGAAGGCTTTGCAATATGTTAGCATAATTCTTATGTATTTACCTATCTCAAGCCTAAACATTCATATTTACACATAAATAGTACTCAAATCTTCAATATCACATCAAAAATGATATTAAAACCACATTTTAAAAGTCAAAGTACACATTTTCATGCATGCGTTTAAAGCACCAAAATGCTATGTATGAAAATATTGAAGTTTAGGTGTGAGATATGTGAATCCATAAGCATTATGTCTTCCCTCTATATTTTATCCATTTATATTTGAAATAGTTTTCTTTATAGCAAGTTATAACACTTCTCTTACTCAGCTTAGATCTCAGAAAAACATCATATTAAAAGTTAGTGTAAAGAGGGCCTCTCATTCTAGAAAAATAAGGGAAGAGTATCACTTAAGTGCAAAAGATGGGAACTTGAACAGCCAAACCATGTTACTAAATGGAAGAGGGTTGTATGTGAATTCCCGCTGAAAATACCAACTTTAAGACCAATAGAAGTTGATCGCTTAAGGCCGATTAAAACTTGCTCCTATTTCTATTGTTTTTGTTCACTTGACCTACATTCATGCACCATCTTGTATTTGAACTTCCTTTTTTTATTATTATTGTCTTCATCTCAATGCTAAAAAATGGACTTGGAAGTTGTCCATTCTTGTTATCATTGTGATTGTAAGGTTGAATAATTGTGTGATTAATTTTTTATAGTATCAATCAAAGAATGAGCCATGCATGAATTAATCAGAACTTGAAATGTCTAGCATGGTATGCTTCTTATATTCTATACCTCAGCTCTTCACAATTCTATTATTATTAGATGGTTAATAAAGTCCAACTTTAGTTAAATTCAAGGCTTTAGAAATTCAGCCTGGACTGACCTGTCCTTCATCCTTGAAGTGATCCTTTGGGTTGAGTCCAAAAATAATAATTAAACCAGTGAGCAAATTCTATATTTCCGGTCAATTATCGGATTCTCTTGGTTATCAATTTCTTGTTAATCTTGATCAAACTTCTTCGAGAATAAAAGATCCAAAGAGATCATCCCTGATGAAGGTGCTCAAGCCCTAGACCATAATGTTGTTGTAGGACTATATGAAGCTCCAATTGTGAATCCAAAAGTTGAAGTTAAGAATTTGCCTTCAAATTTGTTGGCTTTAGATATCCCTATTGAATATGATACTATTTTACTTGTAGATGCACCTTCAAGAAGAGAGTGTGACCACTCCTCCATCTATCTGAATTCATGAAATTAATTAGACCTCTTTATTCGTACTAAAGAAGTTAATCCAAAGTTGTTTACCGCAACTTCAATAACTCCACAACTCCATACATATGTTGAAAAAAACACAAAGTATGAATAACTTGTAAAGGAAATTGTTCAACTCAAAGCAACGGTTGAAGCAGAAAGGCAAAAATTTTAATTCAAATATTTGAAGTAGAGAACAAGTTAAAAGATGAATTTCAAATTAGAAAAATATTCTTCTAAGAGAGGAAGAGGCAAGTTACTGAGATGACTTCCAGAGTGATTGTTTTTAAAAGTTTTCTAGAGTCAACTCAATCAAATCATTTTTTTTTGTGAGAGGTAAAGTCGTAATGCAAAAACTCCAACAAACTAAAAAAATATCACCTAAGGATATCAAAGAATTGTGCCTCCATTTCATTTGATTTTATTTTTTGTAATATAAAAAATGAATAATTGTATTTTGAACAATAGTTAGTAAATTTGTGAACATTTTATGACATAATGAAAATGAATAGGTCTTTATTCATTAGTACTTTTGAATTTGAAAAGCTTGTCACTCAAAAAATATAATGTCATATTTTAAATTACTTTTCTATCTCCCTATTACATCTGTAATTAAAATTATTTTGAGATTGTTGATGGCGTTCGAGTTGGTGTCGCATGAAATATATGGATTGCATGTCGTCACCGTCAATTCCTGTATCATGTCAATGTCAAGGAGTCACCACTCTGTTTCTGTATCCATTACCCTAATTCTTATTCTACTTAGACTCTTTGTCAGAAGTCTTTGGAGAAATTGAAGAAGGATTAATCATGATAGAGATTGAGAGAAAAAGAGATCGAATGATAATCTCATAGAATAAATCTTCAGATTGTGTGATTACAGAAGTTTTTCGTATAAGAAAATCACATGAAGATCTTGGGTAACTAAAGAGATCTTATAGGTGAAATACCTATCCTGAGTTCTTTAATCTCCTATAGAAGCAAGCTCCTATAGTTAATTACATCCTGAGCAATTAATATTGCCTAGGGAAACTCTCGATTAAGGTTAACATTTATCCTCGAAAAAGTGTAAGTGTTGTCGTGGCAGTGTGTTTCTGAAGAATCAATACTACCAGAAAGTTTTGTTTATGTTAGGTGTATGTCGTTGCTTTGTGGTGTTTTATTTTGTAATGTCATTTTTGTCATTTTGTATATCATGTCATATGTCATGTCGGGATGTCGTAGTTTGTATGTCGTGTTATGTCATAATGTGATGTAGTAATGTCATGTCATTTTATGTCGTATCTTAATGTGAATCATAATGTCATGTCATTTTATCTCATGTCTTAATGTGATGTCGTAATTTCATAAGATGTCGTGATTAATATCTTGATTTGTCATGAGATATATTATTTCCTATGTCGTTATTATGTCATGAGATACCTTCAATGATGTCAAGAAGATATCATTACTTATTTATTTTTGTTATTTTGTTTATGATTTCCTTTTGTTCTAAATTTTAGTTTTTTCATGTCATTTTGTTATGTATTTGTTTTGGTTTAGTGTCATGTCATCATTTTATTGTGGTATAGAAATGTCATCATATGTTTTTGTTAATGTTGATGTTATGTTGATGTCAATGTTAATGATTTTGACGTTTTATTTCAGATTTTGTGACTAACCTAAAAGTTCAGTTGTCTTTGTTGTCATGTCATTTTTATTTTATTGTTTATAGAAAATTTAATTTTTGTGGCTATCCTAAAAGTTATGCTTTTGTTGTCAATGTTCCGTCGTCGACGTCCTGCAAAACAGAGTTAGCACACCCTATAACTTGCAAAGAAAATCTAAACGAAACTTCATGTCTTCATCCTACAAGGAAATGTCGGCATATTTTTAGGTTGTGTGTTTTATTTTGAAAGTGGGGTCGCCTACAGAAATTGTCGGCGAATTTTTAATTTAATTTAAATAAATAATTTGAAAAGTAGTATTTGATTTTAAAAAATAATTTTTAAATTTGAAGAATTTAAGATATGAAATCAAACCGACCTCACATCCTAAATAGTTTATATAAACGAGCACCGTACCACAAACCGTGTGTCTATCCCGAGGAATAGGCACACTGCTTGACGATGGGGCTCGATTAAATAAACCAGAAGATTTGTGACATATGTTTGGTCTGCGAACCAATTTTATAAGCTGACAAATTCCCCGCTTAATATGAAAGCATTAAACGAGGTTTATATTAATCAGGTTCTTTAAAATTCCCTATAAGGCAAGCCCCTATAGTTAATTACATCCTAAGTGACGGGAATCACCTAAGAAAACTCTCGATAATAATCGGTAGTTCCGCTCTCAAGAATTTCAAAGTTTAAGTTTTCAAAGGATTGAATTTTGGAATTTCAATAGGGAATAGATCAAATTTGGAACATTTTGTTTTGGGAATTCAAAGGAAGAAAAGTAGGAGAAATTACGGATTCGAAGCGAACTTCGGTAATTTCCTGACTATCCTACTGTTTGGCTTAGATTTAGGAAAGTCCTAATGTTTATTTAATGTTTTGATCTCGCCAATTTTAATTAATTAGGACTTATATTAGTATGACATGATCATACAAATAGCCTCGAAGATATGAGGGTTTATGTCGTACTAAACGACTACCTCGGAGTCCTAAGACTGGTTAGGGCTTAATTTACATGACATGATCATGCAAATGCCTAACAAAAGGTCGAGGATTTATGTTGCACTAGGCAAACTACCTCGAAGTCCTATGGCTTGGTTATTTAATTCTAAGAATGGTTTTGCTTGATGTAGATTCAAGTTTTCGTTGATGACGATGGCCGTGCCTTGCCCACCATGCTCCGAGCTCCTTGTTGTTGCAGAGGTTTAGTTTTAGAAGTCATAAATCAGGAGATGAGGAAAGTGTTTTGATTTAGAAAAAAAAAATCTTAATTTCCAAGTGTTTTTAACATTTTAATTAAAACAAATTTTAAATTTGATTATAACGACACCGGTTAAGATCCCACGGTTCCATCCTTCCGGCATCGTTATTTTTATCGGATTCACTTAGTCCAGATGAATTTGCTAAACTTCAACTGAATGAGTTCCACACTTTTATTTAGACCATGGGAAATTCCGTTAGCAACACGTAGGTTACATCATCCGAGAGTATTCCCGATCATCCAACGAACGTTTTAATTTAGTTGTAATTGCAGCTTTGTGTTCCGTTTGTGATTAAATTTTGAGTTGTTTTATATTTTGAAATGTTGTGGCGGTGAATTTTATCTTGCAATGACTTTTAATTTAGTTTTGGTTTCGGCTTTAGGGACTATCCTAAAGGTGTGGGTTTTCATGCAACAGTTGTTTATCATGCAAGAAAAGTAAGTGCGATGCGATTAGATAAATCGCAATAAAATAAAAGCGTACTCGGAGGGTCTTCCCGTCATCCCAAGCCGCACTTAAAACACAATTAGAACATTTAAGCAAGTTCCTAGGTAAAGCTAAGGGAAGGGTTATGGTTTTCTACCAAATTCCTAATCCTATAGCTAGTCATCTCCTATGACGTCTAGGTTCTTGTGTTTTGGTTTGAGGACGATTTTCTTCATCAAAGAATAATTAAGTTCGATTGTTCTTATAAGTATCCTATCATATTGAGGAAGTGCTTAAGAAGAATCTTAAACATCTTTTCAATATTCATTGGAATTGTTTTAAGTCCAAATGAATTTAATTATACAAATGAATTAATCGTCCGAGAATTCGAGTTTTGTTATCTTCTCAGTGAACTAGGACATCCGAATATCCTATAAGTGGGGTAACATTTCATTTAATGTTCTATTTAGGAGTTATGATAACCAAAGCTTTCGAGGCAAATTGATGTTCAAATGATTTGTGATTTAATTTAATTTCGATTATCGGATTTAAATTTGAAATAGTTTTAAGTTACTTTATATTTAATTTCTTTATGTCTTAGGTGATGTCATTTAATTCAATTTAATTTAATTTTAATTTAATTTAATTTGGTTTAGTTTTAATTTTAATTTAATTTTGATTTTTTAATTTTAATTTTAATTTTAATTTTTAATTTTAATTTTAATTTTATTTGATTTTAATTTAATTTAATTTAATTTAATTTAATTATTTATTTATTTTTTTAAATTTAATTTTATTTTATTTAATTTAATTTATTTGATTTAATTTAATTTAATTTATTTAATTTGTTTGATTTAATTTAATTTAATCATTAATTTTATTTTATTTTTAATTTTAGTTTAATTGAAAATTTAAAAAGAGTTTAATAATTTAACTTTTTAATTTAAATTTAATGATTAAGTTCTTTAACATTTTAAAACTTAAATTTCAATTATCATTTTAATTAGGAATTAAATATTATTGAGATGATTAATTTAGGGATTTTTAAATTAAAGAATAAATCTCTTCCTAATAATTTCCCTATTTTAATAATTCCAATTTTATTATTCTTCCAAATTTAATCAATTATTAAATTAAGGTTTATTTCAATTATTTTAAATTGTTGAGTAGGTTTCTACCCTTTAATTATTTAAATTTCAATCATCCAAATCAGATTAAGATCAAATATTTTACTTGTTAATTTGATTAAACCTAAAGTTTTAATTAAGAGTTAAAATTTTAATTACCATTTTGCCCTTCAAGCTTAATAATTTCATAACTCACTGAATTGAGCTTAAATGAACTTGAAATTTTTATGTGACTTCACTCATATTTCAATAAAGACATGAGAGGAGAAAATGTGATCTTTCTGTATTTAATTTATTTATGTAATTATTTTTGGTGGAAAATAGGAATTTCCAAGGAAAATTCAATAATATGACCAAGGGAAATTTTCTGTCCTTAAGAAAATTATGGGACAATTCTAATGACCAGAGGACCACTTGGACCAATTTTGGTAATTTTTTAAATTATATTATTTTTATTATAATTATTTTAAGTTTTGGAGTATTAATTAATTTAAAAATAAAGTAAAGGTTGAAAAATGAAATTTATATTTTTCAAAAATCTCTCTGATATCAAGGAAATCAGAGAATCAATTTTTTCAATTTTCTGATTTTTCTTTGATTTATTATAATTATTTTAGTGAAAATACTAGAAAATACATTTTTTTAATTTTAAAATTACCTTAGGGCTTTAAAATTTAATATCTCATTAAATAGACCTAAGAAAAATATGGGATTTGTTCCTAAGTGATTAAAATTCAAAATGTAACATTTTGGTGAATTTTATTATTTTTGTGATTTTTATTATTTTTTAATTATTAAAATATTAAAATAATACAAAAAATCAACTTTTTTAGAAAATTACAATTTTATTTTTCTTAAATTTTGCTGATATCAGAGAGGCTCCAAAACTAATTTGGTGAATTTTTGAAAAGTATTTTGAAAGTTATGAATTTTTAAAGTTTAAATTGGCTAAATGACTTAATCAACCCATTTAGTGGGGCTAACCAAGTCCAATTGACTTCAAATTTTTATGGTGGGTTCCTCTGATCCCAAAGGTTAGTAGAGAATTGATTTCAAGTCAATTTGATGTATGATTAGCTCTAATTAATTAAGGAGCTATTTTGGGTGTTTAAGCCAATTAGGGTCATTTTAAATGAACTAGTTCAAAACCTATTTTTCCTAGGTCCTCTGCAGTCGTAAGAAACATCACCAAATTTTCCTAGAATTTATTTCACAACATGCTAATTATTGGAATTAAAATACTCAAAATAAGTAACATGAATTTGAAAAATCAATAACTTCTCATAGGGATGGCCTCGACTTTGGAAAATTCAGGGAATGTTCCCAAATTCAAAGGCTTCAATAGCCTTATGGTCTCATGCCATGGTGAATTTCCTATATGCATGGAGAATTAAAACAATGCAGAAGGGAAATAAATCATTAAAAATAAAATACTTGATTAAATTAAATTATTTCTTTTCCACATTATTCTCCTCCGTTCATCGAGGAAGAGGTATTTTTATTTTATTTTTCTGATTTTCCTACACAAAGTTATGGATTTTTGAAGTTTAGGGAATTAAATAAATAGAAAATACCCTAATTTTCTATTTATCCACGCGGCGCCGCGTCAACCTCGGCAGCTCCGAAACGCCGTGTGGTGCTCTCCGATTCGACGCCGCCATCTGACTCAGCGCTCCGGGGGCCCGCTGTGTCGTTCCATCTCCTGATCCGGCGCGATCCTGGCCGTCCGTCCGCGCGTGTATTAAACGAACGGCATCCGTTCATCGTCCCCAAGCGTCCTTACCCGAGAGCCGTCCGTCTTCTAGGCCTAAGATCTCGCTCGATACCGACCAAATTTAACGTTCTTATGCTCTATGGATTCGTCTCGAGAAGACGAACACATCCATACTGGTTTATGTGGCATGAAATTGACTCAATAAAAATGGAGAATGTTCGAAGCTCGGGAAGAAGAGTGAGGCCATACCTCTGCTCGGAGAAGTGTGGCTTCGATCCGAGGGTTGTGTCACCTTCGATTGGATCCCAGCGAAGCTCCGGATGAAGTCTCCTGGTCCAGTGAATTGCTCAGGTAGGATTTCGACCATAGCCGATCACAAAGCTTGGAGGCTGTAGCAAGCCGGGTGGCCCTGGAGATGGGGCTTTCGGTGGGAAACTTCTCCTCTTGGTCCAGGTGAAGGTGTAGGACCGATCGATTTGAGGATTGGCTCACTGTGGCAAAGTGTCTCGGTTTTGGGTGAAATTTCGGTTGAGAAATCGGATTCGTTGCGTGAGGATTAGGGCAAATTGACACCTGGGGATCAACTCGCTCTAAGGATGGAGAAGGGTTTGGAACAATTTTGGCGCAGTTTCGGCAAGGTTTGTGCCACTCTTCTCCCATGGCCGTGAGGGGTCGGGTTTAAATAGAGGTGGATGGAGGGCCTCCCGGGGAGAGTTAGGGCTTGGGATCGATCGCTCCGGGCATGGGAAGAACAGCCATGGTGGCCATTGGGCATGGGGCGGCTCGACGAGGTGGAATTCCAAAGTTTGGCTCCTCCCGAGGTCTCGGCCATGGTGTTTTCCGGCGACCCGGGCGGTCGGCCGGCGAGCATGGGTCACCCTCGGGTCCAGGTGGGTCGGAGCTGGAGGTTTGTGCAGTCAATTGGCCATGGACATGTGTAAAGGGTTTGAATCAAAAGGGTATGGGGAGAGGCTCATTTTGGGTCCAAATGGGTCAACCCACCATTTTGGGTTTGGTGCACCCTTCCTAGCTCTGGTTTTGGGCTGGGAGGCTCATGTGAGTCAACCTACCAAAGGTAGTGAAGTCCACATCAAGGATTAGGTGGCAAAGTATGGTTTAGAGTGTATCATGTTTAAGGTAAAAATGGCTTAAAAAGGATTTAAGAAAGAGATCCCCCCTCTTACCATTAATGGTTTGGTGAGGTGGAAAGTGGATTACATGGCTCTCATGGCTCCTATGGGGCTCATGCATGGCTTCATGGCTTGTCTTTGGCTTGGGGAAAAGCTTGGTCAATTTCATGAAAATGGATTTTAGAAATTTTGGTAATTTGATGGGAATTTGTATGAAGCTTGATTTGGAATGGTTTAATGATGATTTTGAAACTTAGGGGTGATATCAATTAAAGGTATGATGAAAAGAAATTGCCATGTGGGCTTTAGGGCCAATTTTGGGCTTTTGTATTTGGTGGAAATGGGCCTTTAGAATGGTTTAGGAAAGTGGGCCTTTAGGTTTGAAAACAAATTGGTGGATGTAAATTTTGCAAATGATTGGATCCCATGAGTGTTGAATTTAGTTTAAGAATGTTTCATGAATGATTTGGAATAAACTTGAAGTGTTTGGGCTAGGTTTGGGTTGGATTTGGACCTCTTTGGTGAATGGGTCAATGTAGGTCGAATTGGGCTAACTTGGGCCAATGTTGGGCTAGGGTTGAAATTGATGTAAAATAAGTGTTGGGAAATGTTTATGGGAGTGTTTCAAAGAGGTTTTGGCCTTGGTTGGGTTTTGATTTTGGGGTTTGGGCTTATTTGGGTTAAGTTTGGGTTTAGGTCAAAATTGGGCCTTTTAGCTTTGGGTTGAATTTGAGTGGGGTTTGGGTCTAAATTTTGGGCAAATAATGTTTGTTTTTTGCTTGTGGGAATGTTAAGGAAGATTTAGAAAAGATTTGGGGTTAATTGGAGTTGAATTGGGTGAGTTTGGGTTAGGTTTGGGTCATGGGTCCAAATTGGGCTTTAAGGCCAAAAGTGAAATTGGATCCAAATGTCAATCAAATTGGACTTGGATTTAGTCTAAATTGGTGTTGGGAATGTTGAATTGAAGTTTAGAATTGAATTGGACCATAATTTGGGTCAATTGGGTAGGTTTGGTTTGACATTGGGTTCACTTAGGGTTAAAATGGGTCAAATTGGGGTTTTGATAAAAGTAGGGTAAATTGACAAAATTGGCCCATGGTGTAGTTGAACAAAATTAAATTGGGAATATTTGGGATTTTCTGGAATTTTCTGGGAATTTTCTGAATTTTTGGATTTTTGGGTCAAGAGGGGTATTTTGGGTATTTGGAGGGTATTGGGAGGTATTTTTGGAATTTTTGATATTTTTGGCTATGGATGATCAATTTGAGTGATGTGGAAATGTTTGGGATTGGTTTTGAGGAATTTTGGGTGATTTGGAAATTTTGGAAAAATTTGGGTGATTTGGGATTTTGGGTAGGCTAGGCTGGTGTAAGGTCCCGGGGGCCAAAAATTGAAAATTTGAGAAATTGAAGATTTGGTGAATATAAGTGAAATGAAATCATTTTGGTTGAGCCATGAAGCCATATCAAGCCCACATGAGCCATGAGGGGACTCTTTTGAGGCATTCATTTATGTTGTTCCTAACCTCTGTAGCCGAGGACTTAGGGGTTAAGGACCATCCATGTGAATCTCCTTTATGAGTCGGGAGGTCAAGTTGGGTATAGGTGTGTGAAAGTGTAGTGTATAAATATAGTGTGTGTGAAAGTCAGCCCCTTCACTGGACCGAGGCCACCTGGGGTAGTCCTAAGGCCGAAGAGTCCCATAGGAACTCATCCTTTAAACTTCCACATTTGATTTCGACCCTCTAGGTGATTAGGGGTCTACGATGAAAGTCTGTGGAGTTTGCAGGGAGTTAAGAAGTGGTTTGCATTTCTAAAAGGTGGGTCCCAATTCTAGTCCTCTAAGATAGTCAAAGGAAAAGCCTAAGGTTAGATCCTAAGTACTAAAGGAAAGAAGAGAAGACCTCATCAAAAATGAGGTCAACAGGAAAATAAAGTTAGAAACAATGTCATATCAAGAAATTTAGATTACCTGGTCAAAGTTTCTGTTGATCCAGAGTTGTCGGATGTCCGAGTTTGGTTGAAATGTCAATTTAGGTTTATGTCAGTTTATGTTTAAATTTTTATTTGTCTTGAATATTGATTTCAATTGGATTGTCGATTTTTAATTTTATGACGAGTTAAGTTCAATGTGGGTCGAATTTTAAGAATTATGTCATTTTATGTCGAGATATATTGAGTTTGGTTTGAATTGTCGATTAATGTCATTTAAATGTCAGTGATTGTTTAATTTGGTTTGAAATGTCATTTAATGTCGGTGATTGTTTAATTTGGTTTGAAATGCCGATTAATGTCAGTTTGTGTTTGGGAATGTTGATTAATGTCGAATAATTTCATTTGAAATGTCGAATTTATTGAGTTTCGTTTGGAATGTCGGATTTATGTCGGTTATGTCGATTTTTGTTTGAAATGTCAAATTTATGTCGATTTTCTCGATTAAATGTTTGGAATGTCAAATTTATATCGATTTTGTCGATTAAATGTTTGGAATGTCAAATTTATATCGATTATGTCGATTTTGGTTTAGAATATCGATTTTATGTCGGTTATGTCGATTTTGGTTTAAAATGTCGATTTTATGTCAGTTATGTTTGAAATGTCGAATTTATGTCTGTTTTATCAATTTTTGTTTGAAATGTCAAATTTATGTTGATTTTGGTTTAAAATGTCGATTTTAAGTCAGTTATGTTTGAAATGTCGAATTTATGTCGGTTTTGTCGATTTTTATTTGAAATGTCAAATTTATGTCGATTTTGTCAATTAAATGTTTGGAATGTCAAATTTATATCGATTTTGTCGATTAAATGTTTGGAATGTCAAATTTATGTCGATTTAATATTTGGAATGTCAAATTTCTGTCGATTATGTCGATTTTGGTTTAAAATGTCGATTTTGTGTCAGTTATGTTTGAAATGTCGAACTTATATCGGTTTTGTCGATTTTTGTTTGAAATGTCAAATTTATATTGATTTTGGTTCAAAATGTCGATTTTAAGTCAGTTATATTTGAAATGTCGAATTTATGTCGGTTTTGTCGATTTTTGTTTGAAATGTCAAATTTATGTCGATTATGTCGATTTTGGTTTAAAATGTCGATTTTATGTCGGTTATGTTTGAAATATTGAATTTATGTCGGTTTTGTCGATTTTTTTTTAAATATGAAATTTATGTCGATTATGTCGATTTTGGTTTAAAATTACAATTTTATGTCAGTTTAAACTTAAATCTTGAGGTCATGTCTGTTTGCACTTAAGTTGAATTAGATTAACTTAAGTTCATGTATGTTTGAACTTAAGTTGAATTAACTTGAGTTCATGTCTGTTTGAACTTAAATTGAATTAGATTAACTGGAGTTCATGTTTGTTTGAACTTAAGTTAAAAGGCTTTAAAGTTAGATTCAATATTGATTGAATTAACTTGGGCTCATGTCTGGTTGAACCTAAGTTAAATTCAATGTTGATTGAATCTAATTAACTTGAGTTCATGTCTGTCTTAACTTAAGTTAAAAGGTTTAAAGCTAGATTCAATATTGATTGAATTAACTTGGGTTCATGTACTGGTTGAACCTAAGTTAAATTCAATGTTGATTGAATCTAATTAACTTGAGTTCATGTCTATTTGAACTTAAGTTAAAAGGTTTAGTTTAATCGGAATAGACCTAATTAAGTTTTAAGCCTTGTTTAAATAGTACTTGAAGGTTAATTAAATCTAATAAATTAGACTTAATTAGAATTTCAGATCATCTAAGTCCTTTTTAGGTAAGGCTTAAGTTTTAATCAAGTATAATTTGATTTAACTGAGATTTTTTTAGATATTAAGTCTTAGTGAATTAGACTTAATCATGGTTTGTGTTTATTTAAACCATAGTTTATTAAGGTTTAATGATTTAATTAAGTCTAATAGAATAGACTTAATTAGGGTTTATGTCGGATTTAGGTTAGACTTAAGTTCATGTCAGGTTGAATCTTAAGTATGATTTAACTTAAGACTAATGTGGGTTAGACTTAAGTTAGGTTTGAGTTAGGTTTGAACCTAAATGTAGTTTGATTTAAGTCTAATGTGGGTTAGACTTAAGTTAGGTTTGAGTTAGGATTGAACCTAAGTGTAGTTTGACTTAAGTCTAATGTAGGTTAGACTTAAGTTAGGTTTTAAGTAGGTTCATGTCAGGTTGAACCTAAGTTTAGTTAGACTTAAGTCTAATATGGGTTAGACTTAAATTAGGTTTGAGTTAGGTTCATGTCAGGTTGAACCTAAGTTTGGTTTGACTTAAGTCTAATATGGGTTAGACTTAAGTTAAGTTTGAGTTAGGTTCATGTCGGGTTGAACTTAAGTTTGGTTTGACTTAAGTCTAATATGGGTTAGACTTAAGTTAAATTTTGAGTTTAGGTTAAATTAGGTTCAAGTCAGGTTAAACCTAGACTTAAGGTCGACTTAAGTTCAATATGGGTTGAACTTAAGTTAAGGTTTTGAGTTTAGGTTAAGTTAGGTTCAAGTCAGGTTGAACCTAGACTTAAGGTCGACTTAAGTTCAATATGGGTTGAACTTAAGTTAAGGTTTGAATTTAAGTTAGGTTGAATCTAAGTTTGGTTTGACTTAAGTCTAATATGGGTTAGACTTAAGTTAGATTTGGGATAGGTTCATGTCAGGTTGAACCTAAGTATGGTTTGACTTAAGTCTAATATGGGTTAGACTTAAGTTAGGTTTGGATTAGACTTAGGTTCAAGTCGGGTTGAACCTAAGTGGGTTGAACCTAAGTCTGGTTTGACTTAAGTCTAATATGGGTTAGACTTAAGTTATGTTTGGGTTTGGTTAAACCTTAGTTAGTTAAGGCTTAATGATTTAATTAGGCCTAATAGGTTAAACCTAATTAGGGTTTATGTTTGATTAAACCTTAGTTAGTTAAGGTTTAATATGGGTTAATTAGGTCTAATGAGTTAGACCTCATTAGGGTTTATGTTTGATTAAACCTTAGTTAGTTAAGGTTTAATGGTTTAATTAGGTCTAATGGGTTAGACCTAATTAAGGTTTATGTTTGATTAAACCTTAGTTAGTTAAGGTTTAATGGTTTAATTAGGTCTAATGAGTTAGACGTAATTAGGGTTTATGTTTGTTTAAACCTTAGTTAGTTAAGATTTAATGGTTTAATTAGGTCTAATGAGTTAAACTTAATTAGGGTTTAGGTTTGATTAAACCTTAGTTAGTTAAGGTTTAATGGTTTAATTAGGTCTAATGAGTTAGACTTAATTAGGGTTTATGTTTGATTAAACCTTAGTTAGTTAAGTTTTAATGGTTTAATTAGGTCTAATGGGTTAGACCTAATTAGGGTTTATGTTTGATTAAACCTTAGTTAGTTAAGGTTTAATGGTTTAATTAAGTTTAATATGTCCTTAAACTTAACTAAAGGTTTGATTTTGGTTAATTAAGTTTAATATGTCCTTAAACTTAATTAAAAAGTTTGATTTTTGTATTAAACCTAGTTTAGGTAAGGTTTAATGGGTTAATTAAGTTTAATATGTCCTTAAACTCCTTAAACTTAATTAAAGATTTGATTTGGTTAATTAAGTTTAATATGTCCTTAAACTTAATTAAAATGTTTGATTTTGGTTAATTAAGTTTAATATGTCCTTAAACTTAATTAAAAGGTTTGATTTTGATTAATTAAGTCTAATATGTCCTTAAACTTAATTAAAGAGTTTGATTTTGATTAATTAAGTCAAATATGTCCTTAAACTTAATTAAAGAGTTTGATTTTTGTTAATTAAGTTTAATATGTCCTTAAACTTAATGAAAAGGTTTGAGTTTTATTAATTAAGTCTAATATGTCCTTAAACTTAATTAAAGAGATTGATTTTGATTAATTAAGTCTAATATGTCCATAAACTTAATTAAAGAGTTTGATTTTTGTTAATTAAGTCTAATATGTCCTTAAACTTAATTAAAGAGTTTGGTTTTTGTTAATTAAGTTTAAGGACAATGTTTGATTTTGTTTAATTAAGTTTAATATGTCCTTAAACTTAATTAAAATGTTTGATTTTTGTCTTAAACCCTAAGGTTTAATGGTTTAGCTAGGTTGAAGTTGTCTTTAAACTTAATTATTATTTGATTTGAGTTGGATTCATCACTTGCTTAATCCATGATGAGATGGATTAAATATGTGAAGAGAACGTTTAGAATTATTAATTTTAAAATTAATAAATCTTAACCTTATTTCAAAATGTCTTTTAGATTGTTTTGATGACTTAAGAATTGTTGTTTTAGGATTGTTGTCTGTTATCCTAATGTTCTCAATCATTTTGCATTTAAATTTTCTAATTTTTCCAAATTTTATATTATTTTTGAAAATAATTACAAAATATCATGGAAATTAGGAAATCATATCCTAGAGAGATATCCTAGCCTTAGAAAAATCAGAAGATGTGCCTAAGGACTTAAAGGTAATTCCCTAAAAATTTCATATTTTTCTGATTTGTAAATAATTTTTAATAATTAAAATACTCCAGAGAGTACTTAATCAACTAAAAATTAAATACTGAGAATAAAATTATGATTTTGGTCTCATAATTTTCTTCTCTTCAAGAGCTTTCCAGATGTATTTTTATTTTATTTTTGTGACCTCTGGATCAAAAGATATGGATTTTTGAAGTTTTTAAGGTTTCCTGAATTAAATTAATCCAGAAAAATCGACGGAGCGACGCGTGTCCTCGTACCGTCGAATAGGCGGGAGGATTCGGTGTGCGGCATGGAACAGAGGACACCGGTTAGGAAGATCAGCGCCGTCCGTTTCAAAACACGGGAACGGACGGCGGAGATAAATCGCCCCAAAAATTTAAACTTCAAACTTCAATATTTCACTCATTTCTCAACGAAATTGAGTGATTTTTGAACCTATGGAATCATCTGGACATATAGAATGTATCTATACGGTGATGATACATTTATGGGCTAGTTTAACCCATGGTATTTCGAAAATACGAATTATTTTGGAGAAAATAAATCCATACCTTGGCCACAAGTATGTCGAGCTTGATCAGGCCTGATGGTCAACTTCTAGGACTCCCAAAGAAGATCTTTGTCACTTTAATTTGGTTTTGTAGCTAGCCTTAGTGAGCAATTTGGGCAAAATGGCCAAGTTTGGTTGATTTGGGATTTTGGCCAAATTGGCTTGATTGGGCTAACCCTATGGCTTGGGCTTGGTTGGAATAGGTTGCTAAGGTTCCCAAGAAGATTTTTTGTGTTGGGAGCCAAGGGATTTGGGCAGCCTATAGGATTCTATGGGTTAATTCTCTCCTCTTGGATATTTTGGCCAAGGGGGTATTTATAGCCATGAATGGCTATGGATTAACCTTGGTTGGCTTGGATTTGACCATGGTATAGTTAGGGCTGTAGAGTACAACCTCCCCCATGCAAACCAAGCTTCACCTCTTCTTCCTCCATGAGAATTTTCAACTTAAGCAAGTGCACATTTCATGGCAATTTTGGCTTAAATCTTGTCATAATGGATTTTAGCCTCTTTGTTTCCATTCCATTGGCTAAGTGGGAGGTTCATGGTGACTCAAATGGTTGAGACCCTCTCCTTGCAACACCTCATTTACCATTTCATGAGGTGGTGATACATTAGCCCCTCTCTTAATATTTTTCATGAAATATTATGATGGTTTTAACCATGGTGTGAAGGATGGTTAAAGCTTTGTCTCCTCACTATTGGATGGCTAGGGAGGTGGCTAAACTAACCTCACCATGGCAAGACACCTCACACTTTAAATTACCATGGTTTTGCCACCTAATTTTTCATGTCATGATGGCCTTTACCATGGTTAAATGTGAGTGATTTATGAATTGATTTTTCTTTAGTGAATCATGTGTGATGTCATAAAAGACTTTTAGATTTTTTAGAAAACCATATGTCATAGGTTTTAAAAATTCCATTTAATGCCCTCTTCATTTTAATTTCCATATTTAATTAATTATGTCATTAATTAAATATTAAAAATTATTTTATTAATCAATAATTAATTGGAAATAATTCCAAATTAATTATTTGATTAATATCCATGTCATTAAAATTGATTTTTGTCTCTTTTCATGACTTTTCAATTTAATTTTCATTTTAATTAATTATGTCATTAATTAAAATATGAAAATTAAATTATTGATCAATTAATTAATTGAAAATAATTTTGGAATCAATTATTTGATTAATTCCATTATTTTTAATCAATTTGTGGATTTTGTGATTTTATGGCTTTTGAATTTAATTTTTCATTTTAATTAATTAGGCTATTAATTAAATTTTAAAATTAATTCATTAGCCAATTAATTAATCAAAATAATTTTGAAATCAATTATTTGATTAATTTTGTCATTTTATGACTTTTATTTTAATTTTTATTTTAATTAATCATGTCATTTGATTAATTAAAATATTGAAAATCAAATTATTAGTCAATTTAATTAATCAAAATATTTTTTTTTGAAATTAATTTGATTAATTTTTGTCATTGTAGGGTTTTAAACATATCATTGGTTGTTTGATCAAAAATTGATCATTTTAACCAAAATTAACTTTTTAGGTCATGTGTTGACCCATTGAGTTAATAAGGTTGGTGATTGGATCTGGATTGGTTATTTTGATCAAAATTGTCATTTTAAGTCAAAAGGTTGACCTATGGGGTCAACAGGATTGGTTATAGGGTCTGGATTGACCATTTTGACCAAAATTGTCATTTTAAATCAAAATGTTGACCTATGGGGTCAACAATGTTGGTCATTGGGTCTGGATTAATCATTTTGACCAAAATTGATTTTTTAGGTCAAAATGTTGACCTATTGGGTCAATAGGATTGGTCATTGGGTCTATATTGACCATTTTGACCAAAGTTGACTTTTTAGGTCAAAAAGGTTGACCTATTGTAAAAATGAGGTCAACAATTGTTTTGCTCTCTTTTTTCCCCTCATACTTTTGAGAAACCCTATGTACCTTCGGTTTTTGAATCTTGTTCATCTTCTTCCTCCTCCATAAAAATGGGTTTTGTGTTTAATTGTAGTTGTCAAGCATTTATAGAGGGTTTTTTCCTTGAGGTGTCCAAATCTAGAAGGATCCCCTTAGCTATGATGCAAGTGAATTATGTATTTAATAATGTCATCAAATTTTTCCAAGAAAGAGATGATACGAGTTCAACACTCTATACGATCATAAAATTTGTTATTATTAAGACTAACAATTTCGTTTTAAATTTCCCCTTTGTGTCAAATTGATGGATATTTGAATGTGCACGATACTTTTTTTGCAGGACAACAAGAGCACTTTTATAGGGGCCGGTCTAACACTCATTCTATGAAGTAGACCATATCAGCACATTTAAGGACCAGGTAGGTGATCAATGGTTATCAATGAGGTGGAAGGATAAACCACATACAAATGACACTTGGATCACCAGAGCGGTCTTGTAGAAGCTTGAATCGCACTTGAGCAGACAAGTGTGTTGATTTCAACTATTCAGTGAAAAGTTCTTCTGGATCCAGAGGAACGATTGTGGCACATGGAGATGGCCCAACTACTAGATCCAAATCTAGACCAAAATCAAGCTTGAGAGGACTTTGATGGGTTTGAAGTCCATAGAGACCTTCAATTATGTCCATTTCCTTTATATTATGTAGTATTTAGTTTCCTTAATATGTTTTGTTAATTATGTATCTTTATATAAACTTTATGTGTTATTTAGATTGAAGTCAAATTTTTGCATATGTGGAGTCGAAGGTATGCTTATGTGGCATTGACCCTTGGTCAATGCATAGAGTGGAATGGTAGAAGGGGTTGGCCACATGATGGTTGGTGGTTGCATGAGGGAGGCGACCACTCATCTCTTCCTCTCATTGGGTAGCTTCTTTTGTAGTGGAAGTGTGTGATGAAAGGCTATTTGGCATGTGTGATTAAACTAATTTTTTCTCTGAAATGAAATGGTTGTTGATTGTGTAAACACTTAGAATTTAGTGATCTCCTTGGAAACCTACTTTGGTGAATGTGAATTTTATGTTGTTTGTATTAGTGGTGTTATCTACTATTATATTCCAAAATAAAAACCATAAATCTTGCATTCTATCCCTTTATTTTGTTGTTTAAGTGATAACCCCAAAATTTCTATTTTTCTAAAAAGCCTATACTAATTCAGCCATTTCTCTTAATTCACCCACGAAATAATCTCCAAAAATTTTAAATTTGGTTTCATTTTGTTCTTCTGATTCCCTAATTTAAATATATATAAAACATATGTAATGTTATGTTGAAATTCTCGGAGAAATATTTGCCAAAGAAATCCTTAACTTTTTATCTTGTGTTTTCAGCTCTTATTTTTCTAAGTTTTTTGTTCCTAAATTCATATTCACAATTGTCCAAACACAACTAAACATTCATGATCAATACTAGAGTGTTTTTACTACTATTTTCACTTTAAATTACTAAATTCGCATACTTCGAAAAAAGATATAGTCAAATTCTAAAACTTGGTCACCTCTAGACAAGACTAACTAATCTTTAGTATATTTGTGGTTCTCCATATCAAATCAGTCCAAAATTTATCAAAATTTCAAAATCCATAGTTAACTTCATACCCTACAATTCAAGTGGTTGTTTATATGATTTTGAGATATGTAGAGAAAGTCATAAGTGTTTGAAGTGAGACTTTCATATTTTGGATAGAAATTTGGATTAAGACTTATTTTCTCTCATCCTACTTCCAGTTTAGCTCCTTTACCAAAGTTTGAACTCCTGGCCGATTAAGTTCACCGAGATCACTACTTAGTGATCTTCATTCTCTTCAAACATCCATCATCCCACACCTTCCCGTCATCCCTTTTATCAAATTCCCCAAGTGTAAATTGATTATTTTTTTCTTATTTTCTTTTTATTTTATTTTTTCTTTTTCTTTTTGATGTTATCGTGCTTGCCGTCATTAATACGCCTCCATTATCTCATGAAGCCATTGCCTAATTAAAAATGCTTACAACATAGAAGGTGAAAAAAAGAAAGCAAATATGTGTAAGGGGCTTGTTGTTATAAGTGCCAAGAAAGGTCGCCCCTTGATAAGATGGAATCCTCATTCAACAACGTTGATGTCGAATGTTGAAGAAGCACTACACTTGGAGGAATTGGACGAAATGCCAAGATGAATAGAAGGATCTCTTTGTACCATAATCAACATGATAACTAGTACAAACATAGAAACTTTCAATAAAGGAGAAGTTGCAGTAGAGTTGATTGAACTATTTGCACCTTCTATAAAGAGAAAGAAAGTAGCCTCTACTTCTGTAAATTCAGGTCTTTCCAGTCCAGTGGTCATTTCCTCACATTTGAAGAAAATTTTTAGAGGAATAAAATAATTGACTTTATTGATTTCACTCAGGACTGGTATAATTCTTCAGACACAGTATGTCCTCTTGTTTATAAATTAGGCTTGTTTATATACTCACTAGAAATTCCTGCTAATTTATTTGAGATTGAACCCAACCGAAAAGACCAAGTTGTCATGCAAAACCAAGCAATGTCATGGAAAATGACAAATCATATGGCGACTTCATTCAAGGAGATGACAAGTAGATATTCAACTTTAATGCACATTATTGGTGTTAATGAGAAAAAAATCATTGTATAAAATGGATGGGCTACTATTGACAGGCATATTTATTATTTGGTCAAAACCGAAAATCGATCTGAACCGAACATGTTTCAAAAATGCATTTCGATTTTTTATTTTTAAAACCTCAATATTTAGTTTTTGATTATTGGTTCAGTTTTAATTTTCTTTTGATGGAATAAACCCAAAAAATAAAATTTTGATATCAAATAGAAGATTCAAGAAATTAAATTGATATTATACATGCAAGATATGTACCCATTCAAATTTATTCATAATCAAATTTCAACTAAAACCTGAATTTTGGTTTGTTCACAATTGAATCGTTTAAATTGAAATAAATTTTGGTTTGGTTTGGTTTTGCCAAAATTTTGATTTGTTTGTTTTTTTTTTTAATTTCATATTTTGGTTGCCATCGGTATGAATAATTTGAAAACAATTTCGTGCGAACAGGCAAAATGCTCGCCTCTAGCTACAAGTCAAAGCTAAAATTGAAGAGCTAGAAAAAGAAAGAGTTGTCGACCAAGAGCAAATCATTGTTGATAAAAAAATATATATTTTAAAAAAAGAGCATTCGAGAAGTGTTATAATAAAACAAAAGAAATAAAAAAAAACATTATTGTAATGTACATTGATTTCGTCGAGAATTATTGTCTGAAAATTGAAGATTTAGATAATAAGATATCTAGATTTGCTGACAATTTACAAAGGTTAAAGGAGAAAATGTCCACTATAAAGACTGGGGATGAATTATTTAACTTATTAAGACTTTGGCCTCACAAAAATTATTTTAAGAGAATTTTTAGGAATGGAAATAGTATTGCAGGGAGAATTTAAATTTAAGACAATAAATTTTTAAAAAAAATCTTTGAAAGCTGAGAAAATCTTTGAAAGCTGAGAAAAGTTTTTTTAAAAAAAAAAAAAAATCTTTCTATTGAATTCTTAATTTGATAAAATGTTGAATTGTTGCTTTCCAATTTATAAAAGAATTATGTGGTTGAGCTCAAGTTGACTTGTTGTAATCTGAGTAGTTTAATAAATCTTTGACTTTGATTATACAAAGAATATCAAATTTAAGACAATAATGTGTCAATGAAGTTACTTGAAAATATTAAGTTGAAAGATACATTCATAATGCAATACAATGCAAGTTAATTGTGAAGTCATTTTCATTTGCTTATAAAGAGGAGGTGATGTGTATTGTTTTAGTGCATCGTTTCTCTTACTCTATGCAAAAACATGTGGTTCTTAATTCAGCCATAAAAGGCAAGAGTGGGAGGAAGGACCTCCATCTACCTATACTCGTTCCCCTAGCTTTTTTGTTTATTATGATACGGATTTTTACTTCTTGGTGCCCAAAGATGATTGATGTGTTTAATTCATTGACTATTTTCTAGAAACAAAGAGCATGCCTCTAATAATCACTATTCTTCTAAGAATCCATGTTGTTTCGAGTCAGTATGTTTCTTAGGCTAGTGATGGTGGGAGGCCCTTTCACCACCTGCTCCTCTAGCGATTAAATCTTGATCGGAGATGGTTGTCTTTTTTTTTTTTTTTGCCACCCAAATCACCTAGCACTAGAGAGTATCAACGCTCTTTCATTCAATGTGTCTTCAATGAATGTTAACTTTTTGTTCCTCATGCACTGGTTAAGTCTACACAATTATCGAGTAATTTTATATTGTTTCCCAAAATATTAACTACTTGTATTTTTCAAATTATTAATGTTTGTAACTTCTTGTAATTGAAAAACATTTGTAATTAAAAATTGCTTTTGTTTCTTCCCAATATTTTTGCCTTAATCGAATTATTTCTCTAAGTTAACACATGAAACTCAAACTCATCTATGTATTAGTTCATTTTGTGTATTATTTATATGTAGATTTGCTTGATAAAATTGTTACATAATTCCAATTGACTTGCCTTTGGTAGCTCTGAGAGTCAAACTCCAATATTTTGTAAGTTTCCTTTGAAGAATAAGTTCTTACTATTAATGTTAAAAAAAATTATCGCAATATAAAAAGTAGTACTAACTGGTATGTAAATAATCTTTAGATGTTTTCCTTCTTGCACAAATTTGAAGGAAAAAATAACTTAAATAACTTTGTTGAATACACGGTTGTTCTTCTCTTACGGGCATCTATCTTTACTACGGAATCTTATTCTACGAGCTTTCGGCACTCTTACTAGGAGTAGACATGACTTTTCAGCTTATCATTAAGTCAATGCCATAAATTGATCTTAAGGTAGTTCAACTTGGTCTTGTTTAATATTTCTAAATTACAAGGAAAAGAATTCTTCAAAGCTGACCAAGATGTTATTCATTTCAATTCTATCAGCTCGGCATACATAGGTAAGGAGAATGAACATAGCTTTATGGGAAGAAGCCATATGTGCTCCATATCCTTGGAACTTCCTTGAGAGTATATGTTCTCAATTTATATGCTCCTAAATCTACCTACCTTCAATAATATATGGCCCAGTCTACGTTGGTGCAAGTTTCCCAATTACTAAGTTGCAAGCTGCCAAATCGACTATCTCCAATATCAAATCACCTCACAAATTGCTTTTCTCTGACATTGGAGTTATAACATTTTCCCACACTTCTCTTAATCTCTTATTGTCTTATTGAAGATTGATTTTGCAATTCTTGTAACAAGTCAAGCATAGTTTGTATTGCTGCATCGTTTGCACTTTTATATTTATTAAATTTATCTTCTTCAAAATCAGATGCAACAGATTACACCCTAATCTTACAAATTGCATTCAATTGGCAACATACAAATGGCGTCTGCTCAAAAGTTGTATATTGAGTAGTTCTTAATGCCCAAAGAATTGATGGTAGTGCTTCAGCCCATTTTCCCTTCTACTTTCTTCTTATGCAAATTCAATATTAACTTATTTGCCCAATCAACCACTTCCTTAGTCTTTGGATGATGCACCGAAGCAAACTTCAAACAAACTATTTGACTTGGATGGAAATTTTTAACTTTCTTATATGTGAATTGTGTCATTATCAATAATGATTACCAATGGAAGCTCATATATACAGATAATGTCAGTCGAAATCAAGTTTGGCAATATGTTGGTAGTTATCTTTGCCAACACTTTTGGCTCGGTCAACTTTGAAAAGTAACCGATCGTTACTAAAATATACTTCTTAAACCTTTAGCATTAGTGAATCAATCAGAGATCTATACCCCGAAAATCGTAAAAGGGCATGGGCTGACTAAAGGTTACAACTTGAGAGAATATCGCAATCCCATGAGAATGAATTTTTGATATTGTTCGCACCTAGGGGTGTAAACGAGCCGAACACAAGCTCGTGGGCTCGTTTATATTTCGAGCCCAAAAAGTGTGTTCGTGTTCGGCTCGTTTACTTAACGAGCCGAACACGAGCTATTCACAAACAAAGAATCGTTTTGACAATCCTAATCACGTAACAATAAGATGTTAAGGGTTGAGGTAATATTTAAGAATTATAATTTATATTAAAACATCATTTGAATCTAATTTAATATTTTTTATTATATTTAATTAATTAATAATTTTAATTAATTATAAATCTTATAAATTTTTTGAAAATACTACTCATTATGTATGTATGTACGTATATATATATTTATGTATCTATCTATATATATATATATATATATATATATATACACAGACAGAGAAATATATATAGATATATGTATGTATGTAAATATATTTGTGTAGATATATAGATATAGATATATAATATGTATGTATCTATACATACATACATACATACATATACATACATACATACATACATACATATACATACATACATATATATATATATATATACATACATATATACATACATACATACATATATATATATATATATATATATATATAATTGAGGAATAGTATTTCGAGCCAAAACGAGCCGAACACAAACGAACAGATCTTTGTTCGTGTTCGGCTCGTTAAGCCTTGTTAACTTAGCGAACGAGCCAAACACGAGCTTCTTAACGAGCTGGTAGCGAACAACGAGCCGTTTTGACGGCCCTTAAAATTTCATATATATCTTTCCAAAGAGTGTGCCAGTAATATTTTCAACTCAAGTCTTTTTAGCAATATTCTTCCTTCAGAATGACTTTTGTGCTCCCCACAATGAACTTCACTCAAATAAATTAGAAACTTCTTCCTTAACACAATGGAGCTAAAGAGATGTTACTAATCTTTGGAATAGTTCATCATCGATTAGCAAACATTGTGCTGACTGAATTTTGAATCTTCTCAAACTCTTCAACTTCAGATGGAATAATGAAATCATCAATTTTTCTTAAAAAGATTTATCGAAGTCAACTTTTGTCCGGCATCTACCTCCAACAATTCAAGTTCTTCAGTTATTGGGGGAATTAATTTCAAAACATATTTTCCATTAAGATTCCCCAAGTTTGAAAATAAATCAACAAATTGATTTTCTTCTCTTATACTCTATTTTGAAATACACAAAATTCTTAATTTTAATATTCACCTTCAATGAGCATCTTTGCATAATGTCTTCTCTAGTTCACATTGACCATTCACCGGGAGCAGAACGGCGAATTCACTATTTCAGAGGAGTTACATAGTTCTGTTCATTGTAGTCGTTTTTCACAACAAACTAATAATATGTTTTAACAAGCAAGTATTTACTCTGACTCTCTGAGCATAACTTAATCCAATAGTGATTCATATTCGGTCGAACTATTAGTAATGTAGAAACAAATTTGGACTAAATAGTAAAAAGAAACTCCAACCAGACTCTGGAGTATAATCTCAATTTCAATACCTTGGCCTCAAAACGCTCTATCCAAAATAGAGTCCAGAATTCCTCCATTGGAAAATTAGCTTCCTCAGTAGTAATCGGTTCAAAAAACTTAACTTGAAAATCAGCTAAAACCTACTCGTTAATAGTAATCATTGGCACATAAGATATTAGTTCGTTAAGCTCAATTGCCCATTTAAATAATCTCTCTAAATGATCAAATTCGGCAAGTACTGATTTAAGCGGATGATCAATTATGACTTGTACTAAATGTTCTTGAAAATATGATCAGAACTTCCACACTGAAACAATCAAAATCAAAGATAGCTGATTATATGTCATCCCAAGTTATAAATACAGTTTTCTCACTATCAGTTGGATGCGTCTTAATTTAGTGATAACCTACGAATGTGTAAAGAAAACTCATCATAGATCAATCCATGACAAAGGATAATTGTCACTAGAGCAAACTAAATTCAGATTGATAAAATACACACATTCTTCGAATAATAATCGATTTCAGCACAAGAACTATTGGACATTTGGACCTCTCTAACGGATCATGCTTCAACCAGCTTCTACAATTCTTAGTGAATTGGTTCAGCAAACGTTATTACAACAGGCCTCATCCTCTTCTTTATTGGTTGAGCTCTATGTTCAACCTTGAGCATATGATGAGCAATATCAAGGTTGATACATGGCATCTCCTTTATTGTCTAGGTGAAAACATTGACACTCCTTAGGGTAGCAATTAACTTGTCTTTTTAGTTTGACACTAAAATTTAATTTTAAGAAAAAATGTTTTGTCGATTTCATTTTTGACTTCAGCAACTTCCTCAAAATCTTCTTTTGCTTCTAAGCTGCTCTGCTACAAGATCTCCTCCTGCATATTCTTTACAGCCATGATAACTTGGTCACTTCTAGAAAATTTATAGCTATGTGATGAGTTGAAATGACCACTCTGAATGTGTTCAACACAGGACAGGCAAAGCTAGAACTGTAGATGGTGCATCTGCTACCACAAATTCTATCATAGCCGTAAATTGTTTCTCTACTTCTCCCTAGATTGCTAGCAAAATAATTATTCTACATGTTTCTTTACGCTTTCTAAAAAATATAAAGAACAACCTCAACATGAAATCAGTATATATATACGTGTGTGAGTATGTGTAATGAAACATGCCAATGTATTTCCCTTCATCACATAATTATGGTAGGCAACAATGATCTCATAATCAAGCGTAACACGGTAAGAACAAGTTACCAAGAAAAGAAAAATAAGTAAACAACTGTGTTCAAGAATCAAAATCATATAGAAAGTTCCTTCTTATTGCAGCAAAACAAAACACGGCAATAATGGATAAATTTTGGTCTATTGTCTTCTATGCACAGAAGAGACGTCAGCATCTAGTCCACGGGAACTTCAACCTCCATTTTCATGCCAGATTTGCCTAGAATCTGAAACGTTTTTATCCTTGAAAAACTGTTTGAACATAACAATTTTTTGCAGAAAAAAAGAACATGAAACAAAAAGAAAAATATCAACATACTAGATAGGAGACTAATCTCCCCGAATCCATTCGTAAAACATACGAAAATTTTTTTTTTAAAAAAAAAGCATACAAAATCGTGCAAATTAAGCAAGTAAAAAGCAATATTAAATGGCCTAACTAAATACAAACAAACTAGATGGATGCCATTAATTTCTAGTTTCTGGAGGGCATATAGAATACCCAGTTAAAAGGGACTCCTTCCATCAGAGTAGGATCTTGCTCGTCTGCAGAAGAGTTCATCTACAACCGTATCAAATTTTCTCATCCATAGTTGCTGATACCGGAGTTAGACATCAATGTTGAGAGTGAAAAGGTTCAATGCCAAAAATATACATTAGCTTGCCTAATCTTTTATTTAAATTTTTGGAGCAATTTCATTAGATTCCTTTCAAGTTACTAACTATCACAATAATATCATCGGTATAGACTCTTAATACAAACAATTCACTAATTTCTTATGCTGAGCATTATCTGGACAAAATCTTTAGAACTAAACCATTGGGAATTGCTTCAACCTATGCTATGTTTTTCTTAAGTTATATTTTTTATGTATTTGGGTGATATAATGATGGGACCTTTATTTATACTTTATCAATCCAAGTCATCATAGAAAACATTTTTCACATAAAACTACCAAGACTTCTTATCCCTATTAAGTGCAAAAGATAAGAGAATTTAAAAATATTCATTTTATAATTACATCAATGATTTCAAGATAATCAATAACATATAGTTGAGTAGCGTCTTTGGCAACTTATATAGTTTTAAATAATTCCACTAAATCTTCATACTTATATTGAATAATAAAAACCCATCTACATCCAACCCATTTCTTTTCTTATAATGTAATTTCAATGCACGTTATTAGAAGCCTCAAAGGTCCTTTTAAGGATAAAAGTAGTATGTAGACCAATAAAAAATGATTGGTGATTGTAATAAAAAAAAATTTATAAGATAAAAACAAATATAAAGGATGTTTAGTTAAAGTCATTTTATCTTTATTTGCAAGGTCAATCATTCTCTCAACAGATTCAATGATAAGGATAGATTTTGTTGATTGAACTTGCTTGAATTGAGGTTCTGTTCTTCTTGAGTAAACCTATAATAACAAAGTAGTTCGAATATAAGCTTAATTACAAGAGTGGTTGCTAATTCGGAAAAAAGAGTTGTTTGCCGAGATAAGGGGTAATGAAGAGTAATTTAAGAGACATTTAATTGTGAGTGATATTTTTCCTTGGGTAAGTCATGATCATTTATTTAAAGTCATATCAACGGATACATATACTTCTCAAATCAAACGATGGCAGCAATTGTACCCTTCTAATATAACAGAATAGATAATGTAAACACATTTAATTGCTTGAGAATTAAATTTGCTCTATTTTGAAAATATAAATGAACAAAAATAATAATTATAAATATTTTGGGAAAAAATTGTTTGATACATTAAAGTAAAAAAAAAAACTAATTTAGAATTTTATATAGGTCTCTTGAACCAAGGAACTCTATATGCAAACGGTTTACAATGTGAGTGCTGTTAAAGCAGCCTCTGCTTAATATTACTTTGTGATATTTTTCTGAAAAGAAAAGGATTCTTCTGACAAGAAGTAGTATCACAGTCTTTCATTCAATTTTTCCGTTCTTTTAATTTTAACATAAAAATTATTCAAATCATAATTAAAAAAAATAGATAAGAATATGATTCTTATATTACTTTTAGCTTTTAGTTAAAAAATCAACAGCATACGCCATCAATAAAAAACAAAAAAAAACACCAAGCTCTAGAGATGTTAAGTGTAGAGAATGATCTCCATAAAGGCACCATGAATAAGATAAAATAATATGAAGTCTTTGTGACATTCAATAAAAGATAGGATTGTGTTTTGCAAGTTCAAAAAGATCATCATCAAATTCCTTTATGTTGAATTATCTGAATAGTTACTGACAAAATATAATTTGGAGAATAATAAATGATAGGTGACCGAAGAATTGAAGCAAGATTATTTTCTATTTAGATTCAAAGTTCTAAAAGAAGACCTAATAATGAAGGTTGCATGATGTTTTCTTGATTATTGATTTCCATAAGATGGTCATCTCTTTCTTTAGCAAAAGCCTAATTGCCCTTGTGCACCATACTTAAAAGATAATATGAAGGACAAAACCTGACACTTTGATTCTTAATTAGCTTTTGAGTAGATAGAAAGTAATAAATAATATAGATAATGGAGAGTTCTTCTCAATCAAATTGATAAATAGGTTAGATTTTTGAGAGTAAAGGGATTTGATTATAAAAGTGACGTTTAACCATGGTCACAGACCTATCAGGCACCCTTTTTCCTCTTTTTTTTTTTTGCTTAAACATGAGATATATGAAATAAATATATGAGAAAATTTTATCATATAATATGTATTTCTTGAATCAAGAATCTAGAAGCTAAAAATATACATCTCTAAGACTAAAGACATGAGAAGAGACGATGATATTTGTGAATGAGAGTACAAGTTGTTGTTATAGATAATTTTAAGTAATCCTAACAAGTTCTTTTTGCCTCTATATGCCTCATAAATGGCCCAATTTTTCTCTTTCTTTTAAGAACCTGAAAACCAATCACGACCAATTTAGATAGTTCTTTCATTCAAATAATATTTTTAATGAATATTTTGTAACTCTCCTATTGGATTTAGATTACATCCCTTAATTAAAAGAAAATATGAGAACAAGGGTATGTAAATATTATTATTAATATCCATAGAGCAAAATTATGGTTTTGCTCGTAGAAAATAAAAATTAAAGAAATGTGATAATATAGTGAAAAAGGCTACAATAATGAGTCTAATTTTCGGAAATGCAATGATGAAACCTGTAATAATGGATGTATACAAAAATGTACCAAAGAGGGTTACAATTATAGGAAAACATATGTAAAAAGAGCAAAACCATGAAAATCACAGCGTTATAAATACATTATGGTTATGTAAGGAGAGGAGTTTTTTAGTAAGTATGGGCCTAATAACTATTAAATGATTGCCTATAATACCCTGTGACCATGATAGGAAAGGATTTTTTTTTTTTTTTTAAGATTTAGTTTCGGGATGTCCAAATAGTTTAGGGTGGATTCCCTGGTCTACGAGAAGGGAGGTGGAGAGAGAACAGATCCATGACATTGTCAAGTTTGGTTTGCCTAGAACCCTGGCCTTTCTCTTGTGGCTTGTCAGTGTAGTTCGACAGTTTTCCAATGGCTGGAACTGGTCCTTTTTGCTGCAGAATTATTGCCCAGCAAAATTCTGGGAGCCACAAAACTAGCAAATTCAGTTCAGCGGTTTTCCAATGGCTATAACTGGTCTCTTGTTCAAGTTTGAGAGAAACGGAGTGCTCAGTTTCGAGATGAAGAAGAGAATGACCGTCCAGGCCGGCAGTTTTAAAGCTCGGCGTAATAAAAGCCTCTATGAATATATTTAACCTTAACAATGAACTTTTTTTTTTTTTTGTATTTCTGTAATTGTTATTATCATAGATTATTGTTGGTGTATTTTAAACACAGCTGAGCTCAACCATCGGGATTGTACACTTTGGTTGTTACACTGAATTCATTTTAATTCTAACCAAATACCAAGAAAAGTAATCTCCTGCATATATCTTTCACTAGTCAAACAAAAAATTTTAAGTTTTTCAAATTCACTATATTTATTTTACATGATGTTCCTTCTACTTTCTATTACTTTATTTAGCAAACAAAACGGCCTCTAAGTCTACAATATTATATGGATCTAAGAGGTAGAGAATTAAAAAGTGGATCTAAGCAGGGAAAAAAATGAGAATATGTCAAGATGGATGTGTGGTAAAATTAAGAACGAAAAATTTAGAAATGGTCCTAATAAAGAAACAATTAGAGTGTCATCTTCTATGGATAATAGACTTGAAGATCAATTTGAGAGCATCGGAGAAATTCGAGAGATAATAAAAAAGCTTATTGAGATGCAATATCGTTCAATTTGCAAATACTAACCAAATGTTGACTTGAAAATCGGTGGAAAGATCTAAGGGAAAAGAGATCGAAAATAAGGAGAAAAACATCCACCATCACGAACCCTCTCTCGGAGCTCCGGTTAGGGGTGGACTAGAGATTTCTGATGGATGCGATTGGGCCGAAACATGGAGAAAAGATTATATCAGAGGTATGAAGGAGTACAAAGAAGAAAGGAGAGAAGCAGGGAGAGGAAGTGGTTATGACTAAATGAAGGACTTTTACCCTCGATACATGGTGGGAAACAACGGATGAAGTGGAAGTTGGAGTGGAGATGTTAGAGTTAAGAAGTTGAAGATGTCGATTTTCAAGGGGGAAGACGCACATGGATGAGTGTATCAGGCAAATCGATACTTCGGGGTGATTGGGTTAGATGGGGATAAGAAACTCATGGCGACACGATTGTATTTGGACGGGAAAGTCTTAGCCTGATTTCAATGGAAGGAGGCTAGATACCCGATTTATTCATGGGATGAATTTAAGTATTAATTTTTGGAACGTTTCTGAGCCATTCGGGAATGAAACCTACACGAGTAATTCTATGTCTTAACTAAGGAGGAGACGGTCATAGAATATAAAGTGAGATTTGAACTATTGTCGAGGCGACTGTGAGGGATTTCTGAAGCTGGACTGGAGTGAAATTTCATGAAAAGCTTAAAGCTCGACATATGGGCAGCACTCTGACTACTAAGACCGTGGGATTGAGGGAGTTGATGGAGCTAGCTCGGATGGTGGAAGATAAGAACTAAATGAAGAAGCCAACACGAGCAACGCAAATGAAGTGTCGTACGGTACTGCTACAGCCATGACGATGCTAAAAGTTCAAATAATGGAAGTCCAGAGGAAAGCTGCACGCGACACGAATAATGGAACATGACTGGAAGCAGCACTCAAACGCTTTACAGAGACAGAGATTCGGGAGAAGCAAATCAAGGGGTTATGTTTTCAGTGTGATAAGAAGTTTCCCCAGGACACCGTTGCAAGGATCGAAGATTACAAATTCTCATATTGCAAGACGAGTAAGCAGAGAATAAAGAAATAGAGATAGTAGTGGGAGAGAAGGAACACTTTCATTTTTTTCTACCTTGAGGACAATGTGTCTTTTGGGGAGGAGGAATATTATTACAAGAGCGCCTAGCCTAAGGGCATTTTAGTCTTTTATTATTATTATTATTGAGTAAATAGGTTTGTTATGTCTAAGGTTAGGGGGATGCCTGAGATTGAGTTTTGAGTCTTAGGTTAGATTTTGGGAGAGATTTTCTACTCTCAAATTGTTGGAATTATGAGAGATCGCATACATCTTATCTTCGTATTCTCATTGAGTTGTTTCAATTATTGAAGTAAGAATCTATTTTGCCTTCTGTGGAGAATTGTGTCATTTTTTGCTCTGGATTGTATCTACACTTCCAAGAGCAATAATCAATAAAATTTCATTCTTGAATACAATTATGACTATGAATACAACATTTTATGCTTACATAGTGTTATAATATATAATATCGGAAAACATTGTAGACAAGTATTTCAACAATATTGTTGCATAAGATATTTGCATTCCATTTAAAGAAGAAAAAAGAACAAATTAAACATGCATTAAACAAGTAAAGGCAAAAGTTTTAACTTATCAGGTATTATCATAGGTGGTATAATTAAATGAAAATATGCACTCAACAAGCCGCAATGGAGAAAAAGGATCCATGTAGCCTACCCCACTTAGTAGGACAAAGGCTTGTTGTAGTTGCTGTTGTAGGTATTAGCATAGGCCAAAAATGTATGAGCGCAAGTTTTGTTGAGCACATTCTCTTCTAGAATCTCAAAAATATTAATGGGAATATGGTGCAAAACATACAACCTAAATTGCATGGAAAATAATGTATGGTAGTAATAACATTGAGCATTAAATTTTCTTGCAAGATTACATTAAATTTACGTTCATTCTAAAGGAACTGTGTACAAAGGGTTTATTTATCACAACCTATACTAGCTTATAGTCCATTTAAACGCCACTAATTTACGTTAATTAGAATATTTTGTAGCATGATATACAATCTCCTTGTCAACTGACAATGCCAAACTTAGTACCTTGATGAAATCATCCAGCACAAGTGAAGCATCTCTTGTATAACCTGATTCTTCCAATAGATGGCTTAGTACTTGCTGTGAATCAAAGTTGAAATAGATTTAGTTTCATTCTGAAATTTCTCATTCACAACGAGTATTAACAATATACAAGTGATAAAAATATGTTCAAATTTTATAAATACTTTATTGATATACATCTCAAAGTGCTAAAATTACACGCAAAGATTAATTCATACAAATGATTGAATTTTTTAAGGAAAAAACACGTATTAAGGAACAAGATGTCCTATAAAATATCTTCCAGCTTACACACATTACCGATCAAAATTTGCAATAATAGTTCATTATAAGTCATTTAACAGAATTCTTAAAATAATAGTATTGTTTTATTCCAGAAATGACACTTGCATGTTATTTCATTTAGCAAAAAAAAAATTGAAGTCATAAATTAAAGATATTCTAAAGTCTGTGATGCAGACAAAATCCATGAGAAAATAAAAAAGAAAATCAAAATCTTGGCCATAAATTAAGGAAAAAGATTTAACACAAAATAACTCAATTTATTGCAAGTTTTTTGGCAAAAGATGAATCATCATCAATGCATTCAAAAAGAAAGCAGCGAACATGCAACAATATTTATGTTTGTTGGAAAAGATTAAATTTATGATTTTCTTGTTGGATTAAATACTAAGTTGATGTTAGGTATACATTGAGAATTATAAAGTTATTGTCGAGGAAAGGTTAAGGGAAGTTTCAATTATAATTAACCACATAGAAGATTGGGCCCTCATGATAAAAGTTACTGAAATCAAGCACCCTGATTAAAAACTCTTTTCTTCCGCTCCACTCCGCTCGCAAGCTCCGCTGGCTCGCTCCAGCATCTGTCCCTTATCTGGTATATGAGTCATACCTAACACCTCATAAGCCATATGAGCCATACCTAACACCTCAAAATTTTACTTCTATACCATCAATGAGGTTTCATTATAGTTAGAATAATCCTGAAATGACAACATCAATTCAATTTCGCTTCACTCCCGCACTACTACCTAGCTTCCTATCCCTTCCCTAGCATGTGATCTCACCTCCAAGAGTATTCACTCCTAAAGTTTGCCTCTTTCCGGTCCATCAACCCACATAAAACCCAACAATCAGTGTCCTATTGTACTTGTTGCTCCCTAACTAAAGGTGTTGTTTGATGCAATCCATAAGAGCAGAAATGTTATCACTAGTGATGATGGCAAAAACAATGATGATAGAATCGTTGATAGAGTTATTGTAGTTCTCTCCTGAAGGAGATTCTTGGAGACATTAAAAACAATAAAGTAGGCAATGTGGATAAGGTCTGCACCAAGGCAATGACAGCATTTTTGTGGTATAGACTAATGATGTTGTCAACATAGAGCGGGTATGGTTTAGGCTACAAGGCTAGTGGCAAAAGAGGCACTATATGTGCATAGGCATTGAGAATGTCGCTATGGGGGCTCAACAAGGCCAATGAAACAAAACAAATAACTGCAGTTATCCCATGGCTCAACCAACAAAGTTGAAAGAAAATACTTTGCATGCCTTCTTCCATTGTTGAATGCAAATTTTTGTTAACACAATCCATACACGCCATCACATCATCGCCAAACCAAAAAAATAAAAGTGTTGTTTGATGCAATCCATAGGAGCAGAAAAGTTATCACTTGTGATGATGGCAAAAACAATGATGATAGAATCGTTGATAGTTATTGTGGTTCTCTCCTAAAGAAGGTTCTTGGAGACATTAAAAGCAATAAAGTGAGCAATGTGGAGAAGGTCTGCACCAAGGCAATAACAGCATTTTTGTGGTATAGACTAATGATGTTGTCAACTACGAGCGGGTATGGTTTAGGCTACAATGCTAGTGGCAAATAAGAGACACTATATGTGCGTAGGCATTGAGAATGTCGCTATGGAGCCTCAACAAGGCCAATGCAACAAAACAAATAACTGCAGTTATCCCATGGCTCAACCAACAAAGTTGAAAGAAAATACTTTGCATGCCTGCTTCCATTGTTGAATGCAAATTTTTGTTAACACAATCCATACGCGCCATTACATCATCGCCAAACCAAAAAAATAAAGGTGTTGTTTGATGCAATCCATAGGAGCAGAAATGTTATCACTTGTGATGATGGCAAAAACAATGATGATAGAATAGTTGATAGAGTTATTGTGGTTCTCTCCTAAAGGAGGTTCTTGGAGACATTAAAAACAATAAAGTGGGCAATGTGGATAAGGTCTGCACCAAGGCAATGACAGCATTTTTGTGGTATAGACTAATGATGTTGTCAACATGGAGCGGGTATGGTTTAGGCTACAAGGCTAGTGGCAAATAATAGACACTATATGTGCATAGGCATTGAGAATGTCGCTATGGGGGCTCAACAAGGCCAATGAAACAAAACAAATAACTGCAGTTATCCCATGGCTCAAGTTGAATGGAAATACTTTGCATGCCTGCTTCCATTGTTGAATGCAAATTTTTGTCAACACAATCCATACGCGTCATCACATCATCGCCAAATCAAAAAAATACTTTTTTCAAAAGTAAATTTGAGGAAACACAAAACATAAATGAAGCCTCGAATAAGGCACCTACATTGTGTGAGTACGTCTGTGTGGTGGGTGATGGAATAAGCGTGTGTGTGCACGGATGGAGTGTTGGGTGCGATTGGGTGCGGGGAATGTAGCTCTTTGTAGATTACATCTTATCTTGAAGATAAAAACATGAAATAAAACTAAGCTTGCTTCCATGTCTAATAAAATAAGATTGTGATGACATGAAACCAATATAAGAATCAAAAGCAATTGGTCAAGAACTAGATGGAAATATTATTAGATCGATTTCTACCGTAAATATCATAATGTGTATTTATAAATTTTAGATGAGATATGTGTGAAATGTATAAAATCAAAATCTAATTTTACAAACATTACCGTAAGTTGGTAGAGCGGAATTCGTTTAAAGATGCACCTAATTTTCAAAAATTAGTTAGGCTTTGTTTACAAGGATGTGGAAGATGCAACTTTCCGAATATTGCTAAGATTATTTTTCCATAAACTAGTCTATTGAAAAACCAAAATAAGTCACATACTTCCTTGTCTACATGATCAAAATCAATTTATATCAAGTAAATGGAATAACATGTTATGTGCTTATGCAGTGTGACATGCAGCTATAAAATAAAAAGGAAAGAAACTGAATTCAGTATAGAGCATAAGCACCTCTCTTTGTTCCTCTGACATGAATGACCCTGTAAGATCTCGAAGAACTTCCAACAAGTCCTTGAAAATTACTCTGCCCTTACTATCTATATCATAAACTCTAAAGATCACTGCAATATGAAATCCACTAATCAACAACTCAATCAAAAAAATCACCCTCAAACCCAGAAATTAAATCATTCTCGTAGATCAAAAACAACTAAAATACAGACACGCGCACACGCACACACACACAAAGCGCAAAAGAATAGACTTTTACACTCAATTTTCTGCTGGAGGGAGGCCTTCGGGCTGAAGGCAGACAAGAATGCCACAAAATCCTTAAAATTCAATCCATCTACCATCCTCAACAGCCTCTGCAAGGAACGCATGAGGACAAAACTTTTCAATTAAAAATACGAACTTAAACATATCAAAGCATGGTTCATGCTCAAATCAAAATGGGTCCCTGACTTGAGAGAGGGGATTGAGGGAGAACTCAGGTATCGATAAGAACTCGTCCGCCGAGATGAACCCTTTGGCATTCCGGTCAAGTTGGCAGAATCTATCGTACAAGGCTAATATCTCTTGCTGGGAAACTGTCGTGAAACCCAATCAATTGACTTCAACGTATTTAACGGAGAGACATGAGCGATGTTAAAAGAAGAGCAGATAGGGAGGAAGAGAGAGCTCACAGAGATAGCTGCAGTGCTCCTGGACTTCCTCTATGTCGTATTGGGTGAGCATCGAGGAGGCGTTGCCCATTCTCCCTATGTCCCGACGAAATGACGGGGAGCAACCAGAAATGAGGTTTGTCTGTAAGGAGATGAGTTTGTACATGGCAATCACCGAAAACATTTAATAGAATATTTTAATCATCCAAAATTTTCACTTATGATTAGGGCAGTAAGAAATGTCCGTTGTTCGCGAACAGTTCGTACTTGATTTGTCAAAAAGTTTTTGTTCTATTCGTTCGATAAGTAAACGAGACGAACACGAACATTTTCTTTTGTTCGGTTTGTTAAACGAACCAAACATGTGAACAGTGATGTGTTCGTTCGTGTTCGGTTTGTTATTATTCGATAATATTTTAAAAATAATTATATATTATAAAAATTTATCATATTTTAAATAATTAAATTTCTATAAATTATAATATATGATAAATTATTAATATCAGTAATAATATTATAGTATTAATTATATAAATATAAATATTATAATATTATAATTAATATATTATACTATATATTAAAATAACACCATATACAAAACCCTAAACGTCTTATTCGGTTTGCTTCATTTTGAGGAAGTATGGATTACCTGATGTGTACGGAATACCTGATCAATTTACTTCATTTTCAGGAAGTATGCTATCAAAGCTAGGGCTTCCGAAAAAACTCGTTGTTTGCGAACAGTTCGTGTTCGATTCGTTCGATAAGCAAACGAGACGAACAATTTTTTTTTCGTTCGGTTTGTTAAACGAACCAAACACGAACAGTGATGTGTTCGAACATTTCGAACACGAACACTAGCTATCTTCGTTCGTGTTCGGTTCATTTACACCCCTACTTATGATGGGTAAAGGAGAAAAAATTATTGCATCAGGTGTCTCGATACAGTTTTTCATCAGGACTCTAATTAGGGTATGCCACGTGTACAGACAGGTCTACCAGTGCATTATATTGGGGGTTTATATGTACAAGTGATAGACTCTGATTGAAGTCTAAAAAAAAATGATTGTAATGAAAAGAGCGGATAAAATGTAATATTTAAAGTTTGGGTAGTCACAATATTATATTAAATGTTTTGAGTGCTTCGTATGTAATAATTTCGTATAATTAATATTTATCAAAAGATTACAGGTGGTTTTTTATTTCTTTTAAGAAAACCTCTTTTTGGACAAGTATATTAATATTCTTTTAGTTTCTTAATTGTTTTATTTTTTTGATATCGTACAAACTGCACATAAAATCTAATTAGTTATTGATTTGGGTTTCTTTATTCTTAGATACTTTACAATTAATATCTTTATGTATAATATCTATGTATAAAAATATTATATAGTTATATATAATATTTATATATAATTGATTTGAGTTTCTTTATTCTTAGATACTTTACAATTAATATCTTTATGTATAATATCTATGTATAAAAATATTCTATATTTATATATATATATATAATAAGGATATATTGATGATATCTTTTATAAAAAGAAATCATATATGATGATATATAGATAAACAAAGATATTATATAATATCTTATATAAAAAAAGTAGTGAGAGAGATTTTTCTTAGTTTTTCTCACTCTGTTATGTCAGTATAATCTTTTGTAGTTTGCACGATATCAACAAAAACCCTCCAAAACTTTAAATCTATCATAAATAAAAGTGGGTTAAGGAATGTAAAATTGACTCATGTCCCCTCTCATTTTCTTTCTTTGTCTCTTTCTCATTCTCCCTCTTTCCACACCTCTCTTGCTTTCCTCTCCCTCCCTCTCATTTTCTCTCTCACTTTCTCTTGCTCACTCTCACTCTCTCTTTCTCCCTCATTTAGTTCTCCCCCTCTCTCTCCGCCTCTCTCTCATTTTATCTTACCATGCCCTCTCCCTCCCCGTCACACACACTCTCTTTTAGCCTATCTCTATATCTCAATCCCTCTATCTCACTCCCTCAATTTATCCTATCTCTCTCTGAGAGAAGGAGAGGGAGAGGGAGAGGGAGGGAGGTGAAAGTATTTAGAGGATAAGATGCAAAGAGAGCGAGATAGAGAAACAGAATATAAAGAAAAGCGAGAGAGATAATAATAGGGAGAGAGAGCAAAAAAATTATTGCGAGTACAATTTAAAGTAAAAGAAAGTTGAAGGGAGATAGGAGAGCAAGAATGAGAGAAATATATAGAGATATAGAGCCAGATGGGTAGAGGGAAAGAGAGAAAATAGTTAGTGAGAGAGGGAGAGAGGGAGAGAGGGAGAGAGAGATAGACATAGAGAGAGAAAATGAGATAGAGATTGTAAGGAGGGAGAAGTAGTGAGGAAGAGGCAAGAGAGAGTGGAGGGAGGAGAGGGAGGAGAGGGAGGAGAGGGAGAGAGCGAAAGAGACGGAGAGAGAGAATGAGAGAAAAAGAGAATGTGGGAATACAAGAGAGGGAAAAAGAGATAGATTGTGTGTGTGTGTGAGAGAAAGAGAGAGAGAGAACAATGGAGAGAGCGAGGGAGGGAGTGCGAGAGAGAGAAAGCCACAAACCAAAAATCCAAAAATTCAATTGCTTCATTATCTATCAAGCAAGAGAAAGGGAGGAGTAGAAGGTGGACAGAGAGTGTGTGAGGAGAGGAAAGGCAGAGGAGTATGCTAGAGAGAGAGAGGGGAAAATATTATATTTAAGTATATATAAAGTGTGATATTTAAGAATACTGTTCCTCATTTGTACTTTTTGTCCCCGTAGGATCGAACCCGGGTCAAAGGGGACAACGTAGCTGTTTATTAACTTGCCACCAATGGCGCAACTATATATATATATATATATTAGGTCTCTCATAAATTTTATATTAAACTAATATCTCTCAATATTTTAATTTGATTGAATATCCCTCAAATCTATTAAGCACAAAATACAATTAATATTTTATTTCTTTGTCACAAAACATAGAGATATCATTCTTAGCTCCTTCCGCACATGCATCATTAGATTTTATCTTTTGTTTGAGACTGTTAGAACCTATTCAAATCAAACAGTAATCTCATTTATCTTTATTTTTATAAAATTTTGTTGTGAACCAAACAATAATATTCATGTACAATTTGGTGAAGAATAAATAGTAAACAATAATTTTGTTCGATGTATGGTGGGAACATGAGTAAAAAGATATAATTTTGAATAAGTATCACTTTTGAAAAGCTCAATCATATAGAGATGAATAAGAACTAATTTATTTTAAAGATGAAGGTGGTGCATCATTTTTGATGGGGTGCAATCCATCATATCAATTCCTCTAATAAAAATAATAACAATGCATAACTTGCATCTCTCATTAATGATATTTCTATTCCATTCGATGGCGCTATTCTCTTATTTGCTAGGCTATTTTAATAAAAAAGTTTTTTAGCAAATTATAGCCATGGCTAATGTATTATTATACAGAGAGCAAATAGTAGCAAATGAAATGATGCATAGTCAACCAATTCAATATCTACTAATGATACCACATATGTTAATTCATGAGCAAATGAAGGTGGCTAAAGTCATACATTATGAAGATAATGATAGCTTCATGAATGCTTCACTAATGATTTTATTAATAACCCTATCATGTGATGTAGTTGAAATTGATAAAAGAATGAGTCTAATAATGGCTTGTGTATTCTAAGATTAAAAGCTAAAATCAGTAAGATGGAGGAAAAAAAACATAATTATTATCTTATTATGATTAGTGACCTATGATTTATGATTATTATAATCCCATGTTTAAGTTCATTTTTTTAATATATATAGTTGGTTAAATATTAGAGAGCAAAGATAATATGAAGCAAATGTTACAATGATATATAATGAAGACATTCTGTGAATTCAATGTGAGGGAATTAAAGATAGTCGGTGCATTCATCACACTTTGGAAAAATATTCATCAAGCATATGACAAGAAGTTGGAATAATCAAACATGTTTTGGGTTTGGAGCAATGTAGATGTACACATCTTTTATTGTATTGGTTTACTAATTCTACGAAGCCCTACAAAGCTCCAAAGCTTCATAGTGTATATGAAGTTCTAACTAGACTTGAAATGATAAAAATAAGATTTGAGCTCAAATTGACATAGGTTTGAACCTACTTTGAACCCAATTTATGGTGAACTTTTACAGTTCTATGTTCAAAATCATGTTTGAATCATATATAAAAAATAATAATAATAAATAATTGAACTATGTTCAAATCTTGTTCAAACATTATTTGAACTTTATTTAAACATTATTATCTAGTAAGTCTATTACAAATCTCTCACAAAAATTATAAATCCATATTTAAACGTTGTTTTAGTCAATGGCATACTCTAAGCATAGATTCAAGCTAGTTCATGTAGTCTTTTTAGTTTTTTTCGTTTCATACCAAAATACACTACAAGAAAATTGCGCAGCGGTGTTAGAACTAGCTTCGTATGTAATTTCGATGCAAAAATAGCGTCCTATGTAATTTTGACGCAAAATTAGCGTCAGATTTGCGTTCTTTTAGATTTTGCGGAGTGTCAAACTTAAAAAAGTAGCATGGATGCGGCGACACTAAGTTGACTCATTAGAGTTGGGTAAGCATCGCTTATACGCGACACTAGTTTGTCAATGTTGAAGCCCTAATTTATCCCTTACACAAGCCGCAGACAACATTTATTATTTCTTCTTCACCATCGATAACTCGTCTCCTCTGGCTCTCCTCCGTCCCCAACCTTCATTTTCGACGATTCCGGCTCATTTCTACAACTCAAACTTCGTCAAATATGAGAAGCCATCATCTACACCAACAAGCTTCGACTTTACATAAAGTTTCATGCATTTTATTTGTTAGATTTGAAATACATATGTGTTAAATCCGAAAATACATGGGAAATGCTCAATTTGTCTTTTGTATGATTTCATTATTTATGCAATGCATAGAGATTAGATTGTTTTACATAAGATTTGAGTGCTATGTGCTTAAATATAAAAGTTTAAGTGTGAGATATGTAAATACATAAGAATTTTGTGTTATGTATGTAAATGCAACCAAAAATGTTGAGTGTTATCAGCCCAAATATAAAAGTTTAGGTGTGATAATGTAAATGCATAAGAATTTTTGTCTGATTATATTAGAATTTAGTGCTATGTGCTATGTGTTATGTGCCTAAATACATGTTTGCGGCTTACGTGTTTATGTCTTTTGTGTTAAAGATTTATGGTTAATGGATTTGGGTTTAGGAGTGTTAGGATTTTTTTTTTTTTTATGTTTAGGATTTTGGGATTTTGGCATATTGATATAAGGATTAAGTTTTAGAGTTTAAATTTCAAGATTTAAGGGGTTTTTTATTCATATTTTTAAGGCTTATAATTTATGGTTTAGGGCTTAAGTAATAAGGATTTAATTTTTTAGGGTCCAAGGCATAGGATTTTGCTTATTCACATCATGTAGTTTTGCAGTGTGGTTACATTATGCTATAAATTTGATGTCAGGTTGTGATCCCCAATGTGACGACTATATTTTCATAGATTTTGGTTTAATGTTTAATATTTAAGGGTTTAGAGCTTAAGATTTTGGTCCACAAAAGACATAAAGATTTGGTCTTTTTCTTCTTGGTTTAGTGTTCGAAGAATTTTGTGCTATGTATATAAATGCGTTAGAGGTATACCTAAAAAGACAACGTATGTTGTATAATAATGATCTCAATATATTAGGTTTAAATGAAAAATAAGACACTCAGTAGGACGTAGTAATATTGTACTAATCTATAGAGCTACATCTATGATAGAGATGTATATCCAAAATATGAAATAATGGATGCATAATAGATTATATCCAGGAAGAAAATGGCCTGCTAAAAAGTTTTTGGCTGGTGTTAAGGAAATCTTGCATGTGACATCGCAACTCCCTGTTTTCTCTTCTGAAAGAAAATTTTCATGCCTTGTACGAAGCACAAGAATCAAGTGTACTTGACGTTTGATGAAGTGAAGTTGGATCTATATAGAAGGGGATTTAAACTCGATTATTGGTAGTGGACTTCACGTGATGAATTTGGATCAGATGTTCAATACAATCATGGTGGAGCCTCATCAAGTTATGCCCCTCCAATGATTCACGATTCTGGCATGTTTGAGGAACTGATTATTGATGTCAGCGGGGCTCATTTTTTTTGAAGTATGCATGATGACGATCAAGAACCAAATGGTGAGGCGCAACAATTTTTTGAATTATTAAATGCTGCACGATAGCCTTTTGTGAGAAGGATGCACTTCATATACGAAGTTACCGATTACCCAGAGAATGTTGAGTATCAAGTCTGATTTCAATATGCCCATGGAATGCTTCAATCAGGTAGCAACATTATTAAAGGAGATGAACCCTGCAGATAATTTAGTTCAAGAAGATTTGTACATAATTAAAAATTTAGTGTCGAAGCTAGGGCTATTATCTGAAAAGATATATTGTTGTGTTATTGGTTGTATGTTATATTACAAGGAAGATGCGCAGAAGATGAAATGTAGATTTTGCAATGTTGATAGGTTCAAATCAAGGGGGAGAAAGAGTTAAAAAAACTTACAAACGTCTCTTTCACTTTCCTCTCATTCCATGACTTTAATAGTTGTTTGCTTTTATGTGCACAGCTCCTCACATGACATGACATAATATCAAATATATGGGTGCTAATACAATGACTCATCTTCAATTGGTGAAGCTCATAAATACTTTGATCACAGCTATCCTGATTTTGTAGCAGAACCACAAAAAGTTAGGCTTAACTTATGTGCAGGTGGGTTCACATTTTACAGTCACGCTACAGCACCATATTCATGTTGTCTTATTATTATCACAACATATAGTTTTCCCCTTGATATGTTTATGATTGTGTCATTCTTATTTCTAATGTTGATCATATCAGTTTCACAGAGCCCAAGGGCTAAAATTATTGTGTACATCTAGCCTCTTATGGATGAGTTACAGGTATTGTGAGAAACCTGTGTGTTGACATATGATATTGCAATAAAACAAAACTTTCATCTTAGAGCTATGAATTTTCGGCTTATGAGAAGCTATTTGGTTGGAGCATGATGTGTCCTTTAACATGCTTAATTTCCCTATTATTTAACACCTATTTTGGATAAGTTGCATTTTAAGTATAAGTTAATTTTTGTGTATTTTTGCAGGCATAACAGGTAGGACTCATGGAATGAATTGGAGCTAAAGTGGAGTAAACCGGAGGTAAAACGTAGCGAGTTGGTGTCTAGTAGACTGGCTCCTAGGCGCCAGCTCTTTGGCACTAAGGCGCTGCCCAGTAGCGCCTTAGCGCCAACTTATGGGCGCCTAAGCGTTGGTGCCTCCTAGGCAACCGAGAAGGTGATGCCTAGGTACCACAGACTCGGTGCAAAGGCATTGGTACCTGCCAGAACAATTCCTACAGTTATTCAGCACAATGAGGGGAGTTGTTTGAAGGATTTTGACACTTGGAGAGGGGGCCATTGGCCTCCTTGAATCCTTGGAAACCCCAAGGAGGCAAAGGAGTCATAGTTAGATCTTGAGTTTGTAGATTTTCACTTTTCTTGAGAGATTAGTGAGGGGTTTTGCGTGAAATCTATAAGGCGATCATTTCAGCATCGCAGGGAGCACTTGGATCCATTAATGGAGGAACTTTTCATCACTTTTCAGAGGAGAAAAGCTAGGTTTTGTCAGTCGCTTTTTTTTTAAGAATGGTTAAATTTAATGTTAATATAATTTTAATTTTGAAAATAGTATTTTAGTTTTAAAAAAACATGATACTAAATAGATCTCATATATTTAATAGTTTAAATAATCAGGCACAACACTACAAGTAATAAACCATCCTGAGAGATAGGCATATTACTTGACTGTAGGCTCGATCATATAAACTATATAATTTATGATATTTGTTTGGTTTGTGAACCTTTTATATGTGACCGACAAGCTCCCCTAGCTAATATTGAAGATTACATAAGGTTTATTTTACCTGGGTTCCAAGTTCCCTATAAGGGCAAGCCCTTATAGTTAATTACATCTTAAGCAATCGAAATTACCTAATAAAACTCTCAATTAAGATCAGTGATTTTGTCTTCAATATTTCAAAGTTTAATTTTTCAAGGTAGGACAAGGAATGTCAAGTGGGAGTTGCTCAAGTATGAACAATTATTTTTAGAAGTCAAAGGAGTGAAAGGTAGGGGATGTCACGGATCCTAAAGGGAATCTCGGTGACTTCCTGAATTACCCTATTGTTTAGCTTCAAATTCGAAGATGATGTTATTTGATTTTTCAATTCTGTCAATTTTATTATTTAGGACTTAGACTTACATGATACATAATCATGCAAAAAGCCTACAAAGATAAGAGGGTTTACGTCGTACCGAACGATAACCTTGGAGCTTAAAGAGAGTTAGGACTTATGCTGTATGACATAATTATGCAGAAACATAAAGATATCGTTAGGAGTTACGTCGTGTGAGACGAACTACCTTGAAATCCTATGAGTTATGTTATTTTAAACTAAAGAAAGTTTAGTTGAAGTAGAACTTGTTTCATGTCAGGTCTTGATTCATCGGCGCGAGTCCTTTGTCGTTCACTTGCATCCGTGTCGCGCTGCCCACAAAGTTTGCCACGAGCTCCATATCGTAGCGATTATGGGTTTAAAGTTTATGTGAACATGTAAATTATTGAGTCATGGCCTATCGCAGGGTATCACCTAGCATATGTACTATTGTTTTATACCCTAGTGCCCTTTACAAGTATTATAAATAATGTAGAAGTAAAAGCAGTAAAAAAAATGTGCAATAAAAGAAAATGTAGTAAAGTGTTGTAAATGTAAACTAAACACGCATACGTGGGATTCCTGCTGTTGTTGCAAGGTTAGTACAACATAATATAGTAATGTACAGAAAATTTAAACAAATCATAAGAAATCCGAGGAAAACTTAAACAAGTCTTAAGAAAACCCGAACGAATAAAACAAAACGCAATGTTACATATAGAAGATCGGGACTAGGTATAAGAATTTAAGTTATGAGGGAGCTCATTCTGATAGACACAAATAATCCGTTATTGATGTTGATCTGTTGAACCTTCCAACATTTCCACATGCCACAACTACCAGAGACTCTTGCAGTCATGCATCTTCTCAAGTGACTTACAACCACATTTTTTATGATGATCAGTAAAGGCATCACCAACCGAGAAACACTGCAAGGAAATTAAAGAGAAAACTACCCAATTCTCTGTAATGAATTTAAAACTCTTGCAATACTAAAATGCTGAAACTATCAATGCCTTAATTGGAAATGAAATCAACTCATCGTTACACCAATTTTTTAGCATTTCCAAGGAGGTGGTATAAGGCTCCATTAGCAACTTGGATGAATCATTTATAACACTTCATTGGATATCAGCCTCTCATGAGCCTACATGTCTGTGTGTGTGTGTGTAATATGAGTTGTGTTGTGCATAGAAAGCTTTGTCATGACAACACCAATTAATAAGCTTAACATTCAATTATGCCATTTAAGGGACAGTTATATGCATACCACTCAATTTTCATTACAAATTTAAAACTAAAATTTTACTTTTGGCATTTGAATACAACTGAATGATTTACATAGAAATTATTCGCATTCATAGAGAATGTGGTGACTGTTGACCCTCAAATATACTCCACAAAATGAATCGATCGGACATGATGAGTGCAGCAAACGAAGGGTGCGACATTGCGGGAACAATTTGGGGTGCCTTGACCATGCTTGAAATTCATCTCAGATGATGTCCACTTGCAAAAAAAAATATCAAAACTAGCTGAAGAGGAGTCTTTTATGATCGAAAGGAACAAACATGACAAAAATCGATAGGCAGCCGAAATAACGTGACAATTTGAGTCTAAAAATCTCTTTGATTATTGCTGAAATTGCCAAAATAATATATACACAGATATCGCCAAACACATCTCATTACCCATGCTCAACCGCCCACTCCAACCAATCAAAATGCTCCACCTCATACACCCCTTCTTTCCCTCACGGAAAAATATTACGTGTGGAGTCCAGAAGTATCCGGACTCCAATAGTATCACGATGCGTGCTGAGTCAGGGCATAAGCATGATACAAATTGTGAGCATTCAAGGTACATGTAGTGTATAAGTTTTGTATCATGCTTATAGTTTGCTTGTACCTTGTACACGTACAAACAGACAAGATATGAGCACAGAGACAAATTGCTTGACCTAAGGTACAAGCAGGATATAAAAATTAGCTTATACCTTTCTTGAAAATGAGAGTACAAACACGTAACAAAATTTATACTCTACGTGTACTATATTCGTACCTTAAGAATATAAATTGTATATTCTACTTACTCCTTGCTCCCTCATCTGAACAAAACCTAAACTGAGGATAAATTATTTCATACGGAAAACATATGTAACTCTACATGTCTACTCTAATAATCTCGTAATATCCTCATAATAATCTATGAATAATACCGAAATAATTATGAGAGGTGAAAAAATTATTGAGAGATTATTGAGTTTTTGAAATTAATATCCAATAATATCAAAATTCGCAAATAATTTCAAATAAAAATTATCGAGATTATACACGCGGCGCCGTTCTCCCCGCCGCCGCTGCCGCTCGAAGTCGCCAAAGCCCCTTTTCCATTGCTGCAGCCTCCCACTATCTCGCTTTCCCAGCCCGCCGGCTACTTCTCCCGCCGAAAAGCAGCTCCAACGTGGGCGAGCCGAATCACATCTCTCCTCACCGGTGACCTCCTCTGCGGTACAGTCCAAAATAATGGGCTTCTCCTCCCCGTGCAACCCGAAAGCCATCAGTTTTCTATTTCACGCAACAGCAACCCAGCGGCTGCGACCTTATTCAGGTCACCCTGCCGTCCTACACGAGATCAGAGCTCCTCGCCTTATCTCCACTGAGACAGCTATCATCTCTAGCTCAACCTGCTCCTCCTACTGGAAGCGAACCCAAACAACAACCCTTGCTCCCTGCTTTTACTTACCCAAGTTCCTCTCTACCATTCAAACAGTAACCCAGTGCAGTGTCTCCATGCTCCATGCCTCTGAAAGGAAAAAAATTTGCGTCCGGAGTACGTGAGAGCGCACACATGTACACTGCACGTATCTGCCCAGCCTGCGAGAGGAGTTACATGGGTGATACATGGGTGTTACATGGGGTGTATCTCCGTTGTCCGGACGCAGAGCTGCGCCCGGACACCGGACGCAAATTTTTCTCCTCTGAAAGCCACAAACGGCCTATCGTTCAGCTTACCAGACACATGTATTGTTTGCTCAATGTCTGCATCATTAGGAGAAATTGTTTAATGATATCCTGTGGGTAAATATGGTGGCAGCGCTCTCTGTACAGAGACTGGATTTGGTCAATCCGATCCTCCTCCCTGCATAAACTGGATTTGACAAGATTTGATCCCCTACTTTGGCCAATGCGATCCTCCCTCCTACAGGGAATGAAGTCGACAGGATTGAGCCCCTGCTCAGCTAGTCCGATCCTTCTCCTTATGTGGACTGGAGTTGACCTGACTAGTGTTTTTAGTGTAAGTTATAGTATTCCGTGATGATGATTGAGTTGATAGAATATTCAACCGGATGGGACTATTTTAAAATTATGTCTCAAATTCTATTTTAAATTCAATTATTTTAATTATTGAATTCGATCCTCTGTAAGTGGGACGAAGTCGACAAGATTCGAGAAGATCATTCCCCGATGATGGTTTGTTGATCTTAAACTTCAACTAGAGGGGTTCATTTATAAAATTAAAATAATTTGAATCATAAAAAATAATATTTAAATGAAAATTTATGCCACTCAATGCTTAAAACAAAATTCATCTGCCCCTCGCAACTGTTTGCCAAAGCGGACAAATTTAGTACTGACTCGAGCTTACAAAGAGCCAAACGTCATATCAAATATAGTACTAAATTCATGCTCATAACGAATCTTGTGCCAGTAAAGACGTGACCCTAGTCCTCTGTTTGCATGATTTTGTCATCAAATGACACCACAAAGAAGCGGTTAAGACTAGAGCCCTCTATCAGATGGTGCACTATCAAATGACTCCATTATATTACGGTCACGACTATAGCTCGTATGCTCCTCAAGACAGTACGCCATTTTGAGTGTTAAATCATAGGATATACTTGATGGGACAGAATGCCCTTTGTAAGCTAAGGCTGACTCAGATTAGTCCCCTTAGACAAACATTCACTTTATGTCTGCAAGGTCTTGCTGGACGAAGTAACTCATGGCTGCTGACAAGGATCATTCGGTCGGGTTGTATTGACTAAGTAGACCTTGGACCATGACAATCCTGGATGCCGAAACAATGAGATCTTGATCGGGTTCGTCCTCATTTCCCCCACCATCCGCTTTAAGCTCACGGTGGTGATAATTTTTATAATTTAAGATTTCATGTTTGTTGTTATAGTATGCTAAGTCTGAATACTTGACGCCTAATGACTAGCCTTAATCGAAAGTTCTATCCTGTTATCGGCAGGGGCAGTAAACTATAAGGGCTTGCGCCTATAGGAAACCTCGAACCCTAGATTTTAAAGTCCTCACAAAAATGAAGGCGAAATTTTTGAGTAGTGTATTATCCACTATCTCATCCGCCCTCTAAAAATCTACTTGGAACATAAAACCACGTTATGCTACAGACGAGAGTTCGGGGTGCTTTTTTGAAGCTTCGGGCCAACAATGATGAACCCTCTCAAGATTACTTAAACCCGGATGAACCAACTAACATGTGTATCAATGAATGGAAATAACAAGTTGATTTGATTCATGAATCATAGGTGGAAGATGCATTCTTGTTAGAATCTCAATTATTAATATTTTCATTTAGGAAAATGCTTGGCTTCTTGTGAATTAAAATGAGGTCCAACAATGTGGATTATTCTAACATAAACAGACCACTTTTGGGCATGACATTAAAAGCCACCAAATTGCACAAAAAGAATGTGATTTCATTTATGCCACCCAGTTATCCAATCTTAGATTAATAACATGCAAAGGTTCACATACATACCACTCAAAACTTTGCATACACATCACCAAAAATCCAGCTAAATTTATATCTGCAATGTTTCTGAAATCTTTCAAAATTCAGCTGCTGGTAACCTTTATAATGCTGCAACTTTAAAACAGAACACAAGTTCTGAAACTCATTGAATTTATGATCAATGCCCCATATATCCACTAGGAACAAGTCATATATGTAAATAATTGACTACCACTCCATTCTTATGCATTTATATATCTAAAACAATCATGATCATTCTGTTTCTTTTTCTCTTTTTATGGAAGATGAGAGCTGGAAGTCAGCATTGTTCAAACAAGAGATAAGTAGCAGAAAAATTACAAGAGTTTGCCCATTTTGGCTCCTAAGCTCATGAAATTGGAGATAGATGACATTGGCTGGAAAGCATTGAATTGGTAGTAAGGAACTTGTAACTGTTGATATATTTCAAATTATATTCCCATTGAAAAATTATAGATCATTTTCTATCCAATCATCATCACATCTCTTCCTCTGGCTTAAAAAAAAAAAAAAATATACCCCACAGACGTGTCTCCCTCTTTCCCCACCTCTGACCTAAACTCTCTTACATCCGACCACCTCTCCTGCTTTCAGCCCGAAACCCTAGCTTCTCTTCGCCGATCCCGGTTTCGCCCAAAACCAGCGCCATTTTTGGATTTAGGTGAGCTCAGTATCTACAGCGGCGTTTTTCACTGTTTTGGCAGGATTTAGCTTAAATCCTGCTTAAAACCGGTCACCAAACAGCCCCTTAGGCAATGCTCCTCAACACTCTCGGCTCTGCCCTAGCTGCTGCCCCCATTGGCGGCCGCCTGCGCTGCCGGTCTCCGGAGATCCGCGCACTGGACGCCGCCCAGCTGTTCGACCAGGAAGCCCGGGCCTCAGATCTCCTGGATCAGAGCGGACGCCTCAAGATCGCCATTATTGGTTTCGGCAACTTCGGACAGTTTCTCGCTCAAACCTTCGCCCGGCAGGGCCACACCCTTCTCGCTCATTCCCGCACCGACTACTCTGCCGCCGCAGCTTCTCTCGGCGCCTCTTTTTTCTCCGACCCCAATGACCTCTGCGAGCAGCATCCAGACGTAGTCCTCTTCTCCACCTCGATCCTCTCTACCGCTCCCGTTCTCCACTCCCTCCCTATCCAACGCCTCCGCCGTAACACCCTCTTTACTGAAGTACTCTCCGTTAAGGAGTTCCCGAAAAGCCTCTTTTTGAAGCACCTCCCACCTCATTTTGACATTCTCTGCACACACCCCATGTTCGGCCCCGAGAGTGGCAAGGATGGTTGGGCTGGCCTCCCTCTGGTTTTTGAGAAGGTACGCATTGGGGACTGTGATGACCGTGCTGATCGGTGCAAGAGATTTCTTGATATTTTTGCGCGGGAGGGCTGCAGGATGGTGGAGATGTCTTGTGTCGATCATGATGCCAATGCTGCCGAGACTCAGTTTTTGACACATACTGTGGGGCGCTTGCTGTCTAGACTTGATCTGAAGTCGACCCCGATTGATACCAAAGGGTATGAGGCGCTGCTTAAGCTGGTGCAGAACACTGGCAGCGATAGCTTCGATTTATACAATGGCCTGTTTATGTACAACAAGAACTCTACTGATCTGCTGGAAAGACTGGATATGGCTTTTGATTCTTTGAAAAAGGAACTTTTTGGGAAATTGCATGATGTTTTGAGGAAGCAGCTCTTTGAAAATTCAGAGAATTGATGGACAAGAGTTTCTGGTATTTACTGGTCCCATAGGTTCCTGATTGATTCATAATAATTGCTAGAAATTCTTGTTTTAGGTTCTCGTTTTTGCTGTGTCTGTGCAATAAAGAACTTTTTGAAGTTGTATGCATGATATTTTTTATTGTTTAAATTAATAAGAGTTCTTTTTGGCCTTTTGCATGAGCTTTTATCTTTGTAAACGGAAATAATATCTCTGTCATTTATTATTATCATCATCATTATTAATATTATTATTATTCTATGTTGGTTTTGGAGCAATTTCAATGCAACATTCTATCAATCTTTCATCTATGTAACTGATGATTTGGGCTTTGATCTCTACATATCACTCTTTTTTTAATTATTTCTATTCAACTTAGGCCTCTACTTGTGTATCATATGGTGGGAAAAGAATAAGGTTGCAGTTCTCCTTTTAAGCTTGTGAATTTTATATTCTCTCTAGACCTGCATACATATTATATTTGATTGACATTTGCTACAATGAGTATGAGTTTATGAATTGATTGTTACAGACTGCTCGTCTTAAAATGGGTAATTAGTAAGGCAATCAGTTAGATAAGTACTGGCACAAGGCAGGCCTTGTTCGTCTAGAATTGAACCAAGTATTATTCTTTGCTAACTTATTTTAGTGGATTTTAGATTGTGAACTTGACCACTTTTTCAAGGCTCAAGGGTATCCAATTATCAGTTTTTTTAACATTCTTTTGAAAATTTATTTGTTTCATTAGCATAAATGTAGATGCATCCCAAGTCATGCTTGGTTTTCTAGGTTGTCATGTTTAGGACACATCTTGAAGGAAAACACGTGAGAAATGTTGGATCAATTATGAGACTATAATGTAATTAATAAATGTGTTGGGTTATCATTTAATAAGTCAAAATTATTGTGGTCTGATTAAGAATAAAATTTATGACTTAAGACACATTTGTCATGAAATTATAAGTGTGGATACTGTAAAGGCAAATTCCAATTTGATGTGGGTCATAATTGGAATTAAGCAAATTTTAGCAACGCTTTGGTTACGTTAAATAAGGGGTAATGGTCCGGTCTACGAGAGAAAGAAATTATTCTCTTGTTACACATCAACGAGAGAGATTAAGGAAAACTCCGGAAAATCGCAGATTGGAAGATCGTTGCTTGCGATCGATCGAATGGATTCGAGTACGCTTACATTATTTTTTATCGATTCGATTTTAATAAATATGAACGAGATTAAAAGATTCGTGGTGAATTCCAATAGATTTTGATTCGATCAAAATCTATTTGGAAAATTAAGAAAAGAAAATTTTTAACAATTGATATCAGAGCCTCCTGTTCATGTTCGATTTTTTTTATTTTGAGATTCCGCTTCTTTTTCCTCTGAAATAGTCGTCGATAAAGTTTTTGCGGCGACTACACAAAATTGAGGAACAGAAAATTTTGGCGCGTGACCGGAAGCTTTTCTCCTTCTCCTTCTTATTTTTTTATCCCTTTTCGTTCGCCCTTACCAGCGTAGGAATCATCCGCAAAGGGCTGCGGCGGCGGGGTTATGGCGACGGAAATGCGGCAGCGCGACTGCGACGTAGGTGGCTGCGGTAACGTGGCCTCCGACGGCGGCAGAATCCGGCTCAGCGGAATGTTGCGGCGAAAAGGGACGGCGCCGGAAGGGGCGCCGAAGAGAGGAGCGCCGGAGATGGCGCCGGATGGTGGCGGCGCCGGGCGGCGCCGCCTTCACGAACAAAAAAAAAAATATATATATATTATATATATATTATATATATATATATATATTATATATAAATATATAAATTAAATTACTCATTTTAATTTCGAAATTAAAATAAGTTATTTAATTAATTTACTTTTATGTTAGGAAATAAAATAAGTTATTTGATTTATTTCTTTTTTTATTTCCTTTTATGTTAGGAAATAAAATAAGTTATTTGATTTATTTCCTTTTATTTCCTTTTATATGTTAGGAAATAAAATAAGTTATTTGAATTATTTCCTTTTATTTCCTTTTAGATGTTAGGAAATAAAATAAGTTATTTGATTTATTTCGTTTTATAAGTTAGGAAATAAAATAAGTTATTTAATTTATTTCCTTTTATAAAATAATAATAAATAAATTAAATTAATTAAATTACTCATTTTAATTTGGACAATAAAATGAGTTATTTAATTTAATGAGTAAATTAATTATAAAGTTTTTCTTTAAGTAAATTAATTAACTCAATTTTGAGATTGATTAATTTTATAAAATCAATAATTTTGTTTTGTAAATCGTAGAACTTTATAGACATAAATTAGCAATTATTTATAAATATAAAATTTTATAAAATTAAATTAAAATTTCAATTAAATTCGAATAAATGGTATTTTGTAAATTGTACTATCGATTTTTAATGAAACTTATTGAAACGTGATGTTCTTAGAAATAGCCTCTCTTGTGTAGATAGTTCGTTACTAAAATTGTTGGATGTTGTGTGTATGTGGGTTCGTACGTGTATTAATTGGCCGAAAGGAAAATTTAATACTTGGCCGAATCTAACATCTGTAGCTTGTGATGATAAACGTATAACAATTATAAGGAATTATATATGAGTAATAAATCGATCCAAGATAGATTTATTATTTGATATACGTTATTGTTAATGCTTGATCATTCTAACAGATTACAATTAGCGAGTTAATATTACTTGTCAGAAAACTTGATATTAATGTTGCGTTAGGTGTCTTAAGATGAGATTTACCATTAATTGAATTTAAAACATTTTATTTATGTAATCTTTTGTTCGTTTTTTCGGTTGTTGCTTAATGTATCTGTTAATCTCGATTCGGTTCCAATCCTTAGGGTGATAGGCTTTAAGGATTGGAAGAGAACATGTCACATTGTTCTTGGCTGCATGGATGCAGATGCTAGCGTTAAGAATGGATAAACCCGCTCCTCTTACGGATCTTGGTTCATACGAGGAAAAGAGAAGCTATGAGAAGTGGGACCGTTCTAATCGCTTGAGTGCTTATGATCGTAAAGCGCGGCATACTGAGGCGCTTTAGAGGTGCGAGTAGTACGAGTGAGATCAGCGATGCTTGCAGAGTTTTACTTCTTGAAATAGAAACGACTTTGCAATAGCGATAAAAGTGAGCGATATTCTTTTAAAGGCCGATTTCGATGAGGTTGAAGGCGAAAAAGTATCGGGGAGTACATCGTTGAGATGTCGAACATTGCTTGAAAATTAAAGAAGCTAAAGCTCGAGTTGACGGATGATTTACTCGTGCGTTTAGTTCTTATTTCGCTTCCTCCACGGTTGACGATTTACAGTCGGTTATAATATCTGAAAGGAGAAATGGACTCTTAATGAGCTTATTTCTCATTGTGTGCGAAGGAAGAAAGATTGAAGCGAGAAAAGGCGATAGTGCTCATTTGATCAACACTCTAAAGAAAGAGACACTTAAAAGAAAGAATGAAGCATTGCTAAGAATAAGGGTTCTTCTCGAAAGAAACAAAATAAAGTTCGAAAATCACGAAAGTATCGGTTGTTTCTTTTGCGATAAAGAAGGACATCGGAAAAAGGAATGTCTGAAATATCACGCTTGGCGTATAAAGAAAGGTACATTTCTAACTTTGGTACGTTACGAGGTAAATTTGGCTCGATACCTAGAAACACTTGGTGGTTAAACTGCGGTGCTACTACTAAGCATAAGTGTTTCGATGCGGGGATGCTTTGAGCTACCGAAAACCGAATGATCTTGAAAGATGCATTTATGTGGGAGATGAAAAATCGGTAGAAGTGGAAACGATTGGGCATTTTAGATTGTTATTATATGCGATTCTTATTTAGATTTGATAGATCTTTTTGTTGTACGAGTCATTTAGACGGAATTTGGTTCTGTTTGTTGTTTGGACGAATTGAAATTTATTGTTGTTCGTTTCAAAACGGATGTTTCGGTTTATCTATTAATTCGATATTATTGGGCTCAGTTCACCTATGGAGTATGACGATTTTTATTTCTTGATATCTTGTTAACTTATAATGAAGCTCCGAATGTGAAATCACGAGTTACTTGAAGCTTAAAATTAATAATGAAAATTCGGGAGCGTTATGGCACGAACATTTAGGTCGCATCTCAGAAATAGAGTTGAAAGACTTATGTCGGATGAAATTCTAAGTTACATTGATTTTACGGACTTTAATGTACGTATTGAATGCGTTAAGGGAAAACGAGACTAAAAGAAAGAAATTAGGTTCGTATAGAGTACAAAAGTCTTAGAATTGATACATACGGATGTTTGTGGACCAATTTCTACCGACTTCTTGGAATGGTCAACGATATTTTGTATCGTTCGTAGATGATTATTCGAGATATCATCATATTTCTTATTAATGAAAAGTCCAAGTATTGGACGTGTTCGAAATCTTATAAAAGTTGAAGTTGAAAACCGACTAAGCAAAAGAATAAAGAAAGTCGAATCGATCGTGGTAGTGAATACTACGGGAGATATGACGATTCGAGTGAACAACGTCCATGACCTTTTGCTAAGTTCACTGAGGAGTGTGGAATTGTCCTCGATACACGATGCGCGGATTCACTTTAGCATGAATGGTGTAGTTGAAAGTCGAAGCCGCGACTCTTAAAGACGTGGTAAGAAGTATGATTAGTCATTACTGCGCTTACGAGAATCACTACGGGGAGAAGCACTTAAGACAATGACCTACATTTTAAATAGAGTATCAACTAAGCATTTGCAAAAACACCTTATAAAGCTTTGGACGAGGCAAAGCTCAGGTTTAAAGCATTTTCATGTTTGGGGTTGCTCGAGTGAGACGAGCACTTCAAGTCACTTGAGAAAAAGTTAGACCACAAAACGATGAGCGATTATTTTGTTAGTTATTCGGAGCGATCTAGGGGTTTGAGTTTTATGATCCCAAATTAAAGATAATTTTGAGACGGGAGCTAGAGTGTTCTTTGAGGATATTGAATTTGGGGGGAGAAATCGGGTTAGAGACTTTGTCTTTGAGGAGGAATCGGACCATACTACTCTTGTTGAAGAGGAATTGGTTCCTATTCCTATAATTGCTTTTGATAATGATCGAATTTTACTCACGACATTGATCGAGTTGCAAATCGAGACAAAACATTGTTAATCGGCCTGCGAGGAACAAATTCAACAACCTCGAGAACAAGTTCGAAGCGAAGTGCTTTTGCGGCGATCATTAGGGAAAAAGAAATCTTATTACGGATGATTATATTGTATTTGCTTGAGGAACATGAGGAAAATATTAGTATGATGGAAGATGATCCTATCAACTTTCATCGAGTTATCTGAAGTTCGATTCGGAAAAATGAATTAAAGCGATGAATGAGGAGTATAAGTACATGCGAGACGATAAAGTTTGAGAAGCTTGTCACATTCCTGAAGGAAAGAAGCCCATTGGTTGCGAATGGATTTTTAAAACCAAAGGGATTGAACGGTAATGTGGAGAGACATAAAGCTCGTCTTGTAAGCTAAAAGTTTATACTTTCGAAAGGAAGGGATTATTATAAATAGGCCTTTTCACAGGTTTAACAGAAGACTCTTTTAGAATAATCATGACACTAGTTGCTTCGTTATGATATAAAGGCTACATCGAATGAATGTTAAGACCGCTTTTCTCGATGGAGACATTGATGAAACGATCATATGAGTGCAATGAAAGCGTGATCGGAGACCGAAGAATATGATTTCATGTGACAAAATCTATTTATGGGCTCAAACAAGCTTACGTCGATGATATCACAAATTTCATCGAGTGATTCTATCATTTGGTTTTGAAATGAATGCGATTGATGATTGTGTGTATCGTAAATTCGATGGGAGAAAGCGTATTTTTCGATTTTGTATGTGGATGACATCTTCTAACTGCCATGAAATAATATAGACGTGTTGCGAGAAGCAAAGATTTCTATCGATTAATTTTGAGATGAAAGATCTTGGTGATGCCTCTTTTGTCTTAGGAATTCGGATTCGCCGAGATCGTTCTCGGTGTATTCTTGGATTATCACGAAAGTAGTATTGATACGATCTTAAAAGATTTGACGTGTAGAATTGTAGACCGATTGACACCTCGTCGCTAAAGGAGACAAGTTCGATCTCAATCGGTTGCCAAAAGAACTGCGAGATTCGGGAAATGCAGAGATTCCTTATGCTTCGGCGATGAGGAGTCTTATGCATGCTCGAAGTTTATACGCGGCCGGATATTGCGTACATTGTTGGAGTTTTAGGCGGATACTTAAGCAGCCGAGGAATGGATCATTGGAAAACGACGCAAAAGAGTTATGAGGAAGCTTAAAGAGAACAAAAGATTACATGCTTACATATAGGAGATCGGATCATTTGGAGATTATTGGGTATTCGACTCCGATTTTCTTTGGATGCGAAGACAATGAAAGATCGCATCAATTCACGTATTTTTGTTAAGTGGTGGAGCTATATCCCGAAGGAGTGCGAAACAAACACTAATAACTTCATCCACCATGGCGTGAGAATATGTAGCATGTTTTGAAGCATCCAAACATGGCATATGGTAGAAATTTTGTCATTTGAAATTCACGCATTATGGAAGGAATTGAAAGACCAGCTAAAGTTATTTTGTAATGATAAATCAGTATATTGTATTCAAATAACGACGAAGTTCATCAAGTCGAAAGCATATTGACATCAAATTTCTTGTTGTGAAGGAAAAAATACGAGTGACCGGATTCACATAGAAGCAATTGGAACAAGCTCCATGATTGCGGACCCTCTTACTAAGAGTCCGATACGAGATCTTTCGTAGGCATCTTTGCTCGTATGGGTGTTATAAAGCGTGAGGAAATTTAGATTCGGTGAGAGTTTGTTAAGCTTGTGTTTTTAGTCTACATGTTTTATTTTGTATACTAAAACATATTTGGATATTTTACGATCGAAATGAGGTATTTTTATTCGATTCGATACACTGCAGTACGATTAAAGTTTGATCTCGCTTAAGTAAAGTAGGACCAGGTTGAAAATTGACGTAGAACGAGCCACTTTGCATGTGATTTTCGTTCAGCACATTGATGATTGATTTATGTCGTTTGATTATATTAATATATGTGACGAGTGATAAGTTTAGTTGTGATAAATACTGACGAAGGCTAACTTTGATCACTTGTATTGATATGATTAATGGACGAGATTGTAATGTGCGCTTTCTGATGATGTCAACTAATTTTGGAGCATTAAGGTTGACACGTTTATCTTATACGTATATAGTCAGGTGGGAGATTGTTGGATCGATTATGGGACTATAATGTAATTAATAAATGTGTTGCGTCGTCATTTAATAAGTCGAAATTATTGTGGTCAATTAAGAATAAAATTTATGACTTAAGACACATTTGTCATGAAATTATAAGTGTGGATACTGTAAGAGCAAATTCGATTTGATGAGGGCGAAGTGGAATTAAGCAGAATTTTGTAACCACGCTGAGTTACGTTAAATAAGGTGGTAATGGTCCGATTCACGATGAAAGAAATTATTCTCTTGTTCACAATCAACGAGAGAGTAGGAAAACTCGGAAAGTCTGCAGATTGGAAGATCATTGCTTAGTAATCGATCAAATGGATTCGAGTACGCTTCATTATTTTGTATCGATTCGATTTTAATAAATATGAACGGGATTAAAAGATTATCGTGGTGAATTCCTAATAGATTTTGATTCGATCAAAATCTATTTGGAAAATTAAGAAAAGAAAATTTCTAACAAGAAAATCTTCTCTTATTCCTTAATAAACAAATTACAACAACTCTCCTCATATAATGGATAAAATGTTGGGCAAAACATAATTCCTATAATTACATCTTGCGAAAGATAGATCAACCACAAAGAAAAGAAATACAACATAATAAGAAAGAAAGAAACAACAATAAATCTAGAATAGGAAACATAAATTTCCGCAATCTCCCTTAAGCTGGGTCATAGATGTTGTAAATAACCGGCTTGGTATTCAAGTCAATGAAGTTGCCATGAGGTAGAGATTTCGTGAAGACATCAAAAACTTGACGATGAGTCAGAATGTAGATTAAATGAATAATTCCTTCATTGACTATCTTAGAAATGAAATGTCTATTAATTTCAATGTGCTTGGTCTTGTCATGATGCACTAATGATGGCTTAGCTATCGCAAAACATATTTATGGGATTGAATATGGAGTATCCTAACTCATTTAGTACCCTTTGAATTCACACTCCTTCACAAATTATCAAAGCAAGTGCTCGATACTTAAATTTTGGACTTCTTTTCGAGACCATTGCTTGCTTATTGCTCCTCTATATGATAAGATTTCCCAAGATGTAAGCAATACATAGAGGTGGATCTTCTGTTTTTGAGTTCTCCTGCACAAGTAGCATCAGTATAATTCTCTACATTTATGTTGTCGGATTTCTTGAATAATAATTCTCTTAGGAGTCTTCTTAAGAAACCTCAATATTTTGTAAGCCATCTCTATATATTTTTAATTTTAACTGTTCATGCATTGACTCCTTATGCCGACAAAATAAGCAATATCAGGTATGGTATGTGAAAGATAAATAAACTTACCAACCAATCTTTGATATCTACCTTTTTCAACTAGTGTATCTTCTTTTGTTGTTGTAATTTTTTATTGAAATCCATAGGAGTCCCAACAGGTTTGTACTCTAGCATTCCTGTTTTGCAATAGATTTAGGTTGTACTTTCTTTGAGATATCATAATACCCGTCATGGATTTGACCACTTCTATACCTAAAAAGTATCTCATCGGTTCTATATTCTTAATCTTAACTTTAGTATTGAGAACCTTCTCAATCTTTCCAATCTCTTTGTCATCATCACCGATCAAGATATCATATATATAGAGAAACACTACTGCTTTCTTAGCTCCATATGTATGCTTTATGAATACTATGTGATCAGCTTGACAATGAATGTACACATTAGAATTCATAGTTATGACAATCTTGTCAAACCAAGCCATTGATGATTGTTTGCGGCTATAAAGTGACTTTTTACTTTTCAAACCTAATATTTATTTGAGTCATTTTTCAATCCTGGGGAATCTTCATATACACTTCTTTCTCCAGTTCTCCATTTAGAAACATATTTTTGATATTGACTTGATGTAATTCCCACTCTTTATTCATTGCCAATGAAATAAAAACTCTTACAGTGTTTGATTTTGCAATTGGAGCAAAGTCTCTTGAAGGTATATCCTATAATATTGAGTGAAATCTTTGATCTTCAACATAATCTTGAACCTCTCAATGCTTCCATCTATTTTGTATTTAACATTGAATACCCATTTGCTTCTAACATGTCGTTTATCTGAAGGAAGCTTTGTAAGTGTCCATGTTCCATTTAACTCGGGTTCTTGGATTTTATTCTTTAATTGCCTTTTTTCTATTCTGGACTTTGAAAAGATTTATGAATAGATTTGGGTATCTGCACACTATTAAGATTAGACACAAAGATTTTGTGAGATGATAACTTCACGTAGACAACATACCTCCCGAATAGGATAAATTTTGCAACTTTCCCTATCTCTCCATTGGATTCCACCTCCCTTAGAACCTCAGGGATGTGTGAATTCAGGTTTGGTTTTGAACAATCCTATACTTGCATATTGTCTTTATTCTACTTAGTGAATCTTTTTCTCTTACTATAAACATAGATTCTTTATTAGTTTCAACTGAGATCTTCCCAGCTGGTGGACTCGGGGAACATGATGGTGAGAAGGAAAATAGGTTGTGATGACTCTATATTAGTGCGGGCATTCAGAGTAGTGCAGGGAAACAAAATTTATTGTGATGACTCTAGGTTAGCATGGGTATCCAAAGTAGGGTCCCAAGTTTGATATTCACCTGGACTCTCCACTTGAATATTAGATTTTGGGTATAGCATCGTTAGTTTTTAAAGAATGTAATATCCATAACATTACAATATTTTTTTCATAATGGGATAATAGCATTTGTACCCTTTTTTGTTATAAGCATACATTAGGAAGATACATTTGATGGATTTTGGGTTAAGCTTTGTGCGATTTGTTTGGTGAACGTGATAAAAAAATACAACTAAATATTTTTAGAGGAAGATTGGATGTGAAGGCTCTGATATGAGGGTATTTTTCCATCACAATATCAAGGGGGGCTTTGAACCTATGAAACCTGCTTGGCACTCTATAAATGAGATAGGTGGCTGTTAGTACATCTCCCCATAATTTTTTTGGAGCATTGTGAGAAAGCTTTGTAGATCTATATATCTCGAGGAGATGTCTATTCTTCATCTTAACTATCTCATTTTTTTCTGGAGTTTTAACACAGGAACTCACGTGGATGATATTGTTCTTTGTAAGGTAGAACCCAAGGATTGAATCGAAGTATTCATTTGCTTTGTTAGTTTTGAGAGTGAATTTTCCATTGGAACTTAGTGAAAATCATGTTATGAATGGAATAAAAAATTTGCTTAGTTTTGAATTTTTCTTTTACGAGGAATATCCAACTGGTTCTAATATGATCATCAATAAGTGAGACAAACCATCCAGCTTCATTGATTGTTTCACTTTTGATGGTTCTTAATTGTCATTGTGAATGATAAAGAAAGGATGTGAGGGTTTGTTTTGAGACAGATGGTAGACATGATGAGTATGTTTGACCAATTGGCAAGTTTCATACTGATAAACCTCTAATTTTTTATTAATAAAAAGATGGGGTATAATTTTGAAAGATAATAAAAGTTGGGATGAGTCAGACGACATTTGCTTTATAAAACTTTATTCTCACAGACTCAGTTGTACAAAATGAGGATAATGGAAATGATAATTGTGTGTTGAGAGAATAACTATCCTTGAGTAGGTATAAGCCTTAATGCAATTTAGCACTGCTAATCATCTTCCCCGAATTCACCACTTGAAATTCACAAGAGTTATAATAGAATTTAGTAACATATTTAAATAATGAGTAAGCTTGCTCATAAGAAGTAAGGTTCAGTCTAATTATGGAACATATAACACATAAGAGCTAAATATATTTGCAGACTTTCACATCTCCTTTCCCAACAATTATAGAGTGAGATCCACCAACAAGTCTAACAAATTTAGATGTGGTGAACTCTTGGTATTTGTTGAGAGCATAAATGTTGTATGTCATGTGATCATAAGCACCACAGTCTATTATCCAAGGTCGAAATCTTTCATTGTTAGTACAGTAGGAGAAAGATATGATACTTCGGTATATCATCAAGCTATTAGACCGTCCTGTAGTGCTAGAAAGGTGTTTCTTTAACACCTCCAACTGTTCCTTGGTGAAGGGACTAGGGTCGACTAACCCTTCATAAGTAGTACCATGGGCTTTGTTGTCTCGGTCCTTTCTCTCTTGTCCAGGTTTTCAATCTACTTGTTTTTCATGCAGTTTTCAGCATTTATCCTTTGTGTGACCGGTTTTCTTGCAATGTTCACCAGAGGGAATATTCTTCTTTGGTTTTGACTTATGGGAAGAGTCAAAACGAAGCTTTCAATGCTAGATGAATCCACACTTTCTTCCATCATCAACTTCTTCTTGATTTCTTCTTTTCTAACTTCAATGAAGGTTTCCCTAGTTGTAGGGAGATACTTCATTCCCATGTTTCTTTTTCTGACCTCATCTAAGTTCTTATTCAGATCAAATAAGAACTTGATCATCCTATTCTTCTCCTCTATTATTTTATACATCATGACATCCTAAGGACACTTCCATTCACATGTATATGCATGGTGTGTTGAAGTATTAACACTTGATTCTTCTTGTCGGTGCTCATACAATTTTGTCTCAATCTCTAACAATTTTGCAGTGTTCTTGTACAGTAATAAGTCTCACGAGCTCCTTCCCAAATCTCTTGTGCTGTCTCGTAAAATAAGAAATTTTTTTCAATTTATGTGGTCATAGAATTGATCAATCAAGATATGACCATATGATCGTGGATCTTCCATGAGTGATGGTTAGAATCAATATGATGTTCCTTTCGTTCTTTTTCACAAATGTACATAAACACGGATTGAGACCATTGAAGGAAGTTATGACCATTTGTTTTATAGTTTGTGATAAAAGTAGAGAGTTCCGATGCTATTTTGATAGAATTTTTTGTCTCTGATTCAAAACTCATCTCTGCAATTGAGCTAAACATCTCCTTTCTGTACTTTTTCATAAACCACGTTCAGGGTTGAAAAAAATATTGGTTGGCTGCTCCTCATAGGAGAGATGACCTGCAGGAAAAGTTTGGCAGCTACAGGGAGGAGGGAGGAGGGAGCAGTAGAGGGCCGATAAATGAGTGTTGTTGTAGGCACAGCCAGAGAAGTTGACATATAAGGAATGGGAGGGCTGAGAAACATCGGCTATTGACCAACCAAAGGAAACAAACAGAGGCTAGAGATGTTGTCAAGCTCTTTGCTAAACGGTTGAAGCAGTTTGAAGGAAGCCCTGTTGAGGCCTTTGCAGAGATGACATCGACAGTGGCGTTTGAACAGAGACACCGGTGGCTCGATCGAGACAACAGAATTACGAGTCACATTGAGCCTTCCACGAGCTGTTAAGAGCATATGACTGATACGGCGAAACTAACAGTGAACGACAAGCTTGGCTGATACGATGGCACTAACGATGGGAGAAACATTTGAACTAAGAGAGATGTCGAGTAGAGAACAATGACAACATCAAAATTAGGGGTTTGGCTCTGATACCTTGAAGGAAAATGTGAGAGGAAATATTCTCTTATTCCTTAATCAACAAATTACAACACTTCTCCTTATATAATGAATAAAACCGAGGGCAAACCATAATTCCTAAATTACACCCGTCTAAAGATATAACAACCACAAAGGAAAGAAATACAACATAATAAGAAAGAAATAAAAGAGAATAAATGTAACATAGGAATCACAAAATTCCTCACATTTCTTTTTTTTTGCAAGTTTTTTTTTTAGATCCTATAGGACCTTTCTTCTTAATGATCTTTAAAACTAATGCTAGGTGCATTGATATTTCTTGCTTTAAAACTTTTCACAATTCATAAACATTTAAATATTTGTTTATTCAATAGTCTATCACGCTCTTATTATATGATATACGTAAACTTTATTCTATTGTTTTTTGTTCCTTCTTGATACATGAATGGCTTTTCCTTTACATCTAAAGAAACTTCATGCATTTAGTTACATCACTGTTTTTTTATGTTTCTAAATGGCCAATAAGAAATACTATTTAGGCTTCTCCTATTGGGAATTTCCTTTGGTGATATATAAAGCATTAGAATCAACCAAACCTAGGTTTTCATTGCATAAGGGCACTATTGCTATTTTTCTAATTCGCAAAAAAAAAAATAATGTCACTAGTTTAAAATTTTTTTATTATCGTCATTCTATCAACACTCCTTTTATACAAAATGCTTAGCTAAAAGCACAAAAATGTGTATGAAGGGTTGCTTATTTTCATATTAAAATAATATTAATATGAATATTTAACTAGCATTTAAAAAGAAAAAAAAAGAAAAAACACCCGCTCTCAGATGATAGAAAATCTCACATATAAAAAGGCTCATCCCATAAATTAAAGAACATATACTAAAATTTTCTCATACAAAAGTATAATATGTTTATTAAAAAAATAAAGTATTTTATAAAATTTTTGAAATATTTTATAAAATATCAATTATATTTTTTATTACATGATTACTCTATAAATCACATACTAGTAACCAGAGATGAAAAAGGCTAAGTGAGTTCGAACGCATAGTGTGTGATATTGGTCAAATGTTGGTTGTTATGATGTTCTCCTACGTTGCTGACGAAGACTAGCACTATTGCTAATGGAGACAGTGATGAGTGTTGTTGTTGATGGAGATGGAGATGAGTGTGCTTGTATGTATGTTGAGTCACAACTATGTGTGATGTTATAGATCATTAATAAGATAACTGGCACTGAAACTCTCCCTCTCTTCTATTCTACTTCAATAAACCAACGAGTCAATTGGGGTCTACTGGGGACCTAAAAGCCACAATTGAAAAAACCCCAATTGAACCACAAAACCCACAAGCGCTTTTTGTGAGAGCTTTCATGCTCTATGTCCACTCCTAGGCATCAGACAAAAGCGGAGCATCACCCAATCACATTGGAATGCTTGGGTTTTTGAAATGCACTTTTAAGAACCCTGCTTATTTAATCATGACCATGATGTTTATTAGTTGAAGTTTGAGCTATTTATCTTGACTTTTTTAGTTCTTTGGATAGTTAGAATAATGAAATTGTTAATGGGAATAGTTATTTGCTTGAAAATTGAATTTAGTCATGTCATGATTGATTTAATCATTATACAATCAGCTGAATTTGTTAATGTTTTATTAGTACACTATGGAATTTCTACATTTCACGATATTCTTTAGTACGAGTTATTGTTTCTGAAAACTGTTGAAGTACAAATTGGACTTTGCTAAGTCCTGCTTAATTGATATGTTGTTCTTGAATTAAAGGATCAAATGTGTCAGTTTGTTAGACTGTATTTAAATTAATTATACACCAGAGTAACCTGGTAGTCCTGGAAAAACAACTCTGCTATTCATATAGACAATCAAATCTCTCACTATACTAGCTTATGGAGTACAGTCTGACTTTTTTATTCTATTTTTTGCATTACTGCTGAAATGGTTGAGAGACTCAGAAGACTCAGAATCTCCTACCGAACTTGAATTACAAGTCTTTGTATTTAACATAAAATTAATAGTCATATGTGCAAATGGAAAAAAAGATTTTATTCTGTAGACTTTTTTATGTCTGTGGTCTGTTTGTCAAGGACTTGTTTCTGCTCTTTTTCATTCTTAGTTATTATGTACGTTAAGTGTAAGGAATTATTAGTGAACTTGTGGTCTTAATGTCCTCTCTTTGGTGCAACAATACACTATTTATAATTGAAGATTCAATAAATTTTATTCCCGCATCTTTATGAACAAATTTACCCAGTTTTGATTTATAATAGTGTTGCAGGACTGTACCCTTTATTCCCACACTGCAGCTTTGATGGTGGTTGCAGGTTATTTTTGCTGCTATGTTATTCTTCTTCGTTGCTTTTATGCTTGATTTCCGGATATGGCATTGCATGCTTTTTGTGAATTGACCTTAAAGTAAGTTTTCTTAGATTTGTGCTATTTAAAGATAAATTCTTACAGAAAATTTCAGTTGAGAAGTAGAATTTTATGTTGAGTGTAAATTAAAATTGATTTAGTTGATTTCTCATCTATCATATTTATCAACATAGAGATGAGAAGTTTGTAAATAGATGTTTTGTGTCATGTAAATTATTGATTTATATTGAATAAAAAATTCTAATTCTAGTATTTAATCTTATGCGTGCAAGTTGGAGGTTGAATTCCTTTGAGTGTGATTAGAAGTGTGACTACCAAATTTTGAAAAAAAGTCGTCTTCTTGTATGGATATGAGATGAGAATTTCATATTTTGGTGAATTCATTTCTTCATATAGTTTTTTTCTACATTATTTGTTATTGGGTGGATAACGCTCCTGGAATTTTATTTCTGGTGATTAAATTGTCATTTCTAATTCATTTTATGCGCTTTGGATTTCTTGTTAATTGATTTTATGCTTTGAGTTTGATCGGTCGTCCCCAACCAATCACCCTGTCTCTTAGATTGGATCAACCATTGCGTGTCAATCATCCGATCCTTCGGACTTGATTAGCCGTCCGGGCAGATCACACATCCTTTTGGGCTCGATCGATTGCCCCGGATCGAACAACCCTCCTCCTCGGTCAGAACGACCACTCAAGACCCTGTCAATCGACCACTTGCATGTTTGTTTGCATTTCTTGCATGTCGCATGTTTACTTGCATATGTGTTTGGTCATTATTGGGGCAATGTGTAATTCTTCCCAGTGGCGTCCTATACCCAAGGCGACCGAACATAGCATCTTTTGTGTCGTATGTCTTGCATGATATCCAGCATAATCATTTTCATGTGCTTGAGATGCATTTTGAGTGTTCATTCACACACTCACCCCACTTGTATGTCTCTTCCCAGTGAGGATCATTATCTCCTTCGGGTTACTGCCTTGCTCGGCCTCTCATGCCACTACCTTCATGGCATACCCATCCTTGGTCGCTGCCTTTACATCATGCCCACCCTCTCGAGTTACTGCCTTCATAACATAACCATCCTTTGGACCGCTGCTTTCAGGACATGCCTATCCTTTTGGGTCACTGCCTCCACGAAATACTCATCTTTTGGGTCGTTGCCTCCACGACATATCTATCCTTGCAGGTCACTGCTTCCACTCCATACTCATCTTTTGTGCCACTTTTTGCACGGCATGCCCACCCTTTCAGGTCACTGCGTCTACAACATACCAATCTTTTGTGTCGCTGCGTTCACCGCATGCCCACCCTTTCGGGTCGCTGCCTTCACAGCATACCCAATCTTTGGGCCATTGCCATCATGACATGCTTATCCTCTCGGGTTACTGCCTTCACAACATATCCATCATTTGGGTCGCTGCCTTCACGACATGCCCGTCCTTTCGTGTCATTCCCTCGACGACATGCCCAGATTTTGGTTCACTGTCTTCATGACATGCTCAAACTTTTGGGTCACTGTCTCCACGACATATCCATCTTTTGGGCCGCTGCCTTCATGGCATGCTCAACCCTTTCGGGTCACTGCCACTACGACATACCCATCTTTTAGGTCGTTGTCTTCACAACATGCACACCCTTGCGGGTCATTGCCTTCACGACATACTCATCTGTCGGGCTGCTGCTTCCATGACACGCCCACCCTTTCGGGTCATTGCCTCTACGACATATCCATCATTTGGGGCCCTCCCTCAGTATGACCACCCTTTCGAGTCACTGCCTTCACGACATACCCATCATTTGAGCTGCTGCCTTCACATCATGCACTCTCTTTCGGGTCACTACCTCCACGACATACCCATCTTTCGGACCGCTCTTTTCTACGGCATGCCCACCCTTTCAGGTCACTGTCTCTACGACATACCCATCTGCTGGGCACTGCCTGCACGACATGTCCATCCTTTCTGAGTCACTGCCTCCACGACATACTCGCCTTCACTGTTCTTGTGCATCCTTGTATGCTTGTTGCATATCTTACATATTTACATGTGTGCTTGGTGAGTGCTTCTCGATTAAGGCATGAATCTTTTTTATAAGTGTCATTTTACTCGATACAAACTCATTTGCAGTCAGTGTCTGCTTGTCGCATGACACCCCAGTCACCGGGTAGACGTAATTCCTTTCCATAAGTAGCCAATTTTTTTACTTGTGCATCCTATTCGTGTGTGTTATGTTGCATGTAACATTCTTACAGTCATTTACGATGTGTGCTTCGCCCTTTTGGGCGCCTGTTGTGATTGTTTTGTACATCTGTTGAACAATCATAATTTGGACTTCTTGCATGCTTGTATGCTTGCCCATTCGCCTTGATCGCTTGTTCTACTCGTTAGATAAGTGACTCATTTGTTGGTCGTGATACTCAAATGATCATTGCCCATAAGGATATCTCAACGAGCAAAGTAAGTTTCTGTATCGTGAGCAACAAACAATATGACTGTGCTAAGAATCCAAGAGTTCTAAAATGCGTCATATGCGTTATAGACCTGCATTCAATGGTCCATTATTTTAAAAGTATAAAATGATATTTTCTATTGTTGTATTATCCGCCATACTTTTAAAACTACATAAGTTATGCCATATGTAAGACCACTTATTTTAAACTATCACTCCTTTCTTGTGACGTGCTTTAGATCTCCTGAATCTTTAGGACGGGGCTGGTGTGGCGACGTCAAAGTCATATGATAGTAGGAGATTTTACCTTGTGCACTAAATCCTGATTAGGAAACTTTTTGTTTGATGATGTGCTTGGCTAGGATTTAAGGTGTTAGACTTTTGATGTTTGACTATTGTTCTTTGCTGGTTTGGTTGTCCTAGCTAGACATCTGTCTTGCTTTGTGTTTTTTGGTGTGCCTACATGCTTGATATGCATGATAGTGTTTTAAGACACTCTTTTGCAGGGAGTTGTGCCCATATATATGCACACACATAGGTACTAAAAGGGGGAGCATGTAATGATTTCCACTAACCCTTTGCTTGCAGGTGCTTCTTTGCTTTACCACCAGCTGATTCATTATACATTGCATGGCTTTCCCCGCTAACTTTATTATTATGCAGGTCGAGTCTTATCTCTTATTTTTCTATGTACCTTTTAGATTCATAGGAAAGTCTTGTAGCAGAAATAAGATATAAGCATGATTTTCGAGGCATTTTAGTGTCGGAATCACGTTGTAGGAGACCAGGGAAAGATGCTATTGTCTTGTATCTTAATTTTGTATTTGATACATGTATAAAATTAGGATCGGGTATGTATATGCGGAGTTTGACAGTCTTTTTTTCTGTGATATGTTGTCGACTCAGCGGCACTGCTCTTTCTTATTATTTTGATTCGACTTGTTTTCTACCTTATTGCGTGTTTGAAGGCTTTAAATATTTTATCTGTTTATGTCTATGGTTTGTCTGAGAATCACAAACGTAATATAAGCTCTTTAAGATTTAAAATTTTAATTTTTTTACAAAATCCTAATAAAATATTCAAGATAATAAAAATTTTAGGATTAAAATATTCAAATTTTAAAATCTACATTTTTTTGCTTTCCTGCATGGCCTTCGGGCTGGATTTTAAATGTGCTGCATGCATAGACATAACCCAGTCATAATTAATAGGGCCTCCATAATATCTAGGAATCATTCTAGGCAATTGCATTAATATTTACATGTCCCGATGAGAAGTTCCCGTGCTTTTTCAATCCGAATGACCCAACATATATTTCAACATAGGAGATTGTCTAGTGCGCCTAGATTGTTAGAAAGTTTCCTGACCCAGACAGAGTGTAAGTCATTTTGTTGAGAGTGTTTTCAACTTTGTAGGTGAACATTTCTATTCTTTATTGAGGCAACTCTGTTATCTGTCTAGCGAGTGTAAGTTCCATCTTTTCAAGCTCCACCTGGTAGTCATGAGATATAGTTTCGTTCCTTTGACCTTAGGGCTACCGAGATCCCTGTGGATGATGCAATTCACCTATTGTTGGTCGGGTATTTTTGGACATGTTGGGTCTACTAACTTCAAGACTGGGTAGGTAGCTTGAGTTGACGGGTCCGTGGTACCTCGACTTGACTACGTCTACTTTTTAGGATAACTCTGCTCTTCCTGTTGTTAAGCCCTTTTTAGACCTGTCGCTCCTTTTGATTTTGCCGATATCATCTTGATGACCCGATGCCGATGAGTTGCCACCCGTTTGGGATACGACAATTTGTCCTCTACCCTTATGACCCGGACGTGCTTTTACGTATCAGGATATCCCCATCAAAATGATGTTGGTTATTATGTGGGCTCTGTATGTTTATGAGCTGCTACCCAGTCGGGATGTGAGAGACCCACTCTCTGCTTGATGACTTAGCGAGAGCTTTGAAGCATCAGAGCGTCCCCACATGGAATAACCTTGCTTTGATGACCTGTTTCCCTAGGTCCATGATAATAAAGGGAAACCCCTTTTATCATGAGTATTCTTGGGTATCTCTTATGATGTAATTAATCAAGTGAGATAGCCCCCTTAAGAGCACTCTTGACTCCATATTAAATACAAACACCCGACTCTATGGTTATTAGTAGTCTACGCAGATATTCTTTCGTTGATATTGGTCCAATCTGTTTCTGTTCGATTTTGTTTGGGCAGACATGCTTGACTTATTCTTGCGAAGTTTATAGCATGTAGGCTCTCAACGTTATTTCTCTTGTTTGTCATCTTTGTTGTATGTCTTTTTTTTCTAGTTCCTCCATTCTGCTGATCATCTATTTGACCCGGAAGAAAGATTTATTTGGAAAAGTGAAGTATATGACAATCGATAAACTAACGACTCCTTTAAAAATTAAAATAGAAAAATGACGAAAACAAATAACATGACTAATTTTAGGAACACCGCCAGTATCTTTAGGTGAAATCCACCTTTTTATCCATAGCTTCGTCACACCAAACTATTAGACCCGTAAATATGGAACTTTAGGTGTTAGCTATATATATTTAAAGGAATTGTGTAGCATAGATATATCAATTCCCAACGAAACTCACTTCAAATAAAATAGCAATGATTAAAGCTTCCATGCACAAAGTTTTATCATGTACACCTTAAACAAAAGAGGTGCTCACAATCATACCATACAAATAGAGCAGACAAACATTTATATCAGCTCTTCTATCAATCTATCCAAAAATCAAGGGGCATTTACATGCATACAAGCCAATTCCTATCGGTTAACATTTCATACAAGTCAATTCCTTTTGGTATATCATTCACGAAGTGCGGATCGCACCGTGCTGTCCGCAATCGCAAATATAGAGTAAACGAAAACGCTAGTTGCGACCACGGGACGGAAAAAGAGCAAAACAAACACTTATAAAACAGCGTTTTACACAAAAAGCTGGTTTCAAAAGTGCAAACAAACGCGGCCAAAATAGGATCACAAGTATTGTAAATATGATTAAAAAAAATGAGTTAGGATCAATGAATGCACGATTTAATAATAATAGTAATAATAATAGTAAAAGTTAAATATGAAATAGTTGGCATAAAATTGATTGCAAAGAGGCGAAACACAGCCTGCAACATTCATCCTTATCAGAAATCATACATTCCCATCTGTAATAAAGGAATGATATTAATATTATTAGGACATGTCACATGCCACTTTCATTATGTTTATGTTGTTATATGAATATTAAATAGTACTCATTACAGACTGTGAATTAGAGGTGAGGGTGGTGGCCAAAGGGTGGGTTGCCTGTTTCATTATACTTGGGTTCTCGAGAAAATCTAACGGTCCAAGTGAAAAGTCAAGAGAGTCCACCCAGCAGCAGAACGGGGAACCAGATATGCAGACATGGCAAGCACGAGGATCTCTAAATCATAATGGTAGTCAAAGTGCTATCAGCCCGAGCAGATCATTCACACGGATTTATCTGATCGGCAACAACATCAGATCCAGCAGACCCGAGAGAGCAGCATAGCACTGAGCACATAAGGGTGAAATACTTAGAATATCTTGTACATTCTTTGCTCAAATCGGGGCATAAATGTGACTAGGTTATTCGCCCTTTGTCTATAAAGAATAACCTATTGTTCATTACTCTGCTCTCTCTCTTCTCTGTCTTCTCTAATATTCACGAGAATCTCAAAAATGTTAAAAGTTTGAGTGATTATACTCTTAATTTATGTAATTAAAAACTAATATGAATATTAAGCTTCAAAGTAATCTACAAAATACAACTGTACATACAGAAAAAATATTGCATCAGGAATCCGTAGGTGCGGAGGCCAATGGCGGGGCGCCACCTTACAAATGGGCCCCGCTTACATTAAAAAGAAAATGCAGTTGACCATAAATGGCTAATATTCATATCCTGACAGAAAATAAATTTAATCTCTGATTTTGAAGGGCTATCTGAATTATTAATTTAGTTTATCTTATCCTGGATTTGATTGAAAGAATAAATAAGTATTTTCTTGCCGCCTGCGTGCCATCAGTTTTAATTAGCTTTTTAATTAACTTATCCATAACTTTTTCTTGGTGTTAAGGCTCAGTATTTTGATTAATTTTTTAATTAAGATTCGTTTTTTTTTACATAATTTGTTAATTTAACTTTAAAATGGTGTACGAATTTATAAATTAAAATAAGTATTTATTAAAATAATAATTAAGGTGACAATCTTGTTAGTGGAGGTCAAGATGGACTTTTCAAAGATGGTCTACATGGACTCACCCTATAGCCTAGGAGGGCTCACCAAGTCGAGTTCAAGATGTCTATACACAAAAATGAAAGCGAATTCATTAACGATTGTGAGGGTGTATCAACAAATCACAAGAAGAGTTCACCCAAAGATAGCATTAGACTTGTGAGACCAACTTAGTTCACGTAGTCACGAGCTCGAAGAGAATCAATTGTCTACTATCACTAAAAGATCAAGTGACCTTTCCAACTCCATTGGCCAACTACCAATCCATATGAGTCCTTAATTAAGCCATACCCTATATATATATATATATATATATATATATATATATATATATATATATATATATATATATATATATATATATATATATATATATATATATATTATTGAATCTTAAATTGTCCTTTGTGAAAACACACCTCGAGAGTTAGAATCGAGCGAAGGAGGATGAGAGAGAATAACTAAGGAAATCCCTATAGAGAAATGAAGAGCAGTCTCTTTATTGGCCTTCTTGCCCTCTACTTATAGAGGCATGTTTGTGCAGCTATAGACAGGAGGGAATGATTATGAAAACCGTCTTTAATACAATTTAATCATAATGATTTACTACCAAATATGTATTATAATTTGAATGCAAATATGGCGATAACCGGCTGGTCAACGCGCTTGAGTTCGACCTGAAGGTCGAGGCAACCGACCTAGTAGTGATTGGGATTGTCGAAGTAAAAATTTGGTCGGTTTACGGGTTGCGGTCGGGTGCTACGTGCCCCTCATGAGGAGTTAAGATGATACATGACTGTAGGCGTGGTCTGCCGACTAAGTTTGTCGTTATAGTTTGTCAGTTGACTCCAACCGAGCTATCAATTGTTGGATGACCAGCTGGGATCATGTTTTTATAGCCTGATGCCTTGATTATTCGACCATCATCTTGAGTTGCTTGATTGCTTTGAGATTTGTGCTGACGGTTTTGGTGCATACATATTAGTTCTTGAAATTTTGTGCTCCTTGACAACTGCGAAAAGGAAACAAAAACTAGTAAACAATTATTGACATTAAAATCATGAATTGATTGAACAATTGACTTCCCATTGGGTTTCTCACCTAGTGCACTCTATAAATTGGCATGAACTAAGCCTTGTATCATTTGTCGTTAGCTTTTCCTCATGTAACCAAAGAGCATTATGGCAAATAGTTTGAGTCGGTTTGTCGTGGATCCTCAAAGGTTGTTGAAGACCGGATTTCGGTTTCCTCCTGTAAAGGGGAATAGAATTGTAAAGAAAGAAAAGCGGTTACAAACCGACCCTGCTTTGATCGATTTGGTTGGCTCGTCTCATAGCGCGGGGTACAATCGCTAAAAAAGTTATGCTAGGAAACTCCGATGTTTAGCCCTGATGCAAACATGACCACTAAGGATGGGCGAGAATAGACCAATGCGGAGGTTGCGATCAGGGAAAAGGATCCGGAGGGAGTGATAGTCGCCAGCCCGCTTTAGCCTCTACCTCGGAATGACGGATGTACTTCTTCCAAGGGAGAGATGGCATTTCTAGGGTCATCTTTGAGATGGGTAGATTCATGTGTATGTGAGAAATCCCCTTTAATAAATATTAGGTATTTTATGACCTCGTAACCTTGACTTAGATGCATATTATTCAATTAGGTCGGTGGGTCGTGAGGAAGGCAAGCTCCCGAATGTCACCACAGAGTTCTGACCTGCTGCTGTGGCTAGTCTTCAAGCCGAGTACGTCGAGCTCCCGCTGTTGGATGCTTTAGTAGGCATCGACCGCCTGACTCTATGCCCATGGTAAAGTCTCAACAAGAATAATCGGCATGGTGATCACCATCCCTCAGAGCCGTCGAGCGGAGAGCATGCGAGGTTGGATCATTGACAGAGCAGGTCGGTCCTTCCGGGGGAATAGGCAGACGTCCGGTCGCGGACCCTATGTAGGAGTTGTCCGCTCACATGGATGTGGAGACGCGGCTATGCGGATAGAGCTATTCACCCTTTGAGGCAGGTTGGTCGAGGCACTACGCACGATGGAGGCACTTCGTAAGTTGTTGATAAGCTTAAAAATGTGCTACTTTTTTATATATTTTAAGCTCATTTTTAATAATATTACACTTTAATTAAATGTATATTGTCTATTTTTGGTTTCAGGAACAAGAGATGATGTTTTGGAAAAAAGGGAGCAAAAATGGAGCAAATTGAGGTCAATGGAGCATAAAAGAAATTGGCTTGGCGCCTAGGCATCCGAATTGGTTTTTCTTTTCCTTTTTTTTAAAAAATGCAATGTATGTCGATGAATTTTCAGGGGGAGTCTGAAATGACTCTTAGGATATCGAGGGCTATTTTAACAGGTGTGTCTCTTCAAGTCGCGTTCTCTCTCTCTTGGCCAAAGGAAGACTTCTCGACATTTCTAAGTCCTGGAATTCTCTTGGAAGGCCAAGAGGTTTTAGGTAAGAGTATTAAATGCAAATTTTTACTTTTTTGGAGAGATTGGTGAGGGGATTTTGAGCGATATCTGTAAGGGTTTGTGTTAGCATTGCATGAATCAACATAAGATTTTGTTGGAGGGATTTTCATCTTTCTTTCAGAGGAAAAAAACTTAATTATTGTGTTTATCATTAGATTGTACTTGTTGTAAATACTTATCTAGTGGATTTTCTTTGATTTATTGAAGCTTTATATTGTGTGTGATACCTGCTTTGTGAAGTACAATTCTAATACTTTTCTTTTGCAATGTATATTTAGGATGATGCATGTTAGATAGGTTTTTTTCATATCAAATTGATGGTTCCTACTTCATGTTTCATTTACATATTCAATATGGTCAACTGGTATGTTAAAATTTGTTGTGAACTATAATGACTCGGGAGGGCTATGACTTTAACAACTAAGAAGAACCACATTGAACTTTTGGGTAAAAGAAAATGAATCTTAAGGTTCAATACAATGTTAGGGAGATATTCATTGATTAGGTGTAAATTGGTGTTTTTAGGGTGACATACTAGATTCCTACCAGTTTGATCTAGGGCTTTGTACCTTAAATCTAAGATTGAGCCAATTAAAGGGATATTAGATGAGGGAGACTCTAGAGTGACAGGCTAGAAGTTTTGCCGTGATAATCTAGTTATTTTAAGGAATCGACCAGATGTTAACTAAGCTATGTTATACACGTAGAAGTGGGTAACTTAGATTTTTGCTCTTATTGTCACTGGCTACATTAGATACTAAACATCACATTCCTACACATTATCTAAGTCCCCACAAGAGAAAGGTAGTTTTTACATTTCAAAATTGACCAAACCAATTGATATATTTAGGTTTAACTTTAGATTTAAGTTTGTATTTAGGACTAGTTATTACAAAAACGCCCTTAATCAACATTTCAAACTAAGAACTGATATTAGTAGACTAGAACTTAGCCTAAGGGATTTCTTACCACGCTTCTTTGTGGGATCGATACTCTGGGTTTTAAAGAAAACCCTACATTACTTGAACGATACGTATACTTGTGTTGAACCCATAGTGTGTAAAATATAAATCAAATTATAAGCTCTATAACATATCCATTTTGCACACTAGACACTTAAAGAAACTGGGTCAATTTTGTGACCAGGAAACTAAATAACTGCGTAATTGTTGGTCGAGCAAGTTTTTGGTGCCGTTATCGGGGAAGTTATGGTCAGAACATTAGGAGAATTTTAGTTGAACTTAGAAGACCTAGATTTGAAAATTATAGTGTTATTATCTAGTGTGTTTATTTATTATGAGTCCATTCAAAAGAAAATCCAGAACACCAAAAATAGTTTTAAGTGCTTGAAGTACTGGATAACTTATCCCTTTAGTTATGTGTTTAGATTTGTATGTGTAGTTTAGGAGCTACAGACCTTGAATTATACGACTCATATCCAGAGAAAACTTTTAAGAGGATTAGAAAACCCTAAGGAGAAAATTGGTGTGCAAGTGAATATGTATAACCTTGGGATTCATCGAGCTTACGACGTTAAACCAAGCGCTATATGGAAGGCAACCAATAGATTATTTGTGTTAGTGTGTTTGTGAGTCATGATTGTTTGAGGTGTAATGTGTTTGCTTTAGTGTGGATTAATCAGTTCGATTGATGTTGGTGGATGTTTGGATTGTTAGTGGATTGATTTGATCTTTGTGTGTCATAAAGGAGGTGATTTCTTAACTTCTCATTATGGTTAGACTTGTATAAGTTCTCTTGTAGTAGTGGAATTGACGAGTCTACCACGACTCAGGTCTTAAAAGGACTTGAGTTATATATGAAACATCTTAGAGTTTGGATAATCACAGTTTCATCTCAATTTTGTTACTTCATTTATCTGATACTGTTTTCTTCAATATGGTTCAATAAACCAGTTGAAGAATAACCGGAGGATGATCTTACACTACCATTTTAACAATTATAGGTACATAATTAAAAGGATAAGGTGATGCCTGGAATTAGTGCTCGTGAGCCAATATAACAGGGATAATAGTATCCATGGGGTTAGGCCCTATAAAAACATTTAAAAGCACCTAATTCATCAGTGAAGAGATTCCGTTAGAATTGGAAGTAAGGTATTGAGGTGCGATGAGTTCAGGGAAGAATTAACCTCATTTATCAGGTTTGTTTGTATGTGTTACAACAATATAGAGGACTTGGAAAACACTTTAATATATTTTCCTATGTTGATAACTGTTATGCTAGTTAGACTTTTTTAGTTAAATTTCATTTTGGCATGTTTAGATTAGATTTACTCTCTACTGCACACTATTCTATCCTAAGTATATTTGCAAATGTTATGCTATTTCTTTTCTTGCTTATATTTTCTGTATTTAATGTTATACATGTTAAAATTTAAGTTTGGGGAGGAAGAAAAACTTTTAAACTAAGCTTTATTCGTTCTCAATTGACCACATTTAAAAATTATTTTGAAATATTCTATGATATGTGGTGCTATCTTTAGATAGCTATATTTTTTATTCTATGAATATTAGAACAGACTAAAGTTAAAATTTTTGTTGATAAGTGGTAGTTCTAGAGTTAAGATATTTATTATAAAAGAATCTATTTATAATAGGAAAAATTGTATTTTTGAAATACTAGGAATCTTAGATTTACATCTTAAAAAGAATCAAGACTCTATGAAAAGTCATTTTTATACTAATACACACTATAAAGTAAAGAAATGTGAGAAGTTTTTAACTTTAAGAGTAGAATAGTAATGTTCAAAATCATTAAAGGCCATCTAGATATAGTAATTATCACATAAAAGAGTAATGATTAAAAAGAAAACCCCAACATAATCTCTACTAAACCGTAGAATAACTCGAAAATTAATTCAAAGTAACCTGAAAATTATTCTAGGGTCATTGTTGGGTTAGTGTACGGTTATTATATGGTTATTTTAGAGTTATTTTGTGTTTATTGTTGGGTTATTCTAAGGATATGTATGTGTTAATTTCAGATTAATATCATACTTTTTTAGGATTTATTTAGGGTTTATTCTTGGGTTATTGTCTAGTTATTTAAATGTTATTTTATGTTGACTTTTGAGTTTATTATTGTATTATTATTGAGTTATACTTGGATTATTCTGGGATATTTAGTAGTTAGTCTAAAGCTATTTTAAATTTTTTTGGGAGTTTCTGAGTTTATTATTGGGTTGTTCTCGAGTTATTTAGCATAACTAAAAGATAACCCGAAAATTAACCGAAAATAATCTGACAATCACCATAAAATAATCCAAAAATAACCTGATAAAAGATAACCCTAAACCCAAAATAATCCAAAATAAACATAAAAAAACCTACCACAGCACAAAAAAAAATGCCATGGAAGCACGTAAGTAAAAATCTAATGCACAACACAACAAACGAATATTATAACATTTCAAGCAAAGCTGAGCTCACCTTCGTCCCAAACACGTAGTTATTATTCTTGTAATTCATGATCACTCTTTCTTCATTCATGATCACTCTTTCTTCATTCATGATCACTCTTTCTTCGTTCAGAGAGAAATCCATCTCCATCGCAACAGTACAACATATCCTAGTGCAGAAGCACAGTGAACCCTAGTAGAGCATCAACGAACCCTAGGTAAGCAAGGAATGAGGATAGAAGTTTCTGACACCAGACTCGAGGAAGCTAAAAAATTTTTCTTAAAGACGAGATAGACGACATATCAGTTCGGGCCGAACGCCTAAGTTTTTTTTTTTTAATTTTTAAAATGTGGGACCCACACATCTGGGTAGCGTCATGTTAACATTGCTCTTCGTCCGGAGTTCGGACAGAAAAATTTTCCCTCATAGAGGCACCTTTGGGGGAAGTCACTTCCATCCTCTTCGCTTAAACTTCAACATCCTTGAAAGGGCGACTTTTGGGGCCTCAGCCAACTGGTCTGATACTCCTCACTTGCTAGCGAGGTGACATTATTGTTCACTGAAGAGCTGGGATTTGAAAGTTTGAAAAGGAACATAGAGAAACGAAATGAAAGCAAAGGACATCTCTATCTGTTTGCAAATGACCGACCTATTCTGGATACAGCAGCACGAACGCTGGCCTAAAAATTGATGGTCGTTATTTTCCCAACTATCATGAGCGGTGGTCATCGAAAAAATTATTAGGTACAAATTCTTTACATTTGAATTTTGATTGTATTTTGATTATATTAATTCTATCAATATAATCAAATTAGGGTGAAATTCACATGTACTTATTTCACAGTTAATAATTACTCCTAGTGAAGATCAGATTAACTGACTGCAAAACAGACGAATTATTTAATAGTTTAGATTAATTAATGAAACGTAGTTGATAATTGTGATTAGTTTAAATAAATTGGTACTCTATAGTCAAAACAAATAAAGTCAGTGTAGAATTACCACACAACTAACACATAAAAAAACAAAATAATTAGTAGGAATAATTGAGGGCAAAGTGCTAATCACCCATTTACTAAAAGACACGTAACCCAGTAAGAAAATAATCGCCCAACTGTAACATATCATGACATTAAAAAATCAAGGTAGAGCGTAGCAGCAAATGAGAATTTGAACAATTGAATACGAACACAGAGATGAAAGACCAGCTTGAATGGACAAACACAAAACCGACCAATTGACCAAACAAAATCCTAAACTTTTCAGAATCCAGAGAAACTTGTATATAAAAAGGACTACAACAACTCTTTCAAGAATGTGATCATCATTAATACAAAATAGACGCAGATTGTGTCATCATGATCATCTACTACCTACTTGTGGAAAAATTTTGGAAGCTCAAGAACCACAGCTGAACCAGAGGGAAGACAAAGGCGGAGTTGAAATGCGGACGCTTAGAAAAGCCTGAAGAGTAGACCGCCATGAGCGGCAAAGAAAGGTGCAAAGACCAGAGATTCCACTGCCATTAGCTTGATGAGGATATTGAGAGATGGTCCTGATGTATCCTTAAGAGGGTCTCCAATGGTGTCGCCAATTACGGCGGCTTTATGAGGATCGGACCCCTTGGGACCGAGGGTCCTGGCATGCTCTGAAGCCCCAGCCTGCGAATGAGAATCAGCACATTGTTTCATTTCATGGAAAGAATACAAAACCTAGGCGATAATAAAGAGTCAAGGCTCGAGTACCTCGATGTATTTCTTGGCATTGTCCCAAGCACCACCTGTGTTGGAAGCAGAGATAGCAATCTGCAGAGTGAAATCAGAAGAAGATTCATCAAAACCGTGATTTTTTTTAGAACGGGACAAAGGTTAACCAATTTAAGGTTACCTGGACACCAGAGACGAGAGAACCAGCAAGAACTCCGGCCAGTGTTTCCACGCCAAAGAAGGTGCCGACAATGAGGGGTGTGAGCATGACCAGAGCACCAGGAGGGATCATCTCCTTAATCGAGGCGTCTGTTGAAATCTTGACACAGGTTGCATAGTCAGGCTTGGCAGTACCTTCCATCAAACCAGGAATGGTGTTAAACTGCCTTCGGACTTCCTCGACCATCTTAAGGGCGGCACTGCCGACACTCTTCATGGTCATGGCTGAGAACCAATAAGGAAGCATGGCACCGACAATCAGCCCAATAAAAACTTTAGGAGTGAGAACGTCGACGGTAGAAATGGCTGCTCTGCTGACAAAGGCGCCAAAAAGAGCAAGGGACACCAAAGCTGCAGAACCAATGGCAAATCCCTGGAAATGGAACAGATAATACCAAGTTATAAGAATACTGAGGGCTAGGATGTTGGAGCAAAAAAGCAAATAAGATGTACAAAGATGAACTACATATTAGAGACTCCCACAATAATTTTTAGATCCGTATATATAGCATTTGGACATAATTTAAGTAACAAAGAAATCGACAATATTAATGGTTTTAAGGCAACCTAATTCAAAAGACAAATCTGATTATTCAACTTTCCATACATCTGTAGCATGCCAATAAAATTGAATCTCAAATGCACGATCAAATAGAAAATGCTATATGATCAGAGAGCAACCAGTAGATGAAACGCCGACAGAATTAACAAAAGCCCTAAAGAACATGTACACTTGATGAATTGAAAAAAAAAAAACTAGCAGCTCTCAATGTACCTTTCCAATGGCAGCGGTGGTGTTGCCTGCAGCATCAAGAGCATCAGTTCTTTCACGAATTCTGTGGCTCATACCAGCCATCTCAGCGATGCCTCCAGCATTGTCACTGATGGGACCATAGGCATCAATAGCCAAGCCTGTGGCGATGGTGCTCAGCATGCCGAGCGCAGCAACTGCAATACCATACATGGCAGCAAGGCTGAAGCTGACAAAGATGCTGATGGCAATAGCAAAAATTGGAATTATGACTGATTTGTATCCCAAAGCAAGCCCAAAGATAACATTTGTGGCAGCTCCAGTTCTGCACGAATCAGCAACATCTTGGACAGGACTGGAACAAAAAAAATAGTTAGCAAAATGAAATGGACAGATCAACACCAATCTTACAAAGTTGACATTGAACATCCATTAACAAAAAAAAAATGTTACCTGTATGCATTACTAGTGTAGTATTCGGTAACAAATCCAATCACAAGACCAGCCCATAGTCCAATTGCAACACAAAAGAACAACTCCCTGCAAGTTCGAAACAGTTTATATGAATATAATCATCAAATCAAAATATCTAGAAACAGAATTATTAAGCAATAATAGTATCACCAGTTCTTCACTTCCTTCTGGACACCAAAATTAAAGATAGTGAACGAAGATGGAAGAGCCAACCAACTAACAATTGCAATCCCAACAGTCATCAGAGCAGTGGAAATTATTAGCTGCCTCTTAAGCGCAGGCTCAATTTCTTGAACAGCTCTGATCTCAAAAAAGTCCGTTGCAAAAAGAGTTGTGATCAAACAGATGATAATGCCCATGGAACTAATCAGCAGAGGGTAGAACATCGCAGTTAACTCGTGATTAGTTCCGAACGAAGAAATAGAAGCAACAACAAGTGCAGCACATGAAGATTCAGCATATGAACCAAAAAGATCTGAACCCATTCCAGCAATATCACCGACGTTATCTCCAACATTATCAGCAATCACCTGCAAAACACATTAAGTTGTAACAGATCTGCACTTCAAAGGAAAGGGCAAATGATTTTAAATCATGTAGACATTGGTGCAAATGAAACTCACAGCTGGGTTCCTAGGATCATCTTCGGGAATGTTCCTCTCAACTTTACCAACAAGATCAGCACCAACATCAGCAGCTTTTGTATAAATACCACCTCCTACTCTACCAAAGAGAGCCATTGAAGACCCACCAAGTCCATATCCAGTAATTGCCTCAAAAAGCCCTTCCCAGTCATCACCATAGTACAATTTGAACAGATTAATAGAAAGATATAATACAAAAAGTCCATTTGCAGCCAGTAAGAAGCCCATCACAGAACCAGATCTGAATGCAGTGATAAAGGCTTTCCCAACACCCTTCCTTGCTTCTAAAGTTGTCCGTGCATTTGCAAAAGTTGCAATTTTCATCCCAAGAAAGCCAGAAGCCACTGACGTAACTGCACCCAACACGAAAGCTATTGTGCTGAAAATAGCATTGAAAAGGGCCGGTTTGCAAGTTTTATCCTTGATGTACGTGCAAGCTTGATCCTTTGTGCTGAATCCTTCGACAGAGCCAAGGAAGAGGAAGATCAAAACAGCAAATGCAATCATAAAGATCCCCACATACTTGTATTCAGTAAACAGGAAAGATGTAGCTCCTGAAAAAACAGAAAATGCAACCATAAAGTATCAAAACAGCATTGGATGGGAAATACAAACATGTTAACATGAACTAAGAGATTAAATAGAAAAGAAGATGATCTGTATGAATAAGTTTTTCCTGCCAAATAAATCACTGTTACTTGGGATTGAAATGAAGTTATGAGGTACTGTATTATAACAAGCGATTGAAATGAAGTTACTATAGAGTAGATAATCATCAACTCACTGCTTTGAAGACAATAACAAGCTATGGAAATGAAATTACTAAAGTACATATTCAACAAGTGCTACCTATTTGTGTTAAGACCTCAAACAAAAAATAAAATGTAGTAACTACTACTATATGTGAGCATTTCAATCCGCATCATTACAAGCTTAAAAACTGCATTTGAGCAATGTATAAGTAAGAGTTGCATCTATAATAAAAAAAAAAAAAAGAAGAAAAAAATGAGCGTTATGGATAATTGCAATCTCATACAACTTGGGATCGCATGAACTTCGAAGCAATTTCCAGCTAAGGCATGTGCAATACATATGGCATCTCAGATTATCGATAGGGCATAAAGCCTAGGAAATTTAACACAAAATTAAATTTTCAGAACTCCAGATTTGGAGAAAATCCCCAAAAAAACCAAGGGGGTCCATCATATATAAGGAAACCAAACCAATCAGTACTATTACTTTCGCAATCCTTTAATCGTTCTTTTCCTCTATGCGCACAGAAAAGCGGGACTGTTTCTACAATTAATTGCAAAAATAAATATTATGTGGACCAGAAACATTTTAAAACACAACCCGTCAAAGAGCTAAAGTGCATACGGTGGGGACGGTAAGTGTGCTCCCCATGTTCTTCAGTGTTAGCTGTTACAGAAGATTAAACAAGGCAGTGCAACGCCGTCAAGCAAGAAACAGAAGAGATAAGCCTATGTAATAGTTTCACCGACGACAAGATGCTACATAAAATTTTTAAAAATATCTGTAATATTTGCCCAAAAATAAAAAGAAATCGTTCTTAATGAACAATCACCAAAAATTCATTAAAACAAGAAGAAAATATGAAAAATCAAGAAAAGCTAAAAAAGATCTCTAAAGCCACCGAAATCCTTTTCGTAGAAGAAGAGCAAATGAAGATATTGATTTCACCGACTAAAAAAAAAATCCAAATCCCTCACTCACACAACAAGATCTCAAACCACAGATCACTCCCGCAAAACAGAGCATAACAGCATTAAAACTAAACGAAGAAGGAACTAAAAAAATCAATATAAAACACCGAGCCGTAAAACAAACTCACAACCTTCGGATATAGCCTTCTGGATTTCAGCGCACTTGACAAAAACGTTATGCTCGTTCGAGCCCTCTTCCTCCTCGATAAGATAGTCGCCTGTCCCGTTCTTATCGTTCTCCCGTGAATCTATTTTCCGCTCCGGTGTGAGCTGAACCTTAGAGACGAGCAGCCACTGAATCAGGGCAAAGGCGATCCCGATCACAGCCGCCACCGGGATCAAAATCTCCGTGAGGAGATCAGACACAATCGCTCCTCCCATTCTCAGATCCCACCACTCCTCCTCTATCGACCGCCGCAACGCTGCCGGCCGAACACTCCACCCACAATAAAATCACACAAGGAAGAAGAAGAAGAAAGGAAGGGTTCGGAGGGTTTGGAGGTCCTCTCCTCACTATATATACAGCACTTCTGTTCGCAGGCTAGCGTTGATGACAGTGAAAAGTTAGATGAAAATGAATTAACTAATTACATTTATACCCCCGCGAAACTTCCAAATTCGGTTAGGCCCTCAGCGAACCGTAATTTCGTAGTGGCGATTATGCGCCTCTTTCTCACGTAAAAAAAATATTTACGCATTTTTTTTAGAAATGACCATAACATTATAAATTATTATAAAAAATATATATAATTATTTTGGGACAGCTTATGCGCTTTAATTAAAAACGCTGAATTTTTTTTTTTCACACCGCATATACCTAGATGCAGTGGGAACTTTTTGGTTCATTATCTGACTTCTACAAAAAAATAAAAATTTGTAATAGTCACCGCACCTAATTTATCAACAGATTATTTTTCATCAGCTCATTAAAAGATTATTCAATAAGCTGCAGCTGTCCCAAACAGACCTTAAAACTACTAAAGTCAGCCCAGCTAATTATAAGTGTGATAAGAAATTACAATTCAGTTAAAGTTTTACTAAAATGGGGCACTAAAGAGTGTTAACGCTCCAAAACACAAACGGTTAGTGAATAAAGAGTTGACGATCTTAATCATGCAGTCGTAAAATATTAAGAGTTGGGATAAGATTTAAATTTTATTATTTATATATATAATTGATGAGGAGTATTTCGAGTTAAAATGAGCTGGATACAAACGAATAAATCTTTATTTGTGTTCGGCTTATTTATATATCAAACACAAAAAATTATTCATGTTTGACTCATAACTTAACGAATGCATCCAACACGAATATCTTAACGAGCAGAACACGAGCTGTTTGCAAACAACGTACTGTTTTGAAAACCCTAATCAAGCATCATCAATAGAGCAAAATAATAAAAAAAAAAGAAGAGTGAAGTGTCAAAAAAAGTCATTTATATAGTCCGAGAATTTATAGAAGGCATCAAAATAATTCAAATATTGTGAAATTGGAAGAACTATTTTACTTCAATTTTAAAATAATTGAAAATTATTTTTATACTTCTATCCAGTGTGGGACTAAAATGAATTCCTACAATTTTACTAAGATAATAAATTTATGTTTAATTACTAATAGTGCCTAATGGTCATAGTAATCTCATGGGCCAATTTTTCGCTAAAATATTGCGTACGGACTCCGCATGCATGCGGAGGTGAACGGCGGAGCGTCACGTGGCAAGTGGGCCCCATCATCCCATACACTGGCCAATGACAATGTATGGTAGCGGGGCCCACTTGCACGTGGCGCCCCGCCATTAGCCTGGAGTCCGGATGCAATATTTTATCCAATCTTTCACCTCAAATTTGTAATTTTTTTTCATACAATAATAAAATTTAACATTTTCTCTCATTTAATTTTGGACTTTTAATAATTTTGCCCAATACTTTAAAAAATATTGAATATTTGATAATAGGGATTTTTACACACATTTTTGAGAAGCGAAAATATATAAATAGTAAAAAATATGAGGACTAAATCGCAAAGATGTCGTATTTAGAATGAATCGTATCGCTTCGATTATGGAAGCCTTTAATGTGCAGTTAAGGAACTGAACCTGCGTTCATTAATCAGTTGTGGATAAGGTTTCGTATCCTTCTTCTCCAAGCAGCGTTTAGAATGCTGCTTCGCCTTTGTTGCAGCCAAAGCATATATTCCTTCCCAATTATTTGTCTTGGTTTATCAATTTTTTATTTTGGCCAAATTTTGTATTAATTTTTCCTATTTAATTTATATCAGAATAATAAATGAATATATATTTTGAAATTATATATAAATATCAAATCTGATAGATTCAAATTTATCAAATCGAGTCAGTGATGGGAAGAGCATACGAGCGATAGTGTAATCACAATCGGATTTATGAAAACCAGACTTACGTCTCAGAAGTGATGGGTAGCGAAATTGGATTTGACGGAGCGGTTAATGCAATATTAATTTATCTTAATGATTTATTTAAATCAAATTTTTATAAAAGTATCTTTAAAATAGCATGTATTGATATTGATTTTCATAATGAGCTTGAGATTTATTAGTGATATTTGTCATTGATGTTGTTAGGAGGATAAATACTTTAGTCGACATACATTTGTGTTAGTGCCGGTGTGTATCACTTCTAGTTATGGCGGAGCAAACCGATATTGTTAATGATGATAAGGATCGATCTTATTGGAGTAAAGGGGGGTTAGTTGCTGAGTTGATGACATCATTACTGTGGTTAGTTGATTATCAGATTATCAGGATAATCTGATGGGCATTAACATTATTTATTATGATAGGAAATAATATTTTTGGAAAATGGGCATGGACGTTAGTTTTGACATCATGCATTAGTCTTATTAGATAGGATTGACATTGTCGATAGTGTTCTCTATGTGTACTAAACTTATCAGTATTAATATGCAATAATGTAATGTCAAAAACTTATATCAATGCTCTTGGTAATAGTATGTTTTAGATTCTGTTTGTGGCAGTTGCAGCTTATTGAATAATCTGTTGATAAACTGACTAAAAATAATCTGCTAAAAAGCTAGGTGTGGTGGCTATTATAAAATTTTATTTTTTAAAAAAAGTCATAATTAAAAAAAAATGATCTTAATTTATTAGAATTAAACGAAAATTTGACAATAAATAGGACGCAATGGAGAAAAAGGATTCATGTAGCCGACCCCACTTAGTGGGATTAAAGTTTTGTTGTTGTTGTTGTAAAAAAGTCATACCGCTGTCAGAAAGTATCGTCACCACACCTAGATATGCGGTGTAAAAAAACTGTTTTCTGCATTTTGAAAATGCATAAGCTGTCAAAACACAATTTAACCAAACAGGCCAGGTGCGTTTTCAAAACGCCACCGTACCAAATAAGCTGCCCCGAACGGACCCTTAAAATTGGTGGCATTGGGGTGCAACAAGACTTTATCTTGAGCATATACATGAATTGGGCAATTGGTGATTGTGTGCATTAATGTAGTGTTTTTATGACAATCAGATGCTGGCGATTAAACGATGACAATTCAATCAAAATAATTATCTTGAGCACATACATGATAAAGCTTCTTCAAGTATGTCAGATTTCTCAAAGTACAGACCCTCTCTATATATAAAATGATGATCTGTGTACAATTTTTATAGCGGTACTTTAACTATTTTTGCTAAATAACTAAGTACTCCATTGGATTATTCATATTACTTTTTTAATCATACATCATTTTATAATCATTATAGAAAATCATTTAAATGTTTTGATGTCATAATTCAGTGATATTGAATTTATTATTTCTTTCTTTTCAAAATGCTCATTATAAATATGTAATATTTAGAGATTTATTTGGTTTCTAAAAATTTAGTTTATAATAATAAAAATTATTTCATGGGGGCAAAGATTTTTGAAATCATGTGTTCCCACTTGAAATCAGACAAATAAATAATGTGCACGAGGCTTTATAAATTGATGTTGACACTTCATTCAATAAATAAGAGCATGCATATTACACAATGTGAAAGGCCTTTATTTGATAAAAATTTATTATTAGTATTATTATTATTAGTTTTTCTCAAGAATTTGGCTATAAATTATTTTTAATAGGGCCTAATTATGTTTCTCCAATTGAGGTTTGTAAGTTTTATAACAAGGCTTTAATCATTCTAAAAGGGAGGTTGTTTTATGCTCATTTGGATGGTTTATATTAGTAAATGATAATTTTCATCTAGTACTAAATTTTTATAATGAGGCTTTAATCATTTACATAATTTAATGACCGCTCCCAAGTACACTCACACTCTGGAAGGTCAAGCAAGTGCACCTCTCATATCAGTAATATCGAATTTTTGAGTATGGAATGTCGATCTCACAGCGAATGAGGGATTTAGACTTATGAAATGTTCTCGTCTGTTAGTTTCATTCTTAGCTTGGAATTTAGATTGTGTTCAAGTCCTATAAATTAATCTTAGGGTCCGTTTGGGGCAGCTTATTTGGTGCGGTAGCGTTTTGAAAACGCACCAGGCCTGTTTGGGTAAACATCGTTTTGGCAGCTTATGCGTTTTCAAAACGATGAAAACATCATTTTCACACCGCATCTACCTAGATGGGGTGGGAGCTTTCTGTCTGCCGTCTGACTTTTTTAAAAAAATAAAAATTTGTAATAGCTACCGCACCTAGTTTATCAGCAGATTATTTTTAATCAGCTTATCAGCAGATTATTCAATAAGCTGCAGCTGCCCCAATCAGACCCTGAATGTTTGCAAGCAATTGTAAAGTTGAAATCCTACTAAAATCCTACTTAACTAAGCGTTGTATTGATGAATATCACATTCTAAATATACCCTCACTTGTAATGATGTAAGTGGAGTACAAATAATGTAAAGTGCAATTTGTAAATTTGGCTAGTGACAAATAGGAGTAACTCTCTTCTTTACCTTCCGAGTGCATAAAAAAGATTGGTTAAAACGACTTTAATTTATATCCCGTTTTGAACCTATCCCTAACATTTGCATCTCCCTACAAAGCATATTCACCTATACTCCACAGATCAGCAAGACTAACCTAATTGTTTCTACTATAGTTCTCCCGAGTCATTATGGTTCACAACACATTTTAACATTTCACTTGGTCAGAATGAAAAGTAAATGAAGTTCTGAAGGCTAATCATTACATTAATTAATTAAGAACAATTTCACAACACTAAATATTCCTACACATTATATTCACTCATCATAAAGTAAGGTAAAGAGACTACTCAGAAAGCATGAAGAATATACCATAAAGTTTCATTTGTAAACAAGAGAATTCCACTAAGTAATGTGTTTAAAGAAATACAACAAATGAAATACAATCACTTATCTTTCTCTCATTTACAACAACCTGAAGATGCTCCACCAAATGCTTCCCTAACTGCTGCTCCTGAATTCTTTTCCTATCCTTAAATCAAGAAGAAGAAAGAGGAACAAAACTCTACAACACACACAACCTTCTCCTTAATTTACCACTCAATTCTCCCAAAAATACTCAATCTAACCCCGAATTTCATCAATCCCTTTATCCTTCCATACATAGACCTTATATAGACTTAAGCATAAAGCATTTTTACCCTCCTTATCCGTCTGAAAAACTTCCCACAACAAGCGATAAAACTGCTCAAAACTGCCTCAGGCAATTGCTGGCACTCAGGGATTGGCACCTAGGCTCCAATATCTCGATTTGTAGAGTTAGGCTTGGGCGCCTAGGTGCCAGTATCGCAGTGCCTAAACGCTAACCTCTCGGGTTGCCTAGCGCATAGGCACTAAACTCTTGGGGTTGCCAGGTAGAGAATGGCTTCTAGGCGTCAGTCTCGGGTTGTCGGCTGAGACTGGCTCCTAGGCACCAGTCTCCTAAATGCTCTTTACTTCAAGTCTCTTTCACGTTGCTCCACTTCCAATATTTGTTGTATCTGCAAGAAACACATGAAAAATACATTTCTTTAAACTGCAATTTCATCTATAAAAATACATAAAACATAAAAGAATTTAAGCATTCTTTTCTGCACATCAAGCTCTAAGCCATTCAATTAGAAGAAGTCTTCGGGACTGTTTGTGGTTGTTGAAGTTTTTCAAATTGGTGGTTGTAAAACTATGGTGGAGAAAATAATATCTTAGAAAGCTACGATGAGAATTATATATATATATATATATTCGAAAAAATCAGACAACATTTTCTTAACAACCACCGCATTTTAATAAGTCAGGTTGAGAAAAATAGCTTCCCACTACATAAATTTCTATTAAGCAGAAACATAACAATTCATCAAACCAAAACTGTGGTGATAGTCTGAAACACAAAACAGGAAAGCTGTCCCAAACAGAACCCTTCCTTAATTAGTTGTCTCAAGTAAATTCAATATATTGTTGGCAACTCAAATTTAGATGCTTTGGCAACTCAATAGGCCGAGTTCATAGGTGAATTGAATTGACCTTGTATGCATTTTTCATTATGATAAATTCACTATTCCATGGATCCGAGTTCAAGTATCTTCATGTGAGTACTAAGATGTTCGACTAGTAACCTATAGAGCGAATTACATCCTAAGTCGGTGCTCGAACCACATCTAACTCAGTCTATTTTTTACTGAATTGATCTGAGACATTTTGGGTGCACATTATCAGTAGTTTTTGATTACTGACTATTGGTCATTATATTTCTGAACTTTAAATCCTTTCTTGTTAAGCTTCCATTTGTAATCGGAAGATGGATAAGCTAACCCACCCCTTCTGGCTTTACATGGAAAAATTATTTATGACCAGAGATTACCATTTGGACTGTATCTAAGCACTGTAACAGAAAAGAATTAATAATAATACTATGTATTTACATATCAAGCACTTAAATTTACATATCTACATTTATGACACTCAAAACCTTAACATGCATTAATGCATTGATGTTATATTTACATACAAAATGGATTTCCAAAGCTATAAGAGAAGCCCAAACACTATATGGATCTTTTGGGTTTAATGGATCGAGCTCAATTGTCGAGCTCAATTGTCGCACATCTAAAATCTGGCTACGAGCAGATTGTACTTGCTAACCACATCCGTTGAACTTATTGTTAAAATACCTATCCTTCATAAGTACTCGTTGAGTTCCTCCACGGAGCTCACCAGTATTCATGCGAGTTCTACTGTTGAGCTCAGCTGTACTTACTTGCTACGACAACGAGTTGGTCGAACAAATATTCAAGGTTGATTGTACTACAATATGAAGTAAACTCCAACACATCAGCGCCCACGCCCATTTATGAGGCCCCTGACATGCAAATTTCTTTGTCGTTAAAATGTTGACTATAAGTTACATACTTCCATCACTCATCCAACTTGACATGCAAATTTCTTTGTCGGACTCAAACCATCATCTTAAACTTATAAATAAAAAGGCTACTATAAAAAATTCTAGAGTTCTTCTCTTACTCCTTTTATCATTGCACCATTCTTCATTAAACTTGCTATTTACAACAAATCAAACAATAAATTATGAAGGTTGGAATGTTTGGGTGAATCTTCACATCACATGGTCCCATAGCGATGTCCACATCTCTCCTAAATTGAATTTAATGCTCTTTCATTCAATGAGATCCTAACCGAAGCATTTCCCATAATTACTTGATTGCTGCTGGAAACCTTCCAATATATTCAGTGCATGTGACTTGATACACTTTAATTAGACACAGTTTTATAATCTTACATACAAGCAATCAATTGAGTCCTAAGGTGGTGTTCGGTAGCCAAACCAATTAAATGAAGAAATTAAATTTGTACTTCGCTAAATCCGATCCTCTTTCTCTCTCGAAGTCGCAAGAAAATTCAATAACACGAGATTTCTGAGGTTCGACAAAGTGCCTACATCATCGGGAGCAGATCGATGGTTTCTATTACAGAAGTGAATTCAGTTCCCATTGGGTTTCAAATACTATGTATATAAATACAACTATTAGTGAAAATACCTCTGTATCGTTGCCCCCGCACTCTCAACCAACTTAACGAATCTCTTCCATTTGGTCAGATGCTTCCGCTCTGCTCTATTTGCTCGCTCCGCTCTAGCATCCGTCTCTTATCTATTATATGAGTCATGCTTAACTAGATTTAATGAATTTAACTTGGGAAGAAAGTTATAAGAATAGATTTATGCCAAACACGATAAACAAAATTAGCAGAACTAATTTTAAATTGAACCATTCACTATTATAAATTTGTAGTATTTTCACTTGATAATTCTGAATTTACAATTTTAATTAAAACTTATTTAATCTAAATCTTATAGGCGGTGTTTGGCTGCCACCATAGATTTATGTTAAGTAGGATTTATCAAATCTGATAAATTTAGATTTAATAAATTGTGTGTGCAACAAAAGGGCTCATCGGCGATGGAAAATTACTTCATACGGATAACACGCAGCACTGCGTACGGAATCCGCAAATAACTACCGAATAATCAGTAAATAACCCATAATAACTCCGTGAATAACATTAACATGGAACTGCGGGGGTTATTAGCAAGTTATTAGGAAGTTATTGCATCGTTATTTGAGCAATAACTTCTAATAACCTCACAATACCCCAAATAACAGATAAAAAGTATAAAAGTGAAACCACAGATGTTATTGGGGCGTTATTAGGAGGTTATTCGCTGGTTATTCAGAATAATGCCGCAATAATCTCCTAAGAACCTTTCGATAATCCTAAAATACACGATCTCGGAGGTTATTCACTGGTTATTCAGTAGTTATTAGCGGATTTCGTACGCAGCGCTGCGTACGTTGTCGATATGGAATAATTTTCGTAGGAGAAATGACGGAATGCGAAAAATAATGACTAAATACTAGCTATCAAATTCGATTTAACATAGCATTGGATTTATTTATTTATTTATTATTTTTTTTTTTTTTGTATTTGAGTGGATTTAATTTAAATTCATTAATATAACCATCGTACCACTCAGTTGTTTGTTAAAGCATCAATTCATGCTAGAGCATAAGGCAAATAAAAAAATCATTAAAAATCTTTTTTTTATTCTAGTACAATATAATTCCTTTTTTTACAGATCTCGTAAGGGTTACTGATGAGCTGTAATTTTCCTTTTTTTAACAGAATTTATACTGTACATTACTGATGTGGTGCATAGGACTGTCAAAAAAGCTCGTTGTTCGCGAATAATTTGTGTTCTGTTCGTCAAAGAGTTTGCGCTCGATTCGTTCGATAAGTAAATGAGACGAACATGAACAATTATTTTCGTTCGGTTAGTTAAACGAACCAAAAACGAACAGTGATGCGTTCGTTCGTGTTTGAATTGTTATTGTTCGAAATATAAAATAATTTAAAATAATTATATATAAAAAATTTATGATATTTTAAAAAATTAAATTTTATAAATTATAATATATAATAAATTAATAATAATAATACATTAATATACTATAGTAGCAAGATACTAATGTAAATATTGTATATTTATATAATATAAGTTATATAATTAATATAATATATTATTTATATATATTTATATTAGGGTTGTCAAACTAGCTCGTCGTTCGCAAACAACTCGTGTTAGACTCGTTCGTTAAGAAACAAACACAAACAGTGACTTCATGAACAATTTCGAACACAAGTTTATTTCAAATAAACTAAATTTTAAACGAACCGAACACGGACAGAAGATATGTTTGTTCGTGTTCGGTTCGTTTACACCCCTAGTAGTGCATGTGAATACATATATTTTATAAAATCTATTAAACATTATGACAATCTTTCTTATAAATTAAAAGGTAACAATTTAACTGGTAATATTGGTACTCATGTCATTCAGATTTTAGGACACAATTCATACAGATCATGCATTTTTACCATGTACCACACAATTCTTATATATTTACATATCTACACTTGAACTTTTATATTTACATGTCTGCCCCTCAAATTTCTTACATGATATCAAAAATGCTACCATTATAAAATGTTCAAAAGTGAAATACACATTTGCAAGTATAGATTTGTCACGCCAAATTATTATAAATGTAAATATCAATATTAAAATTAAAATTAATAGAATCAAAATTTAAAATTAATAGAATCTACTTACGTGCACATTCAGTGTTAGATCCAGAAAATTTCTAGGCTAGCAACTCCCTTGAGAAGGCACTAAATTAAACATGGAGAAAGTAAATGTTATCTTATACATGCCCTTTCTTAGAGCTACTGAGAGTTACAAAAGTTAATCGACCAAATTATAGGCTTAATTAATTTAATCTTTAAGTTCAAAGGCAATAACTCAATTTTCTTTAAAGTTTCTTCATCTAAATAGCATGTAAACAAGACTTAACTCAAATAAAAGGTTTCTTATCCTCTGTAAAACTTATATGGAGTTTGAGATTAGGCAAGAACTTATTATTATATCTTGGAGTCATCTTAGAAGCAATCAATTTAGTATTTAAACATTAGGAGACTAGAAATGAATTCATATTTTGTTATATTAACAAGATCCTAAAGGAACCAAACTTGAGTACTTAATTATGTAAAACTAGCTATTGATTTGATTATGTTAGCACATAAACTCCACTCATAGTTCCAAGCACACATCATATAAGTCATGGACAAACTTTCCTTTAAAGTCAATACTCACAAAACCTGAACATTCATGTTAGTTGTTAAAGTAGGCCATTGAGCTAATCAAACTCAGTATCTTCTATACGTGATGAAAAACAATCAAAGCATGAGGTCTAGAAGATTTCATAGCCAATTTATTTTAACCCATTAATAAACAAACCACATCTACATATGAAGAAATGTTATGAATTTTTTATAACGATGGAATATCAAATTTTTGAGGACTTGGCCTTGGTGTACTACTCAAATTTTCAATTTTTTTTCATTCTATACATTTTGATTTCAGGTTAACTAATGATCATGAGAAGTATGAAAACCTAATCATTGGATTGAGATTCACTTAAGCAACAATTATGAAACACATACTAGTCTGCTCTAACTCTTAGCTACTAGTTAACTAGTAAATGGGCAATGTGAAGCTAGACAGAAAATGAGGGTGAAGTATCTCTTCAGGGTAAAGGAGAAAATAAAAAAGGATAAATTCTTTAAAATGAACACATCCCATGAAATGACAATGAATTCACTTATCTACTACCTAAGTGAAGTAATCAAAATGGGATACTTACAATATAAAAGCGGCTCAAATTGATGGAAGTATATTCACATAAATAATTTAGTTGATGGATCTTTATATTGAATTATCAAGGTGGGAGTCATACTTAAGTTAATGATCCCAAAATATTTAAAATCAAATATGTCCAGTATTTATTCCATGATGGAGAATTTCTCTAATAATCTATAACCTCCTTATACATGTTATCTAGCAAGGATGGAGAAGTCATTGACATCCTAGAAAAAGGTCCATTCAAATAAATTCACTCATGAGTTATAATTTCAACTAATTTTATTCTATGAAAAGGATTTTTCTAGCCAATACTAAGGAAGACCTAAGAAGATTTCTTTAAAAGATGAAAAAAAAATGTTAGAAGCTTGCTCCTACGCATTTATTTCCCTCTCACAAACTCTTAGTTAATCATGAGTTCCAGATCATTCATTGATAAGGGATTATACAACCTCAATTCATTTCCCTTTGCCCAAGGCTAAGAAAATCTATTATAGTGGAAATTGATTATTTTTTTTAATGGATGAAAGCAATTTACTTAGAACTATTTATGGCCAAAATCATTCAAAATTTTATTTGGACTAATTTCAAGTCCAAGTATGGTTTACCTTTATGACATGACATGCAAAGTTCAATAAAAAAATTTCAGCATGGAATAGTAAACTAACACTACAAACCAAACCAAAGATGAAAACCAAATGGGAAAAATATCAACTTAGAGATCTAAGAAAACTTAAAACATTTTGATTCTCTTGTTGATCAACATATTAAGAAATTTAAGCAAATCAAAATTAAATTATCAAATCATAACAAATTAAAATTCATTTAATTAAATAACAAAATTCACGTCAACATTGGTTAGTTAACATAGAAATGAAACATAGGTCCATAAATACTTCTTAAATAGAGCAATCTAAAAACCTAAATTAGATTAGGAAGTACCTACCTATAGCTAGTTTCTATAACTAGGACATTGAAAATGCAAAGCATATAACCCCTTAGACTATGTAGGTGTCATACGATGAAGTAAACTATAGTTTTTGACGAAGACACTTCTGACCACCTATAGTTAAGAACGATTACATGCGCCATCACTATGGTAATAATAGAGACCTATGAGTATTGAACTGCTAATAGCCTAAGACGACCGTTGAACTCGGGATAATGGAAAGCTATAAATATCTTGATTGGGGACGTATACGTTAGAGCACCTAATTAGTCTCATTATAGAGTCTAGATTTACCTTAGAATTACGATTTCAACTTCTTTCTAGAAATATTTCCAACTAATTTTGTCTCTTTCAGTTTAAGAATCAAATTAAACCTTTTGAATCAACCCTTTCAAATCAAAACTTCCAAATCCAACAATTTAAATCAAAATTTTAAAATCTATTTTTCCAAATCAAACATTTCAAATGAAACTTTTCAACTTAAACTTTTAAACCTTTCAAGTCAAACTTTTTAAATCTAACCTATTCTGCTCAAATCCAACAATTCCATTTTATTCCAAATTCCTTTTCTCTTGATCCTAATTCCACCAAACCTAACTCCTTCGGTGATTTTCTAATTTTAATTCTTATAGTACACCTTTCTCTCAGGGTTGCTTAATTCTTTTCCCGGGCCTTTTGATGACACATTTTCATTGAACTGTAAGTCCTAACTTTATGGATCCTTAAAACTCTAACCTTAATATCCAACCTTTAAATCATGAATACTACAAGTCAATAATTTAAATAAGAGTTTTCTCGAGAGTTCAAATCTTATGTAGTTACCTATGAGGACTTGCTTTGTAGGGATACCAGAACCTATAAGAAAACAAACTTTATCATACACCCGTAAGGTAGGAGACAAATCTCTCGTTAACATGGGCCCATAAATCCTAAAAAATTTCATCATCCTAATGATTTTATCCATTTCAAAATAACTCTCATGATAGCATATTATTCTTCAAGTGATGTATCCAATCATTTAAATAGAAATCTTTCAAGATATGCGGTGGACATATCATTAAAAACTAAAATCTCTACTAACATATGGTTATTCATATATAGCATCCTGTATGGAATTCTCCAATCATCTTTGGTTATTTGGGTTTTTGGGAATTTTTAAGAGAGCAATGACGCAGCTTGCAACTCTACCAATGTACTCAATTGACAATTCAAATTAGTCTATTGATTGGAAGATTGGTGACATGTTAATATATGATGCTCTCTTCTATTTAGGGTTGTTCCTTATTCCAAGCACTCTGTCTTGTTACAAGTTTTGGATAATTACTGCTATGTGTGACATCTAGGTTTGAGTTCTATTTTCCTCCTCAAGAGTGAAACTTATTCGAGAAGCTGTGCAAGGAGGAAATATTACGTGCAGATGACGTATGTGCGGATTTGTGATATTGAGGTGACTATCACCACAATACTACCAAATCCATACATACTCTTTCCGTAAGTAATATTTTTTTCCCGCATAGGTAGGGCTGTCAAAACAGCTCATTGTTCGCGAACAGCTCATGTTCGGCTCGTGAAAAAGCTCGTGTTCGGCTCGTTCGCTAAGTTAACAAGCCTTAACGAGCCGAACACGAACAAAGATTTGTTCGTTCGTGTTCGGCTCATTTTGGCTCGAAATAATATTCATCAATTATATAGACACACACACACACATTGATGAGCAGTATTTTTAAAAAAATTTAATGATTTATTATCAATTAAAATTATTAATTAAGTAAATAAATTAAAAATTATTAAATTAGATTCAAATGATGTTTTAATGTAAACAATAATTCTTAAATCTTACTCCAACTTTTAAGATCTTTTGGTTACGTGATTAGGGTTGTCAAAACGACTATTTGTTCGTGAACAACTTGTGTTCGGCTCATTAAGTAAACAAGCTAAACACGAACACACTTTCTGAGCTCGAAATATAAACGAGCCAAACGCGAGCTGAGCCTGGGCTCGCTCGTGTTCGGCTTGTTTACACCCCTACGCACAGGCCTGCCACCAGCTGTTGCTCTTCAACATCACTTGTCACCCACCAATCATTGAGGTCATCTACCCCCATATTTTATATTACTTTTATTTTATTTTATTTTTTTCAAATCAAATAAAAATATATATAAGCGCATGCATTTATTCCACACCAAAATATGTGCAAAATAAATAGCCTCTAAAAATAAAGTTTGTTATCATTATTTATCTATTCTTGAATTGAAGGAAAACGACATAAATAAAGTTTGTTATCATTATTTAAGCTAACCCTTAGGTTACAATACAAAAAATATATATATATATATATATATATATATATATATATATATATATAACTCTAGTATACAATATATAAATACAAAATGACTCGTGCACTGTAACGCGAGGGCATTACCCCCACACCCTTAACCCACTTAACAAAACTCACTCGATTGAACAGATGCTTCCGCGAGCTCTGCTCCGCCCCACTGTCTCACTCCATTCCGCTCTAGCATTTGTATTCTATTCGATTTAAAGTATTGTAATAAAATAACAAGCATTCTATAAGCAAATTTAAACTAAAATTTTCCTTTTTTGCCCTTTCCGGAGAATTTCCGTCGAGAAGGCTGTTTTTCAGTGCTGCTTCTGAATGGGACGTAATTTTATGAATACATTTATGATAAATAAAGTTTCTCTTGCTACAGTTTTCACGTAAGCGATTTTGCCACATTCGCTTTTCAGCTTTTGACAATGTCGCGCCTTATGGTGAAATTTACATATATACCATATATTTCTTATGTTTTTACATATATAACCTTGAATTTGATATTTATAATTAAAGTGGTAAGCTTATGCATGAAAATGTGTATTTTATTTTTAAAATGTTAATAATTATGTTATTTTTGACATGCTCTTAAAAATTTGAGTGTCATGCCTACAATAAAATTCGTATATTTAAATAGTGTTAAAATTTGTGAGACTCAGCAATTATTTGGGGCAATTGCAGCATCTGATGTTCAAAAAGCTGTGATCGTGTTATTATTATTATTATTTTTTTAAAAAGTCAGACCATAGTTAGAAAGCTGCCATTAGTCAGGACAAGTGGGAAAAAAAAAAAACAGATTTCAGTTACAGTTTTTTGAAAAACCTGCGAAAATGATGTTTATCTAAACAGACAAAATTACGGTTCGGTGTTGCACCACCGCTCCAAACGGAAGTTCCATCATTTTATCGAATGTTAAAAAAAAACGAGAGTTGTGTATATCTTTTGAACAATATGAATTTCTCAGTGAATTTATTTATTAAGCGTTGAACAAAATAATAGAATATGTTTTCGAAAAATATGAATTGTTGTGGCAGATATGCCAAAGGGTGTGGACAAGATATGAGAAGTCATGACCAAAAATAAATATGTTATAGGTTTTGGCTTGTTTTATAATTTGTTTCTTTCATGAACAATATCCTAAGCTATTAAAATTGGACCTACATGAAATTGGACTATCATAGACTTATCAACATATATTTTACTTAAAAAATCTTTGATAACACTATTAACTAATATTTTGAATGGGTAATTGGAATTAGATTTAAAAAAAATATAATTAAATGTTGGTATGCCATTAGCCATTGGATGACAACCAATGTTATGATAAGCAAATCACTATTATATGATTAATAATTTTTAATGCCCTATGCGAATTTTAAGGCTAATTGGAGGGGTCAAAATGAAACTGATGATGATAGTTTGATTGAGCTAGAGTCGACACAACCTTAGAATGACATAATCAATGCTTAAGATCGACAAGAGAGACTATTTTCAATCACAATAGCACTCTGTCTGTGCAAAATAGAGGGTTCAAATGTCGATAAATTATTCATTGAAAGATTGGTTTAAGTTCGACTGAACTGACCAACTCAACCAAATTGATTGTTCTTATCACACACTCGTGGGTCATATATAAGAGTTGTTCCCTACAAATGCCCATTACAATGAATGTTACCATAAAACTCAAAGCTTTGCGCCCAATTCAATGTGCCTTCTAAATTTTAGTTCTTTACTAGTTGCTCATATATTAATGCTCTTTTATGCAAGAGGAGTGGAACCACCTAACAAAACTTGGATTAATAATCTCTTATTGGCCTTTTTGTAATACAAAAAAAATTCTCAACTTATGTTAGTCAATTTGCTACCTAATGTTTGACTCAATAAAAAATGTGTTGGTGATGGACCCTATAGAGAATTTCGTGCTTATCACCACCAATTGTCATGTTAGCTTGGTCCAAGTGAGCTAGGTTAAGCCAAGGAAAGGGTACACCAGATAAGGCCTGAAATCATGAGAAATTTTATTTTACCATCTCTAATGGCTAAGAAGAAAATATATAATGGGGGTATTATAACTAAAATAATGCTTTTTTACATATATTATGTCACTCAAATTCAATTCTTTTAGTGTTATGGATTTTGGTAATTTTAATCAAGTAGGAAATTTGAAACTCTACTAATTATGATGAACTTACTACAAATGCATTAACAACAAAAATTTTCAACTTGAACACAAAAAATGTCCACTCAATAATTATAGTTATTTTCACTCATTTATATTGGGCATGACACACTAATGATAGATTCAATATATCCTTTTGATTGTAGAGTTTCTCACTTATTATAAATGTGATGCTAAAAAATAGACTTGACGCACACTAACAAAGAGGAATGTGATGTTTTTCGATGACTAATTTCCTCCGATATTGATAAAATGTAATTTGTAGCTGGTGATAATAATATCTTACAATTCATGTCAATGTTATTATAGATTTTACAATTCATAATAATATCTTATAATTCACCTCTATTGACCTCACTTTTAACCAATGTAAATTTTAAAAGATATGAGAAGCAACTACTTACCGCTTTGGTAAAACTGAAAATAATAATATGCAGAAGGGAAACAATACATAAAAAAAATATTCATTTGATTCATTTTTTTGCAACTAGCCATTTATATTGATGATCTTAACTAAGTAATGATTACTTAGATCAGAAGTAAAGAAAATAGATGATGGGGATTAGGTAGTTAAGCATGAATAGATGATGCTCAGCCTAACAGCTAGTGGAGATTGCTGACACCAGATAGAGACATCTCTTAGACTTATACAAAAAATACATTATTCTGTTTTCACCTCCCAAGAAGGTGTTGTTGTTGGAAGGATTGTCAACTTGTCTCTAAGAAACTAAAAGCACAATAAGGATAATGGTTTGGATAGGAGGCCAGCTATCTGATCATATGAGGCAATGTGATGACAACTAGTTCCTTAGATTAATCTAGTATACTCACAAATGAAATGAAAATCAATCTCAATATGTATTGTACGAGCATGAAATATTAGATTATTAGCAAGTGCAATAACATATATTTTTATCAAAATAAAGAGGAGGAGGCTCATCACATGGAATTTGAAAGTCATTGAATACTATATGAAGCCAAATAATATCAATAGTAAAATAGCAAGTGTATGATACTCAGTCTTAGTAGATGAATGTTCCAAAATATGTTATTTTGTAACAAACTAAAAAATAAGATATAACAAAAAAATGATTTTTGCTAAATGCAATCACTAACATAATCAAAACTTGAATAAGCTCACAGGTATAGGGGTGAACGAGTGGTAGGAAGACCAAAGCAAGGCATACCTTTCATATAATGGAGAAGCCATTTGAAAGTTTGGAAATGCTATATAAAATGCTTGTGCGTGTATTTTGATAATTTATTTACAATAAGAAAAAAAATTATGTGTAATAATAAGATATTATAAAGAAGCAAAAAGTTGACAGAAAAATTAAGGTTGCTTAAATGGAATTGCATCTGCTGTATTTGAAGATATTATTGTAGTTGTATGAGATCGAATAAGCTTACAATCAGCCATGCATAGTGTTGAAGTAGATTTTAAGCATATTGTATTTGATTAAGTTGAGATCCTGTAGTTGTGTGCTGTAATTAAATACCCAAAAACTGAGATATGAAACACAAAATTTTGAGTTGAAACCATTGTTGAAGATCTCCAAGAAATGTAGTGATATAATTCATATTATTTCTTGATTAAAATATATTATCAATATATATAAGAATATATGTGAGATGGATTGATTGCACTAGATTAAAATTCAAGTTGTATAAGATGGTACACAAAGGTGGAAAGTCATTTAATATGGAACCTGCTTTAAGCCTAAATAGCTTTGCAAAATAGGCATACAAGCTTGTGATATTGAGAATCACAAAAACTAGTAGGTTGCTTCATATAAATTTTCTTAGTAAGATTGCATTATATAAAAATGCATTTGAGACATCTCATTGAGTTGTAGAACAAGCATTGGATAAAGCACCTATAAGAAGAACATAGATTTTTGACATTTTAGCAACATGATTGAAGGTTTGAATATAATCATGCTCATGTTCTTTCTTGAGTGACCAAAAAAGTTTTGTAATAGGTAAGTGAACCACCAAATTCTCATTTGGTCATTAATATCCATTTAAAACCAAGTAAATTAACATTTGGTGGAAGAGAAATCCAACTACCTTGAGCTTGGAGAGCTCGACATTCCTTATACTTAGCTTTGCACCATTGGACATGTTTAAAAAAAGAATAATAAGAGGATGGATAAGCAATTATAGTCTAAATTAAATTCAAAAACTATCAAAGTCTAAGATACTAGTTTTGAAAAGTTGGGTCAGCTACATTAGAAGAAAGAATTAGTGGTGCGTAGGTTTTTCCTTGGCATACTTGGGAACAAGATGAATTACTATGGGTGGAGGGACATAAGAATAAATTGTAGAAGTATAGGGATTAGTAGTAGAGTTAGTATATGAAATTATATGTTCATGGAAGGTCGCATAACAAAAAAAAAGAATTTTATCAAGAGTTAAGAGTTAACACCGATAACTTTGCGATAAGAATAATAACCAATAAATAATCAGACATCATAACAAGGAACAAATTAATGTGAAGATTGTGGTTGAAGCCATTGATAGCACAAACAACCAATGGTTTTGAGGTATGATTAATAAGTATATTTACTATAGATGAGATAGTAGGAAGAAAGATTATTTTGTGGTGGAAGAAGGGTAGCTAATAAGTAAATAGGTAGATGTAAGTATAGCATCAACCCAAAATTTATGAGGCAAATTAGATTAAAAAGAAAAGTATGAGTGGTTTAAACAGAATGAAAGTCCTTCCTTTTAGCCACACCATTATGTTATGATGTGTATGGATAACTTATTTGATGAATGATGTGCAAATGTTTAAATAATTAACAAAATGATTTGTTAAGGTATTCATCGTCATTATCAGAACAAAAGATTTTAATGGATGTAAGAAATTATTTTTCACCATGACATTGAATTTTATAAACTTAGAAAGGATTTCATATTTATTTTTCATTGGATATACTCAGGAAAATCGAGAAAAATCTTGCCCAAGTAATTCATATATGCATGGTTGTATGAAGATGAAACTAGAGAAATATATCAACCATCAAAATGTGTTAATTCAAATGGTTTAGTATATCTTTTAGTATGTAAGAGAAAAATCTAACCATGGCATTTAGCAAAGCACAAGAGTTACATACATGAGAAAAAGAAGAAATACATATGTGAGGAAATTGATGAGTTAATGTCGATAAAACTATAACACGTCGATGACGAACCTCCAATTGGATAAGTTGGTGGACACGAGTGGACAGAATAAAGTTGTAGATTATGAGCCAAGTTATTGAATTGAAGCCTAAGATGAACATACTGAGTAAAGATCATTATGGCATGGTCCCAAAAGAACGGTTTGATGAATCTTTAATCCTTAATGTGATAATCAATATTTTCAAAGGAGATAGAACATGACTTATCAATAGTTAAATGATGAACACAGATCAAACTATGAGTTTGATTTGGAAAATGAAGCATTTAAGACAGGTGAAGCTTACGTATGGGTATAAGAAGAATTTCATTACTAATATAAGAAAAGGAAAGTCTGTCACGATTACCTACAACTACCTGTTGTATCCCACAATAAGTTTGAGGAATAATGAGTTGTTGAGGATCCTGGGTTAGATGAGATGTCGAAAGAGTATCGAAGTACCAATCTGTACCATTGGTAGTTGAAGTGACAATGAAAATAGATCCCGAAGCAGGATATAAATAATTTAGATTAGTCTTGTGCCAGCATATAAAAGTAGTATGCCCAAATTTGACAAAATTTTGGATTCAAGACAAGACACAATGGGAGAATTTGTAAAATTCAAAGGAAGGACATACATGAGAGTTGACAAAAATTAGTGCTATTTTGTTTGAACGAGAATTGGAGAAACAAGATTTTCCACATCTACGTCTGGTTGTAAGAGTAATAAATGGTGATTCTACTTGGAGTTCCTTTGCTACTTCAGTTACAAAGTTAATCTCCTAACCAAACAACAATGAGTATAAACCATGTAGACTTAATGATTGAAGATTAGTGCTAATTGTAGTTGTAAATGCTTGTTATGTAGTTGGCAACCCATTTAGTGTATATAAAATTATATCCTTTGTGTTCAAAATAACCCTTGAAGCAATAATACCATCAACCTTAGCTTTGATAGTGTATAAGTATTGAGTTGTAGTTTGATATTTCATGTTCAAATGGTAGAATTCATTCCTCAGCTGCATTGCTTTGGAATGATTATTTGGTTAAAGTCGGCAATCTATTGTACTCTAAATTTTAGCACAGGTCTCATGTTAAGAACATATTATAATAGTTGTGAAGAAATTCTAGAGAACATGGTAGCCACAAAATTTTGATTAGTTAAAATACAAGAAGCACATAGAGTATTGAGAATTATATAGTTATTGTCATCTGCAATATGCCAAACAAGATGAGTGAGAGAAATGTCCAAATAATCTTAAAATACATTAGTTCATCCTTGAGCACTTAAGACCTCAATGTTAGATGATTCTCTACAGTTAGCTAAATAGAGACCATAATTTTTAGGATTGGCAATAAAAAGTTTGGCTGAAGAATGGGTGCATTCCCTATTAACTGTAAAGACGTATTCCAGTCCACAATGAGAAATACTATAACAGGCAAAAAATAAAGATAAGAATGAAAAATCTAGAAATATGAAAGATTAGCCATTGAGCACATGCTTTAACACCATGTAAAAGATAAGAGAAGCTGCCACTTACTGCTTCAGTAAAATAGATAATAATCATATGCAAAAGGAGAACAATACAAATAAAGAAATTTGCTGGTTTCATTATCTTCTGTTGTTATCCTTCTATACAGATGGATATAATCGAGTAATGATTACTTATTTTAGGAATACAAAAACAGACGATGGAGATTATCATATACTTAAGCATGAATTACTAGATGATACATAATACATTAATCTTTTTCATACATGACCACCAACATAGGTGTAAGTTGTCCTCAATGTTATTATATTATTTACAATATCAAATTAATAACTACAAAATTTTTTACCTTTATGTAATGATATATAATTTTCACCATACCTTAAATATTTTCATGTTCAAAATTTATAAAGCATAAAATCCATTCCTTAAGATTTAAGAGAATCTCACACAATGATAATGACATTGTTTATAAATTCCTTCCAATATTTAACTATTTTTTACTCTGTTTTCTTGTGTGGGCCAAAGCCCATCTAATTTACAGATGTAATGGGCCGTTGAATCCATTTTTTTCATTAGTCTTATACATGGGCTTTTCTCCATCGTTTCTAAATAATCTCTTTCTCTTGGCCCAGGCCCTGTATTGGCCCAACTGGCGAACTATATTTTAAAATACTAGCCCTAAATAAGAGTAAATTAGCAGTACTAAACTATAGTTGATCTTAATTAAACTACCAAGTAAATATTAATCAATCTTAATGTACAATTAATTTATGATTATTGAAGTAATTATTTAATTTACTATCCCAAGCTAAATAGCTAAATTACATACTAATAAAATTTATATAAACTAATTTAAGGAAATATATAATTCAGATATTTTCGTTAATTAAGGGCGTTAATTATTGAAGTTCTAATCACCATATGTAATACTAGTAAAATATTAATGACTACTAAAGATTTTAGCAAATTAGTAGCATAAATAGCTAATTTATTATTAATTAAATATTTATTTACAACAATAGTGTTAAACCAAAATTTGTCTCGGAAATCATATCTCGAGAAATTGACCGTACACACAGAAGGAGAGGAAAGAAAAGTGAAGTATTGAATTTCAATTATAATTCTTATGTAAAAATTAGAGTGGATGAAAAATTCTCCCATTTTATGTTGTAGAGTATTCTCTATTTATAGGAGTCAAATCTCCTTTTCTCTTTTGGTGAGGACCATTGTAGTATTTCAAAATGCTTACATTATATGAATTTTCTAGTGGGCCCTTAAGCTATGGAGAACATAGAGGTTTCTTTCCTTTCAATCTTTGCTCGAGTCGTCCAAACCCATCTTGGAGTCCTGCGATATGGGGACAACTCTTATTTGTTTGTTTTTTTGTGCTAATTACCAACTTGTTATTTGAGACCTTCTGTCGATCAATCTTGCTTGTGGAATATGAGGCCCGAGGTTGGACGCATGGCCGCCTGAAGTTGAGGTTTGACCGACTCATACCCTTTCAGGGTTGCTTAAGAGATTATGTCATTTGCAATTCTGAATCACGGAGGATTTGAGTTGCCTGATTCTACCTTTGGCAACTAAGGCTATGGTTTGGTTGTTTGTGGCTTGGTGACTTTGGGTATCTTCCTTTCCCACTCCTTAGGTGCTTCGATAAGATCTTTGTCATACTTCATTATATTTCACATGTTTAGTCACCTGATTCTCTTGCTCCTTTGATTCTAGGAGTTGCAAGAAGAGCGATAGAGTTAGAGTTCTTTGAATTTTCATTTTAATCATGGCTAGTAATTTAATAAGAAATTGTTCAAAAGGCAACAGTTCTCGCTATAAATAAATGTTGGATATCGAATACTTCTGACTCGACGGCGTGCATTGTCCTGTGCAGCTCTTGGGTTGATTATAAAGAGGTGTTGGTAGGTGGATTGATGGAGACTGGAGGCTTGAAACTAGTGAAGACAGGTATTTTGCTTGCTCATTTGGTCTCTGAGACCATTATCGAAGTCTCCCCTCGGAGAAGGGGCCATATGGTGTAAACTTTCTATCATGTACTTTCATATTTGGAAGAGGAGGGGGTTGTCGTCGAGGCGACTGGCCCAAGTTTAGCAGTCTCCGAGAATGAGTTGTCTACAAGGGCCCTTTGCAATTATCGAATACTTACCAGCCAACCTTCTGTGGTGAGTGTTGTGGATTTAATATCTGAATTGACCAGCAACCGCATAGAGCTTGCGAAATATAGAGAGGATCTATGCTTACTGGCCAAAAACCTTGAATTTAGTGGTGGGGTGTTATTATTATTATTTTTTTTAACGAAGATAAGGGATCAAACAAATCTTGAATTGTTAATTATTAAAATAAACATCAAAACGTAATATACCATCTCAAATGATAGAAATATAACTTTATAAGTTTTCACAATTGATTATTAGGAATATTAAATTAAACAGTTCAAAAGTGAAATAGTTATTCATGAAACTCAAATGAAAAAGAAATAATGTCAGAATTATTTAGAGACTTAGGGTCTGTTTGAGGCAACTACAACTTATTGAATAATCTACTGATAAGCTAGGTGCGGTGGCTATAACAAATTTTTATTTTTTTGGAAAAGTCAGACCGCACCCAGAAAGCTGTCACCGCACCTTGAAAGGTACAATGTGAAAACGCAGTTTTCAACATTTTGAAAACGCATAAGCAGCCAAAACGCAGTTTACCCAGACAGGTCTCATACGTTTTCAAAACGCTACTGCACCAAATAAGTTGTCCCAAACGGGCCCTTAGTTACATCTCAACTATTCTATTATTTGACTTTATTGATTTTGAGAGAGATACCTTGATGTTTAAGTTGACATTTTATTAGAATATTAGGATTTATATCTCACGCTATATGATCATGTAAAAGCATAGGATGTGAAGACTTATATCGTAACTAGACAAATAACCTCAGAATCTTAAAACTATAATGAGATTTATCCGAAAAAGAAAAACCTCAGAACTTAGTTTAAAGGGAAATAAAATGCAACAAATAAAAGACTTATAGTTCCATCCTATAAATGATTAAAAAGGTATGACATGATTGGACTTACAACCCTACTTAGTAGATGATGTCATCTAAACCCACAAAATTATAGTAAAATCATGCATGATTGATCTCATGAAGTGCTAAAGAGGATAGATTGTTATTTGTTTCCAAATCATTACTATATTAAGCTCATTTGATTTCTTAAGAAAAATTTATGTATTTAGCTAACTTGAAAATTAGTGAAACTCAATCAACATATAAGGAATAAAAAAGAAAGGATATATGACGAAGATAGACAAACAAACTTTAATTATTTATGTTTTAAACAAGCTTAAGAATATTTAATTAATTAACAAATAAATATAAAGCAAATATTTTTTTGTTTTTAGTCCGTATTGTTCTGCTCTGTTCACTGAGCAAGGGAGTATTTTAATTTTATTTTTAACATTTTTCTACACCAAATATGAATTTTTAAAGTTTGTGTAATTATTTAAGTTGAAAACACTCTAATTTCTTACTTATCCATGTCATCCTCGTACGCACCGAATCCCCCACGTGCCGCACTTTGATTCACCGCAGCCATCTGAGTAAGTGCATCATCAGCTCTCCTTTCATGAACCCCTCGCTCCGTCCAATGTGATCCGAGCCATCCAACCAATACATGGACGATCGGACGACTCCTGATCATTGTTCATTTTTTAGACATAATATCTCGCTCGATCCTTCATCAAATCACATAGGGTTAGTTCTTATAGTTTCATTTAGGTGAGACGAACATATCTATATGGTTACATGAGTATGAAATACAAGTTTTCTTCATAAAATTCCAAATCGAGCAGAAATTTGGGGATTTTTGTCCATACCTTTGTCCAAGAGGTGTAGCCTCAATTGGATTGGCTCCTGAGCAAGTTTGGGTTATGTTGGGTTAACCATTGGTTTAACCTTGGAAATCGGCTAGGGTCATGTCTAAAGTGGCTGGGGTTGTTGGATCAACTTCTGAGGTTTTGGGTGATAGCTTTGGAATGGGAAACATGCATTGGTGGGATTAGGGTTTTGGTTAAGTCACTTTGGTGAAAGGTGAAAGAAAGTCCTCCTTTTGCCATTTTTGGTGTGCATGGCCCATATGATACTCATGGATGGCTCCATGAGTGGTTTTATGACATGCATGACGCCATTGGTAATTTTCATGAGGAAGGCATTTGGGGATTTTCAGAATTTGGTGAGAGAATGGCATGGGACAAAAATTTGATGAGTTTAAGCATGGATGCATGATGTGGGGTGTCATCGTGTATGATCATTATTGAGTGGATGATGAAATGAAATTTGTAATTTAGGCTTTAATGGCAATTGGAATTGAGCACAATATATGACTTTTAAATTTTGTGATGAAGAAATTAATTTTGGGCTTTTAGGATGGGTTAAGGAAAAATTAATGTTAAGCTTGGCCAATGGGCTTGAATGTGGTTCACATTGAGCTTGAAAATGATGAAATTTAATTTGAATTTGAAATTGGAGGAGATTGATATGGATTTAGTAGAAATTAGGAGTGATTTGAGGACTTCAGGCATTTAGGGGTAATTTGGGAATTTTGGACAATTTTGGTGGATTTAGGGAATTTTGGGTGTAATTAGGGACATTAGGTGGTTGGGATTGGTTTTGGTAAAATTTGAAATGGATTTTGATTTTGGTAATTTTTTGGACATTAGGGGCATGTTGGTCAAACTTTAGTATTCTGGTAAGAGTCGCACTATAAATGGGGTAGGTGTAATTTTGAAAGATAATGTTGTAAAAATTAATAGAGTTGGAGATAGAATTATAGCAATTAAGATTATTATTGATACTAATACTTTTAATATTATAAGTGCTTAAGCTCCTCGATTAGGTTTATAGATAGGCTCTAAAGATAAATTCTGGAATGACTTAGAAGACTTAATACACTTGATACCTCTCGAATAAATAATTTTTATTGGAGGAGAATTAAATGGGCATGTCCATAGAGTGGTAGAAGATTTCACAAATATTCATGGTGGCTATGGTTATGGAGCAATTAATAAAGAAGGTAGAGTCATATTAGATTTTGCTTTAGCGTATGATTTGGTTATTATTAATACTTTATTCAAGAAAAGTTTTAATGCACATCAAAAGGTACTTATTGATAAAAATTAAGAGAAGATTGAAGAAGATGTCGTGGATGAGATTCCTACTCAAGAATCTATTATTATGAGCAAGACTAATTTCCATAATATCTCAAAAGTAGCTTGGTTAAGGGATCACATTACATTTTTACTTGTAACTATTAAGGTTAATATTCTTAGTGGCTATCATGAAGTCTTGAAGAGCAGAGACGATGATATTTAAAAAGGGGTAACAAATGAAGATATGAAGTCAATTTAAAGACATGTTACATGGATGGTGGTGAAGCTTCTTCTATGAAGGGAAGCCATTCGGTGGGTGTATACAAAGATGGGAGAATCTCATGGAGCTGAGGTGTGATACAAAACTATGTTAGTGGCAAAAGGTTTTGCACAATCATAATGGATTGAAAATAACGAAGTTTTCTGCCTAATGGTCTGTCATTCTCAATCTGTGTTCTCCTAGCACTTGTAGCACAATACAATTTAATTTTACAATGACTTAATGTGAAGATTACATTCTTATATGGGAAACTGCAATAGGAGATCTATATATTGCAACCGTCGGGATATGGAGCCTCAAATAACTTAATTTGCAAATTGGATATGTCTTTATATGGTTTAAAGTAGTCACTATGGCAGTGAAATAAAAAGTTTGACTAGTTTATGATGGGATAGAGTTCACAAGAAGCCAATATGATCATTATGTTTATTTAAGAAGCTAATCAACGGTAAGTTCATCATTTTACTTATATATGTTGATGACATGTTGACTGTAATTGTAGTTTGACTGAAGTTGATAGGATGAGGAGGTAACAATCAATATATTTCTAGATTAAGTTGGATGAAGCTCGTATAATTATTGGCATGAAGATTCTGAAGGCTAAGACAACTTGAAAGGATTGACCCTAACAAAGAGGTTCCAAAGGTGTTAAAAAAGTTTTGGTTGATGACTTAAACAAGGCTAGGAGTCTACCAATTACATATCACTTTCAGTTAAGTACAAATTAATGCCTTGAAGATGATTATGAATAATAAGATATACGATTGATTTCTTATGTTACTATAGTGAGTTGCTGAGATATGTTATATTTTGTACTTGACCAGAGATTACAAAAGAGGTTGGTGTTGTGAGCAGCTTCATGCATGATCTGCGAAGGAGTTTTTGGTGGGCTATGGAGAGTATTCTGAGGTAGCTGAGGGGTACAATTGATATTAGTTTGGTTTTTGAAAGGAAGTCACTATTATTAATTTATGTGAGGCTATACTGATTTAGGCTACATCGGTGGTATGGGTAAGTGTAGGTATACAACTAGTTATTTATTCATATTGGCAGAATATCCAATCAATTGGAGATCAGTTCTTCAATTTATTGTTTCTTTATCTACTATAGGGGCTGAGTACATGACAATCACGAAGGTGATGAAAGAAGCGATATGGATGCAAGGCCTACTGGATGATTTAGGAGTTAATCGGGGAGTTCCTCAAAATATTTTGTGATAGTTAGTGTGTGATATTGTTGGTCACAAATCTAGCCCTTCATGCTTGTATCAAGCACATTGATATACAATATAACTTTATTCGAGACTTTATTGTTAAAGGCAATGTTCTATCGAATAAGATAGATATAAAGAAGAATCTGGTTGACATGCTTACAAAAGTACTAATAGTCTAGAATTTTATTTATTATAAAATTTTGGTAAACATTTAAGCTCGTGATTGATTGCCCATGCAACTATTTTAAAGAACTACTCAAGGCATAAGTTATTTGGGATCGGGGTACGTAGACAATGATCGTGGTGCAGTCATTGTGGCATTAGAGCTCATTTTGGTCATCTCGCACTTGCCTAGAAGCGAGAGATGAGTTAGAGATTGTTATGAAAAGTAATAAATCTAATGTTTTATATTAGGAAGTATGTATATCATAAAGATTGATACTATGTAACGTAATTAGAAGAGATCTAATTACATGATTTTTTTTATTTTAAAAAGATTAATATTAGGTAACCTAATTAGACCATATCTAATTGCAAGATCTTTTCTAAATTAGAAAACATTCTTAATTTATATGTATTAAACCTCTCTTGTGTATAGAGACTAGGACTTGTTTTTGTGAGTGGAATTGTAACGATATTTTGGTTGCCTTTTCCTTTCTCTCTCTCCTCACATATTAATAATGGAAGAAACCCTACATGTGAACATAAGCAAATTTGCACCGAACACGTAAAGTGCACTGTGTTTGATTGTTTGTTTGTTGTATGATTTTATTTTCTACATAGTTTTGCAGAACACATAGTATATATATATATAATAGTTTAAAATTTTCATTTATGGTTAATCCACTATCATATATTGAACCATCTTTCCGTGAAATTCCACATGTTAGGTTATCAACTCATTCATCAATACTTTTAATTAAAGAAGAGGGAACATAATTAAAAAGCTAAAACAATAAGATTTTAATTTTTTCATAAGCAGTAACAATTCACATTAATAAAGTCCCTATTTATGGGAATAATTCGAGGGAGAAATCAAAAGATTCCAAACAAAATATTTAAATCTGCTCAATAGTCACCACTAAATTCATTCCCACCACTAAACCTATCATCTTCATGTCTAATACAAAACCAATAATATAAAGGCCAAGCATGACTCATAAACTAAAAAATGACCCAATTTATATTGGCTTAAAAGCACTTGACTTCATTGAAAGGATTATTACTAAGCTCCGTGAGAATATATTAATATTGATTATATGCCATAATACATTGATCTAAACTAAAAAAACCAAAGAAAATACATAAACATAAACTACGTACCTTGGCGTGTTGGTTGGCATCCTCGGTGTAAGACTCCTCAGGTTGGGTGTTCAAATCCCCTCTAGCATAGTTGGCCTTAAGGAGTTGGTACTCGAATTGTTAGACACTTTAGGAGTGGTTAGAGGCTAGTACAATAGCCTCTGGATATTCCTTTTAAAAAAATAAAAATAAAAAGTTACATGCAACTTTTAATGGTAAACTTATGTCATTCCAAATGAGCTCCAAAACATGGCTGGCATTAGATTAGCATATTTCTTCTTTACATCAATTTATTTTGATTTATTTATTTTTTATTTAAGGGTAGTTACATAGAGACCTCTTGAAACTTCATCTTTACAAATCAACCAGCCTCTTTCATCCTTTCTCTGAATTTCTCTCTCAAATATCAAAATTCATGGTAAAACTCCAACTCATATTTTTCATTCTTTGTTCAAATACTCAGTAGTTTGATCATGATACACATAAATACATCGGTTCGGTAGTTAAGAAAATCATTTTAGCGATTGATTTGTAAATGACAATTTTTGGGGTGCTTTGTAATTATCATCTTTGATATTAACTTGATGGACACGACTAATTTCTCATAATTGATAACTCGACGGGAGAAGATTTTCTCACATTGTAATCATGCTTTATAACATCAAATTGATGAACATGACTAATTGTTTGGCTGAATTTACCTTAAATTCATGATAAAATTCTCTCTAAAAGTGGTAGGTAGGACTCATATATCATATAAGAGACAGATGTTAGTGCGGAGTGGAGTGAAATCACTGTCAAATTGGGAGAGTTTTGTTAAGTAGTTTGGGGGTAACCCCCCTGCGGTACGGTACAGAGGTAATTTTGTAATTATATATTTTACACCAGGGTTATATATATATGTTATATTTGTAACCCTAAGGGGTGGTACTGTTCTCAGAAATGAAAAATGTCATCACTTCTCATTGCACCCGAGGACATATGCATCTCGCCAAACCTCATTAAAGTGTTCTATCTTGATTGTTTCACTGATTATTGCGTTTCTTTGCCCTAATTTCTCAACAAAAAGATACTGCCAAACACCGCCTAATGAGGTAAATCTTTTATACCAAGTCATTTAACATCAACACACTTATTAAAAACTAAAACCAGGGAACTTAAAGGCTCAAGCCACTTACTTTATTTTTGGCTAAACCATAAAGTAAAACCAAACCATCATTCAACTCTTCAACAGATAACTCCAACACCTAAAACTCCATGAAAAGAAAAAAAAAAAAAAGGACTGAAACCTCCTTCAAGCCACCAATGGAGGAGAAGGTGGGTCAGCAAAAGCACCGCAAATACTGGAGGTGATGTTGGCCAGCCCAGGTCCTATCACTGGTGCAGTGAATATAAATGGAAGGCAGCTCTCTTCAATGTGTACCAAAGCCTTGCAACAATCTTGGCTAAGACTTATATGCAAGTTGAGGAAAGAAGGAATCAGCTTCACCACACATTGTTCGACCTCCGTCACAGCTTTCCAGCACTTCAGAATGTCAGGGATGAGATCGAACGATGACGCCGTCGGCATCGTCGTGCCGATGACGACGAGGAAGAGGATGAAGTAAGGCATTGTTGCTGATTTGGCAGCCATTGTTGTTTGTGTTTTGGTGTTGGTGAGATGAGATGTGAATGGAGACTTATATAATGTGTGAGTTTCTTGTGATGTTGATGAGGTGAATTGATGTTGGGGGGTTTTAAACGGTTGTTTTGAAGAACTTTAATTGTGTTTGGGGGTTTTGTATGGTTACGGCTTCGTTGTAGTAATTAGTTTGATAACTTAAGAGCGTTAAATTAGGAGTGGAGTTTGTATAGATGAAGAGCAGTAAATGCTATGATCCTTACAATTAATATGCGAAACATTAGGGTCGAATCGAATCGAGCTTGAGCCACTCTCGACTCGAGCTTGAACGTGATTAATTTTATCGAGCTTAAACGTACTAGAGAGTGGCTTGTTTATTATAAAAGAGAGAAAATAATATTAATTTAAGATAGTGTTATGATAATATGACAAATAGAATTAACAATTATGAGAGAAATAATACGAAATAACATAATATAAAATAAAATTATTATTTTTTAAATATTTTTAATACTTATAAAATAAAGTTTTTAAACTTAATGTATTTTGAGTGTATTTTATATTAATATTTTTTTAAACGAATCGACTCGCGAGTTAACGAGTCAAGTTGAGGCTAGCTTGAGTTTTGTTTGTTAGCTCATCGAGCTCAATTCACAGGCACTTATCGAGCCGAACTCACGAGTCAGCTTGACTCACTGACACATATAAATATTCGATTAACAAAGAGACGTAACCAACATTACTTTTTTAAAGTCAGCAAAATCATAAAATATCTAATTTTTTAAGTAGTAGGCAATAAATAAAAAAATAATCTTAAGAGTTGGTAAAATTACTAAATTATCTAAAATACATAAGAAAAAAAAATACTAAATTTTACTATTAGATAGAGAAAATTACAGCAATTACCCACTCTAAATTTTTATTTTTCTATAATTTCAAATTTTTTTTTTTTTTCTGTAATTTCAATTTTCATAAAGAAAATACTAAATTTTTATTTTTCTGTAATTTCAATTTTTTTTCTACTGCTGAGGTTTAATATTAATTTATTTACAGGTTGGAGAAGTGTTGTTGAACTTCAATTCTGTTTGGGTTACACAAAGTCATATTGTGGATGAGAAAATAATTATAAAAAGTACTTGAAAAATAAGCTAAGTTCAATTAGTTGGGCGCTATTAATTTGATAAGTTTTGGGCCTTTAGCTTGTTTGACTCAAGAAGATAATGGAAAAAAATAGATCCATCTGTTAGTATTTGTAATTTCAGATTGTACTGACGTCGCCCTTTCTCCTTTGAGATTATTCTTTTATTTTATGTTAGATATGACTATATATCAGATAAGGGACAGATGTTGGAGCGGAACAGGGCGAGCCAATAGAGTTTGTGAAAGGAGTGGAGCGGAAGCATCTGTTAAATCGGAGGAGTTTTCGTTAAGTGAGTTGAGGGTGCTGGGGTAACACTCCAGCTGTACTGTACAGGGGTAATTTTATAATTACATATAAATAGAGGTCAATATTACGAATAAAAGGGACCTTTCAACTGATCTACTATTACTTCTTCACTCTTTCTCTCTTAATTGCCTCTTAATAGAACGTTTCATTATTTGGACATATTTTCCGAACAATTTTCGATTCAACACCTTCACATAAGCACTCTCAAAAACACATACGAGTCTAGCAAATTATCTGTAACCTCTACACGAGTCTCCCGCGCTGAATCTGAGGTCGTCTAATCGTCACCACTGAGTTCGCAATTATTAATAGTGCAAGCTGAGTTCTAAATATGTAAACAATGAAATTGGATGTGAAGTGTATAAATTCCTATGTTTTATGTCCTATATAAATCCCCAAAATATTAAAGTTTATTTAATTATATTCTCCAATGAACATATATAAAGATTTGGAACTCATAATATTTAGATTAAGGCTGTCAAAATGTCTTCTTGTTTGCAAGCAGCTCGTGTTCGGCTCGTTAAGCAACTCATGTTCAATTCATTCTCTAAACAAACGAGCTGAATACAAATAATTTTTTTGCACTCGATTTATAAATGAGCCGAACGAAAAGAAAGAATTGTTCATTCATGTTCGCTCATTTTGACTCCAAATAAACAAATATATATGTATAATTGATTACTAGTATTTTTAAATAATCTAATTGACTACAACGCTACAAATATATAAATTCTATTTAACTAAATATTTTTAATATAAATAATAATATTTAGATTTTTCTCATACTCTTAACATCCTACGGCTGCCTCTCCAAGAATGTCAAAACAGATCAGTATTCACGAACAACTCTTGTTCAACTTGCTAAGCAAACGAGCTGAACACATAAATTTTCCGCTCTCAATATACCAACGAGCAAAATGCTTATAATAGTATTCTTTAACGAGCTAAACATGAGCTGAATTTGAACTCGCTTAAACTCAGTCGGTTCACGCCCCTACTTTGGGAGCCATTATTCCATACGGAGAACGCACGAATCCACACGCATCTCCTCCTAATACCCATCCAGTACCCTCCAATATCCACCAATACTCACCTAATAGCCAATACCCAACATCCAATACACATCCATACATATCCATACACATCCATACCCATCTATACCCATCAAGTACTCATCCAGTACCCAAAAAATCCGCACCCAACGCTGCTTACGTGCTCCAGATGGAATAATTCGCCCTACTTTGGACTAGAGTTTAAAACTTTTAAGATAGAATTTATGCCAAGAGCTTATCCCACTCATCGGTGCGATGTATATCTACATCGGACTGGATTTGAAAACTCAGGTCAATGATCATGGCAAGCGGTGGTTCGAACTTCCAAGCAGTCTCCTCGCTTTCTTACGAGAGTCCCGCGGGCCTTCAAAAGGACAACAGCATTTATCCATCCACATCCTTACCCCGATCACTGGGAACAACTCACCGCTCCTTCCCCACTGGTCAACTCCGCCCCGCATCTTTATCTTCCTTCTTCGATCTCATCGAAAAAGACGAATTTTTTGCTTCCTTGAGCCATTCCATTGTCCGCCTTCTTTGATCCCATCGAAAAGACGAAGTTTTGCTTTGTTTAGGCAATCCATCGAACGGATAGCGGGCGGCGAAGAAGTAAATGATGACTTCGTCAGCTTCCTCGCAGGATTTCTTCATCGGAGCGATTGATCAAGGGACGACAAGCAGTCGATTTATCATCTACGATAGAGATGCTAAAGCCATCGCTTCGCATCAAGTGGAGTTCACCCAGTATTACCCCGATAGCGGGTATTGTTCTTCGCTTGATTTTAGAATGTATTTATATTGTCGGGGCTCCTCTTTCTAACTGTTGTTAGGACTGTGATTAGATGGATGGAACATGATCCTAAGGAGATATTGGAGAGTGTGAGGATCTGTACTGCAAAGGCTCTCGATAAGGCTACCGCCGATGGGTACAATGTTGATGGTGGACTCAAGGCTATTGGTATATCGAACCAGAGGGAGACTACTGTTATCTGGAGCAAGTCTACTGGAATGCCTTTGTACAATGCGATCGTTTGGATGGACGTCCGCACTTCCCCCATCTGCAGGTTTTCTTCTCTTTCTGTCTGTTTATGAGTTTCTGCACTGATTAATGGGTACTTGATAGTATATGAGTCAGGTGACCTGAAGCTGTTCGGTTTGCTGATTTCAATGTTGGGGTATTGTATATGTAGTCAGTTTCATCTGCTAGCTTCTTTCGATATAAGCTGAGCTCTAAATGATACTAAATCAAACAAGCCCTTAAATCTCTTTTGATAGAAGTTAATGATGTTCCTGTGTTTGCTTTATTCACGTTTATGGGGAATGTAACAGGAAGAAAAAAATTTGACTTGAACAAAGGTGAGTGAGCTCTGAAAGTTTCTTCTTTTCTACTTGCTTTGGAGAAAAATTAGCTAAAATGCCATTCTTCTCTTAATTCTTTTGAAAAACAATGAAAAATGACATCTAGAGGCTCAATTTTCTGCGAAAAAAATGAAACCTTTGTCTTGAATTCTCCAGGAATTTAGAGAACCGTCTGGCGGGTGGAAAAACCCATTTTGTGGAGACCTGTGGCTTACAAATCAGCACCTACTTCAGTGCTACCAAGATACTATGGTTGATAGAAAATGTGCATGGTGTCAGAGAAGCTATTGAAAGTGGAGATGCTTTGTTTGGTACTATTGACTCATGGCTGATCTGGAATCTCACCGGTGGTTGTGGTAGTTATGATCGTGAGGAGAATTATGTGCAAGGAGTACATGTCACTGATTGCTCAAATGCATCTAGAACCATGCTTATGAACCTTAAAACCCTTGATTGGGATGGACCCACCTTAGAGGAACTGGGGATCTCGACTGCCATTCTTCCAAAAATTGTTAGTAATTCAGAAATCCTTGGAGTAATTTCCAATGGATGGCCTCTCTCCGGAGTCCCTATTACCGGATGCCTTGGCGATCAGCATGCAGCGATGTTGGGCCATCGCTGCAAGAAGGGACAGATTAAGAGTACTTATGGAACTGGGGCCTTTATTCTCCTCAACACTGGTGAGGAAATTATTCAATCAAACCACGGTCTACTCACCACAATAGCCTACAAGCTTGGACCAAATGCACCAACTAATTATGCGTTGGAAGGTTCTATTGCCATTGCTGGTGCTGTAGTTCAGTGGCTTAGAGATTCACTTGGCATCATCCGAAGCGCTGATGAGATTGAAGAGTTGGCAGCAAGTGTGGAAAATACTGGAGGGCTTTACTTTGTTCCAGCATTCAGTGGACTGTTTGCACCTTGGTGGAGGGATGATGCAAGAGGTGCGTGCATTGGAATTACAAGGTCTACAAATAAGGGACACATTGCCCGGGCTGCATTGGAGGGTATATGCTTTCAGGTGAAGGATGTGATTGATGCAATGCACAGGGATACTGGCAAGCAAAATGATGAGGAAGTTGAGGAAGATTGTATACTTCGTGTTGATGGAGGCGCGACAGTGAATAATCTTCTGATGCAGAGTCAGGTTTGTTTGCTGTTCCCCTTTTTATTTCTTGAATAACTTTATCTTGTTTACTTGTATGTCATTGCTGCCATATGGATGCTTTTTACTGGTTCTGTTGGGCACATTCAACTTCTTTGATATTATATGTTTTCTTTCATTCTTTGATATTATCGTCTTTTATGTCTTGCTATTGCATGGTTTCATGGTAAGAATAAGTTCTTCATAACCAATACACTAAACCATGTAGTTGCGAGAAATTGGCTTTCTAATTTTTTGTGAAGGGAAGGTTATGTGATATAAACAATAGCCTTCATAACCGATGTTCTAAATGAATCCCGGTTATGCGCAAATCATTTCCATGTTGAAATGGCTAATTGATCAATGTACTACTAAGTTTCAGTCCATACCATGAAATTGTTTATTGATTTATTGTCCATTTCTTCGTTTATGTGTTGCTTCAACAGAATTCACAAGTTAGGTTATGTTGGTTTGGTGGTAGTTGTTGGGAAAGCTAATTGACACTTAGAGAAAGAGGTTCAAAAGCTGTTGTGGCTGAAGCTTGATTATGGTGTTGTTTGCATTGCTTGTTGTATACATTCTGTTTGAAATTTCGAATAATTTATTATATGTTTTGTTTAGCTGCTGATTGTGATGCTTTGACATAAATGATTAAAATATCCACCGTTCAAAATTTCATAAGCATGAAATAATTAAATCACACAAAGTGAATGTACATCAACAAACATTCCTACCAAAAATAGTTAACAATGCAAATTACGACTCGATTAACATTTGGATTCTCATTTGAAGCTGGAGCATAGTTACATGTGTTTGGTCTCAAATACTTAACTATATACCAGCTTAAACTGTTTATATCTTGTAACTCCCCAACCTTGAAGTTGCCAAAAACTTCAAATAACCTATAATTGAACTCTGTCAAGCAGTCTAAGAGATAACTCTAACTCAGCCCTCCACGCTTAGTTATTGAACTTGTTCATATGATTCACTAAGTTACCCTTCCATAAGGCTATTTATGATTATGATATGATTTCTATGAAATTAAATGCAGGCTGATCTCTTGGGGCGTCCGGTTGTGAGGCCTCTAGATCCAGAGATAAGTGCCCTTGGTGCAGCATATGCAGCTGGATTAGCCATTGGCGTTTGGACTGAAGACCAAATCTTCTCAGGCAGAAATGGCGAGGAAATTATCAATTTCGTGCCCAAATTAGACGAAGAGCAACGTGAGAAGAAGTTGGAAGCTTGGCATGAGGCAGTCCAAAAAACCTTTAATCTGGCTCATCTTAACCTCTGACACTGCTAAAGCCCTCTGTTTCTCAATCAGTATGTGTTCTAAATTAAATAAGAACTCTGTTGCATCATAGAGAGATTAACATATTGTTTTTCTTGTGTTGTTATATATATGAAAATGTGATATTTGTTTGGTCAATACATGCAGCGTGTTTAAGGCATTAGTTTCTGCTCTTCCCCGATCTTTAGATGGATTCTGTTCACCTTCAATTAAAATCATAATTGCATTATAGGGTGAGCATTATTCTTTATGAGTATGAATAACATATGACTTCTAAATTATTTAGACCAAATGTTCTTTGAATTTTTGCATATATACATTCAAAATGTGTCTTGGTGAGGGAAATTTAATGAGTTTAAAACCACTTAATTTTAAGGGCATCAATGCATTTTAGATGTCTAAAAAATATATATGACAATGGGGATCAACATAGATTATATGATAATTTATTTGATTTAAATAATCAAAATAAAACTTCTAAAAAGTATGAATTGACTTTACTTTATATATGAAGAATTGAAATGTTGAAACTAGAGAGAGCTTATAGATTTAAAGAATCTTAAACCAAGTAACTAATCAATGTCGATAATCCCCTTAATCAATGATTGCCTCTAAAAACTACTATCATCTAGTTGTCATAGCTAGAACATCATCTAATCATCGTTGTCGTAAAACCACCTTTTGATATTGCTGCCAAATCACCATTAACAAATTGAAGTGCAAATATCATCATTATTTGATTATCATCGCCCATTCATGATCACATTCTGCCAACCAAAATCAACATTCGAATCCATCTGATCTCAATCACTCATTGCTAATTAACACTAGTCACCGCAGTCTCCCAATCATTTTTGTTAACCATCAATTGATATAGCACCAGTTGTTGGATTTTTTTTTCTGTAAAAAGAATAAGGTTTTGAAAAGATTTTGATTTGAAAAAGAAGACCAAACATATCTCGAATATTTAATTATTAAAATAATCGAACATGACATTATAAGTAATATGTCATCTTGAAAGATGAGAATATCACTTAATAATAGGTTCGATTATTCAAACTAAGAAAATTTATGACATTCTTTTAGTCTGCGAAAATACCAATAGATGTTTCCCCAATCTAATCCTCAAATTAGATAGGGTATAAATTATCTGGGTTACTAATCTCCTATAGGCACAGGACCCTATAGTTAATTAAATCGTAAGAGACCGAGATCACTTAAGAAACTCTCGATTAAGCTTGAGGTTCTGTCTTCAAGAATTTCAAAGTTTAGCTTCCATGATTGATTATAGGAAATTCAAATGGGAAAAGCTTAATGAGAAATAGTTATTTTCAGAACCCAAAGAAATGTAAAGTAGGAGATATCGAAAAGACCGATGAAACCTCAGTGATATCTCAACTGTTCTATGATTTGGCCTTGCATCTTTGAAAGGAAAATTGTTTGATATTTCAATCCAACAATTTATTTAGAAATTTAGGACTTATATTGCATGACATGCAATCATCAAAAGCATAAGAATGGGTGAAGATTTACATCATACAAAATAAACGTCGGAATCCTAAATAGTTAGGACTCATTAATCAACATCATCTGAGATAACGTCGATGGTTTAGTTGAGGTTCATCATTCCCTTCGTGTTTCAGCCTCTTTCGGATATCTTAGATGCTGATAGTTGATTAACCACAATACTACCTAACTCTATAAAGAAAATGACTCAATGTCTTGAAAGGCCTATTCTAGGTTCATAGTATCACTTATAGTAGCCCTACATAACATATATAAGTTAATGAGCATAAAAAATGTTTATTATGCCAGAAGTGACTATTGAAAACTAATTAAATTTTATTTTATGCAACAACGGTCAAGATCACATGGTTTTCATTATCTTGGTATCGTGATTTTTGGATTTGCTTAGCCTAGAAATGTCGTCCAAGAAGCCTTCGTAAGGCATTAGTTTCTGCTCTTCCATGATCCTTAGATGGATTCTGTTCACCTTCAATTACCATCATAATTGCATTATAGGGTGAGCATTATTCTTTATGAGTATGAATTATATATGACTTCTAAATTATTTAGACCAAATGTTCTTTGAATTTTTGCATATATACATTCAAAATGCGTCTTGGTGAGGGAAATTTAATCAGTTTAAAACCACTTAATTTTAATGTTATCAATGCATTATAGATGCCTAAAAAATATGACAATAGAGATCAACATAGATTATATGATAATTTATTTGATTTAAATAATCAAAATATCACTTCTAAGAAGTACGAATTGACTTTATTTTATATATGAAGAATTGAAATGTTGAAACTAGAGAGAGCTTATAGATTTAAGGAATCTTAAACCAAGTAACTAATCAATGTCGATAATCTCCTTAATCAATGATTGCCTCTAACAACTACAATCATCTAGTTGTCATAGCTAGAACATCATCTAATCATCGTTGTCATAAAACTATTTTTGATATTGCTGCCAAATCACCATTAACAAATTGAAGTGCAAATATCATCATTATTTGATTATCATCGCCCATTCATGGTCACATTCTACCAACCAAAATCAACATTAGAATCCATCTGATCTCAATCACTCATTGCTAATTAACACTAGTCACCGCAGTCTCCCAATCATTTTTGTTAACCATCAATTGATATAGCACCAGTTGTTGGATTTTTTTTTTCTGTAAAAAGAATGAGGTTTTGAAAAGATTTTGATTTGAAAAAGAAGACCAAACATATCTCGAATATTTAATTATTAAAATAATCGAACATGACATTATAAGTAATATTTCATCTCGAAAGATGAGAATGTCACTTAATAATAGGTTCAATTATTCAAACTAAGAAAATTTATGACATTCTTTTAGTCTGCGAAAATACCTATAGATGTTTTCCCAATCTAATCCTCAAATTAGATAGGGTATAAATTATCTGGGTTACTAATCTCCTATAGGCACAGGACCCTATAGTTAATTATATCGTAAGAGACTGAGATCACTTAAGAAACTCTCGATTAAGCTTGAGGTTCTGTCTTCAATAATTTCAAAGTTTAGCTTTCATGATTGATTATAGAAAATTCAAATGGGAAAAGCTTAATGAGAAATAGTTATTTTCAGAACCCAAAGAAATGTAAAATAGGAGATATCGAAAAGACCGAGGAAACCTCAGTGATATCTCAACTGTTCTATGATTTAGCTTTGCATCTTTGAAAGGAAAATTGTTTGATATTTCAATCCAGCAATTTATTTAGAAATTTAGGACTTATATTGCATGACATGCAATCATCAAAAGCATAAGAATGGGTGAGGATTTACATCATACAAAATAAACTTTGAAATCCTAAATAGTTAGGACTCATTAATCAACATCATCTGAGATAACGTCGATGGTTTAGTTGAGGTTCATCATTCCCTTCGTGTTTCATCCTCTTTCAGATATCTTAGATGCTGATAGTTGATTGACCACAATACTACTTAACTCTATAAAGAAAATGACTCAATGTCTTGAAAGGCCTATTCTAGGTTCATATTATTTACTTTAGTAGCCCTACATAACAAATATAAGTTAATGGGCATAGAAAATGTTTATTATGCCAAAAGTGACTATTGAAAACTAATTAAGTTTTATTTTATGCAACAACGGTCAAGATCCCATGGTTTCATTATCTTGGTATTATGGTTTTTGGATTTGCTTAGCCTAGAAATATGGTACAAGAAGCCTTCATAAATCCAAAGGGTTAATTATTATTGTGTATTATTATTATTATTATTATTATTATTATTATTATTATTATTACTACTATTATTATTATTATTATATATTTTTTATTATGATAATTAAACCTATTTATATGCATTTTGAAGACGTATATTAATGTTTAATATTATTAGAGCTTATAATATCCCATAAATGACCTAGGAAAGTAAATATGGTTCTTATAAAGTCAATTATTATATATTTTAATAGAAATTTTGCTTGTTTTGTTAACTTTTATGAATTACTTTGTTGAAAATTTTGTAATTAGTAGGGTTTTATATATTTTGACATAAATTACTTCTAAATAATTTCTTGAATGAGTATTAAGTTGAAAAGCGTCATGTTACAATTGTGTGAATTTTTGCATCTTATTTGATTTATTAGAATTATTTTACTTTTAAAGATGCTTTTATTCAAAAATTTATAATAAATTTATATGATCTCCAAAACACTTGAAATTTTATTGAAATATTCAGAATATGATTCCAAACAACCTTAGCATTTTCTATGACATTTCAAGTTCATTTTAGATTTTTCACGAGTCATTGAATTTATTAATAGGATTATTAATAGAAAATAATTAAAAAAATAATAAATCAAAGTGAATTTTTTATTTTTTTACTTCTTTAAATTCATTTGAAAATATTTTTTAAGTTAATGGGATAATAGGGTACTTTTGCAAATTCACTATATATCTATTAATGTATTCTTCACTTATTTGATTCAAGTCAATTCTTAAATTTCAATAATTTTATTTAATTGACTTTTATTTTAATGTTAACTTAGGATAAATTTGTAATTTTACCAATTTGATTAATTTTAACTTAAATTATTATGCAAATTCAAACAAATTATAGTGGGAGGTTTCAATCATTACTCCAAATAATAATATCCACCATTTAATCATCCAAACACTTGAGAGCTTCAAATTCTCAACAATTTGCTAATTACACTTGTAACCTTTTGCATATTTTATTGATTTAATTGAAGTTATAACTTACCCATCATGTCTCATTCTTCCCAAATATTTCATCATAACTTTTACCCATTCATCCCCTAATATAATCTAATTTTTTAAAGAAGTTTTAAAGTATAAATAAAATATTTACAGATTTACCTTTCTTAAGAAAATTTAGTATAAACTATCACACAATACTCAAATTTACTGTATAATTGGATAAAATGATCACCCATAGACCAACTAATATTTAAAAATTTATCTCATAATTTTCCAAAATTATTTCAACTTCTAGAATTATTTATTTCAATAAATGTAAAATTATAAGGAAATTCTACTTAACTAACTAATTGCTCATGAGAAAATTACATAGATATCATAAGGTCAAAAATTTTAATCAAATATAGTTTCATTTTATTTTATTTTTTATACTTTGAACTTCTTGAATTATTTTGCTATAATGGTTTAAAATTTATTTATAATTTATTTGATGTTATTATATTTTGATTTTATTTTTATTAAATTCTCCTAGTTTTCCTGAGCCCAATACATTTTATTTTAAATTTTTTATTATATTTTCTTTAATTTCTTATGATTTTTTAAAGTTTTATTGAATTAAAAGAATTTTATTAATTCAGAAAATGAAAGAAATTCTTATTTAAGGCCCGCCACGTAAGCTTCGCCACTCAAGCCTCCCTTTCCACGAGTCTCGCTCCAATTTGCTATCATGTCAACGTCAGGCTACACGTCAGCTCTGTCGTCGCGATCTTGTGAATGATCTAAACACAGTTGCACCATATGAATTCATCTTAGTCGTCTGTTTCAATAGAATAAAATGGACGGCATTGGTTCAGAGTCCCAAATGGACTAAGAACCAAGCATTGTCAGCACAATGATAAGTAAATCTCCTTCATTTCTCAATGAATTCTGAGAATTTAAAGCTTTGCAAGTTCATTACATCAAGAGCTATAAATCTGAGAGCTAAGATAATCTAGTTTGCATGGTACGAATTTAAGAAAAATAGATGCATACCTTGATTCAATGACTTTCTTCTTGATCTAATAGATGTATTAGCTTTGCAGGGATCCAATAAGTATGCTCCAAGATCCAATTGCAAACTCTGAAATCTCGTATATAAGTTCGATCAAACTCATGTGCTCCTCTGTCAAGCAATGGTCTAGAGAGCTCAGGGCTTGCACAATTCGTTAGTGGAAGTGGTTTTCTCACTCAAGGAGGCTAATGGAGATGCTAGATTGAAGAATCGAGCTAAGGACAATGGTAATTTGACATGTCCTTGTTTGAGTGAGTTCGTTAATGGTGGAATTATGGTCTTGGAACGGTGTAAATGATGCAGGGAGAATGTTGGTACTCTAAGGAGTTGTTTAGGAAGGATTTTGGCAGGGCTTCACCAAAGGAATGATTTCTTATGCCTTGGACCCAAGAATGAGCTCCATTTATAAGCTCGGCTAGGGGTAAGGGTGCTACTCCTATTGGTGCAATCCATTTTACTATGGATCGGTGAGGTGGAGCTGAGTCAAGCACAAGCAACCAGTGAAGGTAAGCGAAGTGGATAGAGCCTCAAATGAAGATGTGTAATGGTGGAGTTCGGGTCATGGCTAAGCTTGGCCCAATGGCCATGACCATAGGTTTGCACATTTGCCCACTCTCTTACTATTGGTATTCAGTTGAGAAGGTTTTGGGGAGAGCCAATGGGAAATTGCCATGTGGGGAGGTGATTAAAAGCAAGATGGCAAGCTTTAGTGAAGATTCTAGAAATGGCTCAAGTGGGTTCACATGGGGCTTGGATTGAGCTCAAAATGCTGTGTTGTATGGCTGAAATAGGTTACATGAATCAAAAGGAAGATTGGTTCAATGAGGAGCCAAATTTAATTTGAAAAATGTGGTTTATAATAAGCTTAGATGTTGCTCAAAATTTGGTTCAAAAGAAATTTAAATTAGGTTTATATTTGTCTTCAATTTGAAGGATTTGGCATGATGATTCAAGGCAACGTTTGGGTGAGTTTAAAGTTTGGAGGGAGAACCAAAGGAAGGCTCCAAAGTTTGGGTAAATATAACAAAAAAATCTATCATGCGAGGAGGTGTGTGTGTGTGCTATTTTGAGTGTTTGTATTTTTATTATTTTTATTAATAAAAGTTTATTACAAATATTATCTCTTTGAATTTTATTTTACTATATGTATTTTTTTAATTTTCAATTCTTATATATTATTATTATTTTTATCTTTTATCTTTTATGGATTTATTAAATTTAGTTTTGAAGATTTTATATATTGTATTGATGGATTGTGAAATTTTTTCTTTTATGTGGATTTCAATTTCAAATGATTTAATAAATTTTGAAAAATTTTCTCTTTTCTTATTAGAAGAAATGAATAAAATATTTTAAATGGATAACTACTTTTCTTATCTTAAGGAGTGCTTCATAATCAAGATAAGCTTCCTAAAACTTAAGAAGAAAGAATTACTGAAAAAGTGACTAAAGGTGAATGAAGGTTAGTAAAGGTGAGTGAAGGTTTTCTTAAGGTTTTTCAAACCTGTAGGAGCTCTACTTGAGTTTTAGTATATTGTTCTCAATCAACCAAACAAAAGTTAAGGATTTAAAACCAAGCATATGAGACTACAAGGAGTCAAGAAGTAGTTCAATTTTAAATTGGAGTGGGTTCAAACACTAGTCCTCTAGAAGAGTCATTAAGAAAATCCTAAGACTAGATCCAAGATTCTAGAGAGAGAAAGAGGTCGACATCATAAAAATAAGTTCAACACTTGTCACCTAGTGCTTCTCTGGTACTCTCCATTATACCTATAGAAGAACAAGTCAACAATTTAGACTTTCAATCTCATATACTCCAATTAGATGGACAAATATAGTTATATAATAATCTTGTATATCTAATTAGAGAGATGGATTGACTTTTATAATCTTCATTTATGTAATGAATTTTTTTATTTGAGCTACGTCAGTCCCTATATATTTTTTTTCAAAAATCTTTTACATTAATATTTTCCCCTTTGGGATTCCTTTGTTTGTGTATGTGTGTGAATCTATGCAACTGCAAGATATAATTTTCAAACATGTAATGGTTTGTTGTAATTTATGCGGAATCATTCCACCATTGTTGGCATCGCTTTTTGATATCACGAGTGTAGAGAGTCCACATACACGACTCGAGATATTCTACGGTTCGTCCGTAGTATCCCGTAGATTAATACACCCATCCAGGACTCTCTAGCACTTGTTCAGGGCACGGAGCTTGGTTTGGTAGTGATTTAGCCCTACCCGGGAGAACCCACCATCGAAGGGCCTCATTCAGGACACGAGGCATATCGTTGTCAATTCTAGTGTTTAGAAGTTACTACACGTCATTCTGAAGCCTCCCGTGGTCATGGAAAGTCATGGCTTCTTCCTACGTGCACTGCACAAAAGTTAGGGTTTAGGACGTCCTGCCCATGTCGTAGCTTAGGGCGATCATCAGCAATGATTTCCCCGATGAATGCCTAATAAAATTACTCAATTTTGAAGTTATGGGACTACATTTCACTCATATGGAGTCTTTCGTAGCTTACGGATCGAGAAAATCTACCGCTGGACGCTCTCAATGTAAACGAGGGTTTTGGGGCTAGTGCTCCAGTCACGGGCGCCTAGGGGCAAATAATGTCTTCCCAAACATTTAAAATCGAGCATCTGGAGATCTGACACTAGTTTCTAGCTCCTACGAGCATAAAACAGCTAACAATATTCAATTTTCTTGAAACCTCGAAAAGTAGGTGCCACTTGGGTGGCGCCAAGGCTCCAGGGTCTTGTCGCCTATGTCCTGGCTCTCAATTACGCAGTTAATTATCTTCCTGGCCAAATATTTGACCCAAATTATTTTTAAGCGGCTAGTGTGCAAAGTAGTTATGATATAGATTTTTAGAATTTATTTTATAGTTCACACACTAGAGATTCTACGCAAGTATACGTATCCTTTCAAGTAATATCTTATTTTATTTTAAAACTTCATTATTGATTCCACAGAAATATGAAAAATTTTTTATCCACTTAGAAAACTCAACTTCAACTGCAAACAAAATATTTTAAGAAATAAGATCACAAGTTATCTAATTGATGCACTAAAATCATTGATAACATTGTATCTGTTTGGTTGAAACTTATTTAGATTTAGATTTGATCACTTTTAGCATTATTATGCCGTATTGTCAAGACACTCGGTTCGACTACCAACTTGTTGAAATGGTATCTTAGATGATTTGGATTTGAATTTGATACGGTTCTTCCTCAAAATGCATCGATATTCACACCTAATGATAATTTTTTATGACAGTAATAATGATATGTTTGATGTAATATTAAAGATTTGAATGTAATATATACAAACAAAAAAGTTCAAGTGTTAGATATATAAATACATAAAGATTTGTGTATCATGCATGTAAACGCCTAAAAAATTTGTTGCGAGAGAACGAGTTCTTAATCTTGTATGATTTATAGATACATAAATTAAAAGCTCTAAGCTTAACAAACCTTTTTAAAGTCAAATATCTTACATTTGATAAAGTTACATTCTAATCAAAGCATTTACATATCAAATATATAAAGTTTGATATTTATATTAATTAACCCTTTGTTGCTATAAACTATGTATATTTCACTTTTAAAATTTGAATGTTCATTATGCAAATACAAATGTTTAAAAAATAATCATAAAAATAAAAATAAAAGTAAAAAATTACATAAAAATTTAAATATCAAACAGAAAAATAACTATGAATTATGTGAAATGTATGTAAATATGGCTAAACTAGAACACATTTACTTATATTTTATGGACTAGTTGTTAACCACCGTGGGGAAAAATATTTGTGTACGTCATACACACGCAGATGTGTTGAAGGTTATTCAGAAGTTACAAGGGGTTATAAATACCCTCTAATACCGTTTTTGTAACCTCTAAATAACCTTCATACGCACGCATCTCTGCGTGGGTATAACGTACGGAAGTATTTCTCAAATGTGGGACAATTTTGAAGTGGAAAAATGGAAGCACGACTCGCTGACAGATGATTTAAAGAGTAATTAAAAAAAAGGTTTTGGATAGGTTTTCCTCCATAAAAGAACAAAATTATATTATCAGTGATTGAATCAAAACATAATGAAAACAAGTCACATGCATGCATCACCCAACAGTATTATAAATTCATAAAGATAAACTTGAAAAAGGACATAAACTACAAGAAGAAAAGTCAAATAGATAATAAAAGCACCTCCTACAATGCCAATCTCTTTTCTTAATCTAATGAAAAAAAACCTTAATTTGACTAAAATCAACCACAATGACACAATCCTAGCACATGGGGAAAGCCAATGGTGATGAAAACATTTAACATGAAGAATAGATCACTTCCTCTTCTTAGGAGGTGGCTGGTCTTCTTCATCCTCTTCGTCCTCATCCTCATCCTCCTCCTCCCCATCCTCATCATCTTCTTCATCATCATCATCATCCTCATCATCATCTTCGCTTCCACCTGCAGCACCTCCACCATTTGCCTCAAGCTCATCCTCTTCATCATCCTCTTCGTTCCCTTCATCCCCCGAGTAATCTTCTTCGCCTTTATCATCATCTTGCTCGCCCCCATCATCATCATCCTCCTCATCATCATCATCCTCGTCAGACCCGCCATCATCCTTGTTCTCGGGCATGGATTCACCTCTGATCATCCTTAGAGATGATAGGGGGAACCTACAAACCAGAGACAGATTAAAAGTATCAGATGAGCTTAAGAACCTTGATTTAACTCTCAACAATATAATTTGGCATCGGAAAGCTTACTCTTTAATTATCTCACAGTTCTCACTAAATAAATCAGCTCCACTATGTGCAGATCCAATCTGCATAAAGAAAAAAATTAAGCTTATTGATAAAGTCTAGAATACTAAACAACATAATTCGATTGACAAAAAATTGCATGACTAGTGCTTTGAAACACATGCAACATTATGTAATTGAGAGGAAAAAGGTGTTACTACACAAAGCTGAACAAAACCCAAAAAAAAAAGACAAATTAGACAGACGCGATGGACAATAAAATAGTAGGAATAAAATAGTCCCATTTACTCATTTAGAGATCAATGACTACAATAAATAGTTAAGTTGCAACATTTACAACACCCTATCAGAAATGAAAAAAATTCTACCTGAAAGCATCATTTCATGAACCAAATGATGAATCAAAGCAACAAGAACCACCATTGCAAAACCTGTTCATCGGGTTGCAGGTTTCAGCATTGGAACAGCACAAATGACGTGAAAGGCCTAAGTTTGTCATATAAACTCTCACCCTCTCACCACCATACTATTTTCACTATATTTTCCTTTTTTTACCATATATAATCTTCTTGCAAGCTCTCAATCCCCTCTTCTCCATTTTATTTCATTAACATTTTACTAATAGATTTCTTGTTCATGTTTATGGTTAAGATGAAGTTCTAATGCGAGCTATTACACCTTCATTTTGCTGTGCAAAACAAGTCCTCACTACCCCCACAGAGGTCATTGAGCTTCTCCGCAATTAGTTAATGTGAAACCATGGTGTAGTTGTTCAAGCAATACACATATCACAATTCATAATAAATCAAAAGTGTGAAATGTAGAATTCTTGGATTCAATTAACAAACGAAATCCCTAACAAAGATTACAATATCATTCAGCTCAAATTACAATAACTACATACGATTAATGTATTTCTTTAAATGTTGCGCTATATGTATTTATAAATAGGAAAAAATAATGCCTGCATGGCATTAAATTATCATCTATTTTCTTTACCAATCGATTTCGGGAAATGAAATACAATGATAACAGTTTATAAGCACAAAATGCTGCTCAATTTACAAGAGAGCAAGATATCAGCGCTTCATTTTATATGAAAAATTTTAATGTTATTTTTTTGCAATTTGCTTAGGTCTTTTGGACGAGGCAATAATTTTTAAGAAAATCAAGGAAAATCAGTTCCTCCATGAAGTTGGTTGGTTTATCCATTTGGGGCGGCAATGCAGTGGTTGTGTGGTGTCGCACCGTGGCTTGTTCTATTTGGCAAAAATGCAAATTTGCCTACTTTTTCAAAAAGCTACATTTTTCCACCGAATCTAGCTACCTGTAATGGCTGCTAGAAATCTACAGTCTGATTTTTTAAAAAAGAAATTTTTTTTATAATAGCCACCACAGCTTTTTGAACGGCAGCTTCACAACTGCTTCTTCAAACAGCTGTAGCTGCCCCAAACATATCCGAAGTTGATGCTTTTCTTGCAAGTGGCATTTCAATAGTTTTTTTTCTCCTATAACCATTATTCCTTTTCTTTAAATCTACCTCCAACATTGTATATCTTTTAAAAGCATGAACAATAATTTTTGGTTCAGTTCTTTATGAATTTTATCATGTGCTCGCAAAAGTAATTGAAATAATTAAGAAAGAGGTTTCACATCTCAGCTTGCATTCATTTTATTTATTTTACTAGTTATGTAGTTAAGTTCATCAATTCCATTAATCTGGATTTGATATGCCTTATAACACTTAAAGTTCCATGCAAGTTGAACATCCTAATATTCATTGTAATAATTTCATCATAATTTCAAATTTGTACTTTTATAAAAAAAACTACCGGCTCTGGGCCACAAGCCATGCATCATTAGTAAAAAAATCCTTAAGACATAAAGTACATTCGCCATTAACAGAAGCCAGCCTTAACATCTACATGGATGAAAAAGCCATCAATACTCAATAAAATGACTAATGACAAGTAAACAGCCATTAGATATGTTTACGGTAGACTCCTTATAAAAGATATTTTTATCCTGCAAAGTATAGAAAAGCTAAATGACCTATCAAGGGATTGCAAAACCAAAAAACCAATCTAAACATTGTGGGAAAACAAACGAAGCAAATAAATTAATTACCCAAAATATATAATTAAGTTATTACAATTAATTTTACATTTTTTGCTGTAGTCTTTTTTTTTTTCTGTTTTGGAAAATATAAGTGACATAAGAAGAAATCAAAGTCAAACTCTCAGAGCAATGCAATAGAAGAGTGGTTATTTACATAAAAAGCAGCTCAAAAAGGATGAGCTTGCTTAACTTTTCTTTCACGGACTAAAATTTATACAAAAATCTATATTTTACTTAAACAATTTTTTTTAAAAAAAGGATTATAGACAATTCACCCCAATCTTCATCATTCCAAAACCCATAATTAACATGACCACTTTGCAATTAAGAGGCTCGGTTTGAAAACCAAAACAATTGCTTTTCAATCTGGCATTCATAGAATTGAATGCCCCAATGTTTTCTAAAGCAGCACAACACCACAAAGTTACCCAGTATGATCATAGGTTAGAAAGTAACTCGAGCTTTAGATATGCCTTAAACTTAAGCAAGTACATTTCAGAATACCTAATAACAATAAAAATTCGACTATATAAATACTACTAGATTAAAAGTTAAACAAATTTTTATGTGTTCTATAGCATTTATAGCCAGCTTTCGAAGTAATTAAGTAATTTCATGCACTGAATGAAAAATAATCATGATACACAATCCATTACATGGACTATTACAAATGCGTACAAAATTTTCTGCTATCCTACATTGAGAACAATTGGATTTAAAATATACATAAAAATAATAAATTAGGAAAATTTTAAGCAGTATAAACATACTTAATAGAAAAATCAGAAACATAACAAAATCAAAGAGAACACATGCTACTATCTTCAAATCTATTCACGGGATGAACACTGAAAATATGTACAGTTAAGACAATTCAATGCTGATATAACAAAAAATTTCACAAAGGTAAATAAAAAAGCAATCTTGAATTAGCTTGAAGCACTCAAGTGGCAAACCATGATTTCCAGATGTCCTATTACAAGAACAAGGCAACAAAACTTGACTAGTTACAGGAACCCATAGAGCGACATTCATTGGTTAAAAGCTTGTTATAGATGTTTTACCAGTGCTGAAAGGTAAAATCTACATCTGCTTTACAGCAGCGAGCCTAGAGTACATGCATATTCATCATGAGCTTTAGCACAAATGCATTTTCAATGCCTCTTCAACAATTAAATGGTCAAAAAACTGCCTTGAGACAATTATACACCCCAAGAGGCAGTAAATTACAGGTCATACAAGATTTACAGCCTAAAAGAAGGGAGAATGCAATCGGTTTTCCATAACCCAACTGTCCAAAAATCCAACCAATAGTTCCCAAGATTTTTGCACTATATTAAAAATGAGCAACAATGTTGCTACAATTATGTGAAATTAAATCGTGACTTTGAGGGAGCCTTAATAAGAGAGTAACGCATTATGGGAAAGAAAACCTTAAAAAAAAGAGAGGCATGTGAAGTGGAATATAAAAGTAAAAACATTAGAAACTTTTTTTTCAACCCAAACATATCGTAGGATTCAAGCATCCAAAAGTGAAGATACAACATATGAGAAGTCAAATGTGCAATCTTTTGATCCATAACTAAAATGAAGAAAAGGAAGTCCTAAAAAGGTATAAGAAAATATCAAAAATGCAAGCTCTATTATCTATTAATAGAGAGTGCAACCATACATATTAGAAGGCAATGATACATCCATCAGTTCCACAACCAAAAACATTAAAGACAAAGAAATATTGAATTTCTCATGTCGCATTGATATTGATCTTTAAAATTTAACAAGTTAGTTAATGCTACTATAAACTGGGAATCCAACAATTCATTGAAAACCAAAAAAAAACAAAAAAAAGGAGACAACTTGCAAAGAGAAACTTATTTAAACACAAAAACTACGCATCTAACCTCGATATATCACAAGATCATAACTTTAATCAAACCTCAATACAGTGCGCAAGTTCTCCAAACAACCAGAAAAAATAAGAAAAATAAATAAATAAATAAATAAAAGGACAGAAACTTATACCACACATAGAAGCCAAAAAAGAGACTTCCCAGCTTCCAAAATCACTTCCAGCGCTGCAGATTCCATCAAACGCATCAAAACTAAATCAAGAGCAGTTCTTTTGCTCTCGGTGCTGCAGACGGTTTCCATTTTAGGAAGCTAGAGAGAGAGAGAGAGAGAGAGAGAGAGAGAGAGAGAGAGAGAGAGGTAAAACTAGAGAAGAAGAAGAGAAGGAAACCCTAAATTACGGACACCCAACAAAACGAATGCCCAAACAAACGGGATCTGTCGGAACGACTCGATAGGGTTTTACGGGAAATGTTAGGGTTTTGAAAGATTGGGATCTTCTCCCATCACCTCGGTAATAATCGCAGCCATGTATGCTGTTTTGGATGGATAGGATTAAGCGGATGCTTTTTGGAGCGATCATGACCCTCCAAAGTAAATCTAGTTCTAGATATGGGTTTACCGTTCTCAGTACCACATGTTAAAAAGCCTATAATGGGCAAAAGTTTTACATTCAGATTCTACGCTAAAAAATGCATCCGGAGTTCAATGATGAGACGCGAAATTGTAAGCAGGTCCTATAAATTTTAATATTGATCATATCCAATATATTAAGATGGGGAATAAATGTTAATTCTATTTATATTTTTAAGAGAAATGAATGTTAATTTTATTTGTGGTTTGTGTTTAAATGATATTGAAATAAATGATCATCTCTTTTTTAATGCTCTTTTTCTCGCTTATTTTTAAAGTATATTTTCCATATGGTAATTTTTTTATTGCTCCTAATAATATTTATCAGATTTTCTATCATTCTGATATTTTACTCTGCAGAATTCGTTAGCATTTTCATCTTTTAGTTTTATAAGTTAAGACCTATGCTATTCGGTATGATAGGAATTCTAGGATTTTTAGAAATAAACAGATATCTTTTGAATCTAATATTTGTTATATAAATTTGATGATGATTATTAAGAGTTGGAAATGAAAATTTGAAGATTATATTCCTAACTCTATCATAAATTTCTACCATTTTAAACATCTTTTCTTTGTTTTCTTTTATTATTTTGCTCGCTATATTTGGTTTTGGGGCTCAGTTTTTTTTTTTTTTTTTTTGTTTAGTTTTGGACTTTTCAATTTTTTTATTTCTATTGAAATCTCGATCTTTCAATAGTGTATATTTTGTTTCTACATATATATTTATTGTTCATAGGTGAAGATTTTCTCTATGTTAAATACCATATTGATTTTATTCATTTTCAGAAATTTATTTTTGTGTTTCGATTGATTGATGGTTACTTTACTTAGATCTTACATCAGATTTGATATATCATTTGGTTTTTGCTCAATATTTGGTTATTGCGCTGTGATAATAGCTAAGCTTACATTAAACCCTAACCATTATTTTGCATATATTGATTTTTTTAAATTTATATACATTGTTCTTGAATGATGGTTTAATGTTTTACTTTGGGTGAGGTAAGTTTGAGCTCTTTTATTTTGTTTTTCCCCTTTACTTCCTTTTTTATATCTATTTTTGGTTGTTATATGTTTTCTTCTTCTTTCTTTCTCCTTTGTGACTTTGATGATCATGTAGTCGTTTGTGGAGTTTAGCTTGGTTGATAGAGTAGACTTATTGTCTCTTCCATTTTTTTCTTTTTTTTTTTTCTTACCTAGTTTATAGTTTATTTCTGTCAGCTTTGATAATGCATTTGGTTTTTTGTTGAGATTTAGTTTTTGTGCTATGATGATAGTCAGCCTTGCTTTAAACCTTAATTGTTTTTTTCTATATATTGATATTTTTTTATTTATATACATTGTTATGGATAAAGATTTAATGTATTACTTTGGGAGTGCGACGTTTGAGCACATTTATTTCGTCCTTCCCCCTTCCTTTTCTCTATATATTTCAAGGCCTTTGTTTCTTTATGTTGTCGATCTTTTAACTTCCTTTTTATGGAGGTTTCTTCTTTGTTCTTGTTTCTTATTTCCTTTTGGTTGTTAGATGTTTTATCCTTCGTTGGGAATGTTTTCTTTCTTCTTTGTTTGTTTTCCTTTTCAAGTGACTAGGATGATCTTGTAGCCATTTGTGGAGTTTGGCTTGGCTGATATTGTACACTTATGAAGATTCATCCCTTCCTTGTTGGTGTTCTTACAAATATTTTGGAGTTTTGTAATGGTTGTTGCTTTGGTTGCTTGCTGATGTTGGGGAAACTTCGCTTATTTAGGTGCTCCACAGTGTTAGATTATTGTGTTGGTTATTCTTAAGAGTTTTGAGTTGCTTTAGTGTTGTTGGTGTTGGTGTTGTTATTTTTTGTTAGCAATCTGTTTATTTTGTGTTCATTGTAATTTCTGTCTTTGTATTTATTTATTTTTTTAATAAAGCTGGGTGCAGCCTCATTTTACCCCAAAAAAATACTTTAATAGTCATTTGAGATTGTTTTTTATTAAACCTTATTTTATTTATATTTAATTTAAAATTAAAAACGTTTGGCATATTTGATTAAGATGTGATTGTTTTTAAAAATACTTAAAACACCTTAATGCGTGCTAGAAAATATTGGGCAGTAGAGAAATGGATTATCGCCTTAGTGTTGCATGAGAATTAAGCACACATTCCGGTAAATGAAACAATCAGTAACGACATATAAGTTTTTTATGTGAAAAACCTATAGAGGGAAAAAAACCACGGGGCCTAGCTCAGTTGTAAAAATCTACTATAGATTGATGATTACAGAGACCCCTTGTCCAACATACGAGAAAATATTACTAGGTTTTCCAAGTTACAACATCGACTAGCGGCTTTCGGTCGGTGGTGGTCGACAGTGATTGGTGGTGATCGATAACGGTCAACAATGCTCAATGACAGTTAGTGATGGTTGATGGTGACAGTAGTGCTCGACGGCGGTCGATGGTTGTCAGCGGTGGTTGGCAGTGGTCGACATCAGTCGGTGGAGGTTGGAGGTGATCAACGAAAGTCGACAATTGTCAATGACGGTTGATGAGTGTCGATGATGGTCGGCGGTGATCGAATGAGGTTGAAGGCGGCCGGCGGCAATATACAGTAACAGGGGCGGTGCTGGACTTTAGCTCCTTCTCAAAGCTTTAAGTTATCTCTCAAGCCTCCATCCCCCTCTCATGAGAGGTCTGGGGCTCTATTTATAGTTTTCTGGGGTGATTAATGCAGGAATATAAACCACATTGATTAGATGGTCCGGAGAGCTTTATTCGATCAAATGGCATTTGATGAACACTTAAGCGCCTTAATGATGTCGGAATTGAGCAATATTAGGCTCTTTGAATTCATCTTGTTGAGATGCTCGATTGACTATATGCTGCTAGATTCCGCATTCATTTAACATTCTAAATATGTCCGGAAAACTTCTAAAATGATTTGATCTGAGCTTGATTTGACTCATAATGAACTCATTTTGGTAACATTGGGTTTTCTTATCGAGTCTATCAGTTTGACTATAAGTTTGCTAAAATCGGAGTTCTGAACGAGTTTTTATCAAGGTTTGAATATTTCTTGCATAAAAAGCCGCCTCGAGATTTATGTCATTCATTGAGATTCAACTAGATGATGAAGATTTGCTGCAGATGTATCAGTTGCCCCCCAATTTTCGGGTGAGATCACTTCGTCGACTGAAAATATCAAGGTATAGTCTTTCTTTTTTTTGTCGAGTATCTATATACACATGAGTATATATTATATTATTGTGAGAATTTTTATAAGAATAATATAAATCTCTACATGTTGAACCAACTAAGCGCATCTCAGTTGGTAAGGGCTTTTTCTCTACACGCGGCGAATGACAGGTTTGATCCTTATACAGCAAAAGAAATTAACATTTTTTTTACCGCTGGCTCAAAGTTGGGAAGGGAGGGGGGCCATCTAGGATGGATCAACAGGCCGAATCTGGAGAGACAAGCACATGAGCTTAACAGCGGGGGTTAAGAATCTGAACCGCCAAATTTGATTAGATTTAGCCGAGAAAGATGAATTCGAGCATATTTTGGGAGCTCAAATGATGAAATTTGACCAATTTTATTTATTTATTTATTTTAATGAGGTGCTGCCCTTTTTTATTTCTTTTTTTTTAGCTGCTGCCTTTTTTTTAATAAGTTGCTATTTTTATTTTATTTTTATTTTTTTTAATTATGTGAGGGAATAGGGAAGGTTAAAAGATTTTCAGCTCGTTTTATAATTTGAAATGAAGAAGACGAAAGCTTATAAGGCAGAGGCGGAAGGCTAAAAGCTAGAATATGGAAGGCCAAACGACAAAAAAATTAAAGTGGATTTCAATTTTTTTTATGATTATGTGAAATGAGAAAGCCGAAATGTCATAAGGCGGAAGCCAAGAGGTCAAAAGCTAGAAAATACGAAATGTAAAATTAATTAAGTAGATTTCAGTTTTTTTTTTTTTTAATTCAATTGTTTTAAATGTTTTGGCTAATCCTATAATAAAGGTCATGGATGAGGGTAAGAATCATAAGTGAGGAGAAGGAGAATGAAAAAGGGTGGAAAAGAGTGAAAAGTGGAGCCTTTTCTTAGCGAGATTTTCCCGAAGAAAGTCGTACATGTCTTGTGTAGCTGGCGAGCAACGGGATCTTTCACGTTGCGGTCAAGAGGAAAGTCATCCACATCTTGCTTAGCAGCCGAGCAACGAGATATTCTTTCACGTTGTGGTGAAGAAGAAAGTCATCCCCGTCTTGCATAGCAGGCGAGCAACATAACCTTCTTTCGTGTTGTGGCAAAGAGGAATGTCGTCCATGTCCTACGTAGCAGATGAGCAACAAGATCTTCTTTCATGTCGAGTTGAAGAGGAAGATCGTCCATGTCCTGCATAATATGCAAGTAACAAGATTTTCTTTTACGATGTGGTAAAGAAGAAAGTTGTCCCCGTCCTGTATAGTAGGAGAACAACAAGATCTTCTTTCATATTGCAGCTAAAAGAAAGTCATCCCCGTCTTGCATAGCAGGAGAGCAACAAGGTCTTCTTTCGTGTTGCAGTGAAGAGGAAAGTTATCTTCATCCTGTGTAGCAGACGAGCAAAGTGATATTCTTTCACGTCAGTAAGATAAAAGAAAGATATATCTGTCCCTGACCAGTAGTTAACTCGGGATCTTCTTACTTGTTGCTACTGCACATTTCAGTGGAGATGAAGAAATGTTAGAGTTCCCCCGCCTGGCTTTGAGCGAGAGATTTTCAAGCTTCTATAATGGTGATATTTCTTGAAGCATTTGTATCAGTTCTTGTTGGTCTTTATAGTCTTTTTAATCATCTGATGTAACATTTGTAGATAATGTATTTCTTTGTACGTCTTTAATGTTGCTTCTAATATTGATGTGGCTTCTCAATCGTATGAAATTTTGTAATTAAAGTTAGCGCACTTACTTTATAAAATGAAGAATCATGCACCTTTTGAGGCTCGTGCCTTACGAGGTGTTCCCTCTCGGGCTTATGTCTTATAGAAGCTTGAAATGAACCAGTACATTTTGAGGCTTGTAGCCTTCTGAGGTCTTTTATGTACCCATGTTAATGTATTTGATGTACTTGTGCATTATGTACCCATGTTAATGTATTTTATATCATCCAAGATGAGCTTTAATGTCTGGTTCGAAAAGATTTCCCTCTGTATAAAAGGGATCACTTCCCTTCATACCACAACTTCTAAGAATCATCTCCTTTAGCTGATACGGTTCTCAGACACCCTATCCAACAGATTTCAAACTCCCAAACATGGATGCCTATGAAAGGGTAACTGACTCATACAAGCACGTCGACCACTATCAAACCATCATGCACATTCACCGTGCTTCTGAAGTGCTTCTCTATCAAGTGTTCCCAACCACTCTCAAGGATCAAGCTTGCACTTGGTTCTACTCTCTCACAGGGGGCACCATCTACACCTTCAATGAGCTTGTCAGATTATTCACAGAGCAGTTCATAGCAAATAGAAGGATCATCAAAGATTCATCTTTCTTATCGGGAGTTGGCTAGAATGAGGAAGAATCCCTCAAGGAATACTTCTGCAGGTTCTTCACAGAAGCCCGCCAGATTCATGGAGTGGATTCGAAGTTACTGAGAGGAGTGTTTCTTGGTGGGCTCCACCCAAGACCTCTCTATTCATCACTGATGCAAGATATGGTGTGCTTTTATGTTGATCTCATCCATCGCGTTGAAGCTCAAATCACTGCAGACAAGGCCATCTTTGCACACAAGGAACAATTTGAGCGATTGGGGGCAAGTGCAAGAATAACACTGGGGATACCGATCAAATCTCACAGCGAATAAAGTTCAGAACCCAGGGGAATCGTGAGCCATGATCCGATAAAGAATATACGCCACTCAACGCACCACGTGTTAACGTCCTAATGACTATCAAGGATTGAGAGGCCGTCAAGTGACTAAAGCCGTTGAGAAATCCAGATGGTGGAGATCAGTCTTAATATTGTCATTTCTACGGTGCAAAAAGGACATTCGACAGAAAGATGTTTTCAATTAAAGGAAGAAATTGAACATCTGATATGCCATTCTACGAACACTTCCTAACAACATCTATTCATTAGCAAATGAGCGAAGAAATGATTACTCCTCAAATTTCCTTGGTTATTCTCCAATCAGTTTGAAAAATTGCTTTAATTTTGAGTATGTCAGATCGTTGCATTGTGTTTTTGGGAAGATAGTCTTGTGCCGCCACTTATGGTACTTAGTTGTAGCACTGCGACGATAAGCTTTCCTTCTTTTTTTTTTTTGTTCAAATTATGTTATTTATGACTCCGCAATACTCCAAATTGTGGCTCTGTGGTGATAAGATCTCTATTTTGTATGGTGCCCTACTTAGAAGTCATTCAACCTCACTAATTTGGCAATATGACATCCGCAGCCAGCACCACGATGCCAAACTTTCGAGACCTTGTCTTCAGCGTTTAAGTGTCATGGTGTTGCATAGTCGACACTCCTATGTTAGGCTCTCGGGTTTCTTCGCTATTTCTATTGGATAGGACATTTGTCGTTGAATGGTCAATACAGATGCATTACATCTTAAATTCTTGATCTTTGCCTAAATTTTCCTTTGTAAAAATTTATGTTAAAAATATCATAATTAGTAATGATAAATATGCAAATGAATTTTTTTATTTTTATATTACCATTTAATTCACTCATCTCACTCAATAATGCCAGATTCCTATTAGAATCTCTTAGGAACACAATACAAAAATGATTTTCTCATAGACTCATCATTGTGGTAGACACTCATCATTGTGGTAGATACTGAATTTTGCAAAAAAAAAAAAAGTATTTCAAAGGCAGTTGAATAGAGCTCAAACTTTGATTCTCTATCCTATTGATCAAATGAAATCACATGCCCTTAATGATAATGTTGACAATAATTTTTCCGGAACCTCGGGGATCTCGGAAAAGAGAGGATGTAGAAAGGTTCTCTCAAAATCTGTCGATAGGAGCAACCAAGAGAGGCAAGGGAGAAGCGTCCTAGGGCAATATCGGTCGAGCGAGGGAGGAGATGGATAAAAGAGCATGGGAGTAAAAAAACCCATCGACGCGGATTGAAGACGCAAGCCACAGTGCATTTATTAAAGAAAGTCAAACGCCATTTTCCATTAAGCTCCCCAAACGCATGAAACAAACGGAACAACTACATTTTGAAAACACTGTCTGCGGTCATAAGCTGCCCCAAACGGGGCCTTAGACGACGCTCTGAACTCCTCTGCTCTGAAGGCCCTCTGAGGTTGATTAAACAGATGCCTGCTCGTAATAGGAGAAAATATTATGCATGGGTAATATAAATACAGATTGATGGTATTATGATGAATACCAACGCAATACCTTTCTTCCACATCGAGGAATGGCATGCTTTAATCATTCGTTCAGCATCACATCGTCGGGATTCAAGCATTCGGTCATGTCCGCTTAGCATAACTCTATACATGCAAAATAATTTTCGAGGCCACGACCAGATGTATGACAGAATCATCTAGATGTAATTAACTGTAAAAGACATGAAATTAGCAAGGCTTCTCATGTTAATGAATTGCATCCACTTTATCACCAGATCTTAGTTGTTGATTTTCACATTCCAAATTCAGTGGAGAATCAGAAAGGTATTAAAACTACCATTGAATTTTATTCAAATATCTTACATATTTTACCTATTTTGCCTTAAACTTATGCTACTTTTAATTACTTCACTAAAATGAGTTCCCAGAGCTTACGAGCAAAAGCTAAAAAGGCGGAACATCAATGGCAAACATCAAACCAAAAGAATAAAACTAGGCATAAACATGGATTCTTCCTAAACTTTTCATGGAAGGACAAAAGTTTGGACTAATCTCGGCAATAATTTTTTACCATTTTGGCACTCTCCAAGATTTAATTAAATTTTCCCTTTGTAGAACTGTATATTAGACTCTTAATAAGCAGAAAAGCTAAGAATATACCCCACTTAAAAGAGAACAAACTGCTGATGAAATTGTTTTTAAAGCACAGTTACTCTCTCAAACTTCCGGTGAGAAATGTTTAACACAAATATTGTATTAGAAACATTTGTTTCGATACATTATTTTCAGAAATTTGACCAGAAACATTAAAATCTGTGCCTGACGTTCAAGAGACAAGGTGAGACATTGATGCAGAAAAGAGAACCACGTTCATGGCAACATGAAAAAATTAAGGTAAACTCAATACTTCAGAGGAAGTTTCTGATATCCAATGATCTAACATCAGGCATCTTCTCGTCCTTAAATTCAGCCCTGAACAAACAAAAAAACAAAATGTACATTTCATTAGATATATATTATGAAAAGTTTGCAGTGTGAAATAGACATGATGCATGATCGTGTTTGTGTGCCTGGCGAAATTCAAATGCGAATAAGAAATTTTGATGAAAAAATAATTGGTTATTTTAAAGCATCTTTGATATATATATTTTTAAATCAACAGGGTATTTGGATTGATGAAGCAGAGAGACGAGGCATACGAAAACATGAAGTAAACTTTAAGCTAGCGAGTATCTGTAATTGTTTGTTTTACTGTAGTTAAAATACTGCATCCGCCTTCCTCAAGCCTGTTATGAGAATGGTTCAAGGTTGATATTTGTAAAATTTATGAGAAATTAATGAACCAAAATAGTTTTGCTTTGTGTGTTTCTCAATAGAACTCAATGGAGAAAAATAATTCATGTAGCCGACCCAACTCAGTGGGATAATGGCTTGTTGTCGTCGTCGTCGTTGTTTCTTCTATAGGCTATGCGCTATGATCTAACCCGATTATGGTGACAAGTAGGTAAGAGTTTATTTAGAACATCACCTATGAGCGATACACGGTAATTTAAACTAATGGCAGTGGAAAATAGGTAATGGTTGGGTAGGATGCCACACCTTACAACCCGATTATGGTGAGAAGAAGAGGAGTTATTTAGATCTAAATATATGATAAGATTTTTACTACAAAAACTTTAGGGATTTTGAATGAGAAGAAAAAACAATTGATGTAGAATGATTAAAACATGAATAGACACCGCTTGTAAAAAATATCAGAATACTAGAGAAAAGTTATTGTAACTTGGCATTGGCGTAGAGATAGGCAGAGATTTAAAAAATAAAATTGTCAAAGAGAATCTGGCCGGAATTAAATTGAATCCTATTAAAATATTAATCAATGAGGCTAATATAAATACAGCAAGTTTATGCTGTAGAAAATACTTTTTAAAATCAAATTTTGGAGGAATGGATGAACTATTACAATATATAAATTAGGAAAAAAAAGATATTCAATGCATAGACTAGTAAAAAAAACATGATGCATGATCGAGCTTGGATGCCCTGCAAAATTCAAATGTGAACAGAAAGAAATTTTGATGGAAAAAATAATTGGTTATTTTAAAGCATCTTTGATATATATATTTTAATCAATAAGGTATAGGATTTATGATACAGAGAGATTAGGCTTACGAAAACATCAAGTATAAACCTGAGTTCGCAAGTAACTATTTGTTTTACTATAGTTAAAGAAACTGTCTGTTATTCTTCAAAGTTTGATATAAAACCCTGCCACCACCTGCCTGAAGCCTGTTATGAGAATGGTTCAAGGTTGATATTTGTTAAATTCATGTCATAATTAATGAACAAAAATCATTTTGGTTTGGCTGCTCCCCCTATAAGCTATGCGCCTCGTGATTTAACCCGATTATGGTCACAAGTAGGTAAAAGTTTACTTGGAAAATCACCTCTAAGTGTCATCCTATAATTTAAACTGATTGCAGTGAAAAATAAGTAATGGCTTACTACGATGTCACAACTAAGTGATGTGCCACACCATAACCCAATTATGATGAGAAGGAACAAGCGTTATGTACATCAAAATATATGATGAGATTTTACTACATGATATTTAGGGATTTTGAATGAGAATAAAAAATAATAGGTGTATAAAATGATTAAGACATGAATAAATATTGCTTGAGAAAAATATCAAGAATATTAGAGAAAAGTTATTGTATCTTGGCAAGGTTAACATTGGGGTAGTAATAGGTAGAGATTTAAAAGATAAAATTATCAAAGAGAATATGGACAGTAATAAGATGAATCTTATTAAAATATTAATCAACGAGGCTAATAGAAATATGGCTACTTTATACTGTAAAAAATGGTTTTAAAAATCAATTTTATGAGAGAGGATAAACTATTACAATATATAAATTAAAAAAAATAATATCCAATGCAGATGACCAAATAGGCATATGTCCTAGTAGAATAGGCTCAGCGGTTTAAAATATGAATGAAAAGAATATAGAAATTCGGTCTGAAGGTATACTTTTGCTTGTGGTTGTTTATGATTAGACCTAATTATATGATTATATTTTTTGTTAAGATTTGGAATAGACCAGCTCAATTTTGTTGATAGGTGGGATATTTCAACCCAATTTCAATAGGCATAATAATGGAAAGTAATAAAAACAGAATAAAATAACTAGAAAAGAAATAGAAGCAGAATAATGCAAAAGGTGAAATAAATAATCAGGAAATAAAATCAAATAATAAATAATAATGATGTAAGAATAGCCGTTATAGTCTAAAACTCCCCTTAAATTTGGAGCATAGATGTAAGTCAAGTTCAAATTGGATTTGAAGTCATAGAACAAAAGGGCGAGGCAGATTTTTGGTGAGGATGTCTGCTAATTGACCACTCGATGGCACATATGGAACGCAAATATCCCTAGACTCAATCTTATCCATGATGAAGTGTTTGTCGATCTCCACATGTTTGGTATGATTATGCTAGACTGGGTTGTGAGCAATGTTGATTGCGATCTTACTATCACATAATAGTTGCAGTGGGATAGATATTGTCATACGAAGTTCGCGAGCATGATGTGTAACCCGAGAGCTTCACAGATTTGTAAGGACATGGAACGAAGTTCAGCTTCAGTACTACTTCGGGCAACAAATGATTGCTTTTTGCTTTTCCAATTGACAAGATTGCCCCATACAAATGAGTAATACCCCAAGGTGGAACGTCGAACATGAACTAATCCGGCCCAATCAACATATGCACACAACAATAGACCGAGAACGGTGGCAAGAGAAAAAACAAACATAAGCCCAGTGTACATTTTAAGTAGTGGAGAATCTGATGGACAGCTTGGAGGTGGTGCTCGTAAGGGCATGCATGAATTGACTCACTACATCAACTGCGCGGTATATGTCGGGGCGTATGGGCAAAGGTAGATGAGTTTCCTCACAAGGGGCTGATAGTGACTCTTGTTGACAGGCACAACATTGGAAATGTCAGATAATTTTTCATTGAGATCCATAGGGGCAGCCACGGTTTTGTACAAAAGAAGGTTGTTCTCTTTCAAGAGATCAATCACATATTTATGCTGAGATGAGCAAATGCCTCGAGAAGATTGAGCCACTTCCATGCCTAAGAAGTGTTAGAGAGATCACAAATCCTTCACTTCAAAGGATTTAGCGAAAATGTCTTTCAAGAACTCCAGTACTGGGAGATCATTACCTGTAAGAACGATATTATCAACATAGACAATAAAAATTGCTACCTGGCTAGTGGAGGAATGTCGGTAGAAAAGTGTGATCCGATTGAGCCCGAGTAAAACCATGGCGGACAACCACCTTTGAGAACCTGTCGAATCAGGCCCTTTGAGACTGCTATAGCCCATAATGGGACTTTCGAAGCCTGATACTTGTCCTTTGGAGGCAGGAGAATTAAAACCCAGAGAGAGATATGTACACCTCTTTTGTCAGCTCACCATACAAGAATGTGCTCTTGACATCTAGTTGGAATAAAGGGCAATCCATATTAACTGCAAGTGACAACGGGACCAGAAAAGTGTTGAACTTAGCCACTAGAGCAAATGTCTCTTCATAGCCAATTCCTTAGGACTGTGAGTATCCTTTGCGACCAATCTTGCCTTGTCGTGTTCAAACGACTCGTCAGAGTTAAACGTGGTGCAAAAACTCCATCGACACCCTACAACTTTCTTACCTCGAGGAAGGTCCACAACATCCCACGTATGGTTCCGCTAAAGGACATTCATCTCCACCATTACTGTCGTTTTCCAGGCTGGAACAGCAAGAGCAACCTCAAACATAGATGGTCAATCAGGGCAGTACCAAATGTTATGTAGGTCGGCGACACACTTTGGAAAGACGCATATTTTGCCAAATAAGAGCATGCTTGATTGTGTACCTTACTCGGAGAGTACACCTCCTCATTCAGAGGAGTCAAGACCTATAAGAAGGTAGCGAGCTTCTGAGTTGGAGCAATGGGACAGGTGTGCCGAGTGTAGACACGGACAGTGGGAGGAGGTGACAAAGCACTCAATGGGACAGGGGACTCTTCAGTATTTGGAACAATGGGGGGACCATCCATAGGAGTAGGATAAGTGATAGCGTCTAAGAAACCATGCTCTCCCTCACTTGGGGTCGAGCTAGCAAAATAGAGAACACTTTCAAAGAAAAAGACATCAGTACTCACATAGATTTTTTTAGTGGTAGAATCAAGGCACCGATATCCCTTTTTAGTAGTAAAGTACCCAAGGAAAATACATTTTATGGATCTGGGATCAAGTTTACTCTGATTGGGGGCAGTGTTCCGAACAAAGGCAACGCATCCAAAAATTTTGAGGTCTAATGTGGCGAAGATCTTATTAGCAAGCAAGAATGACATCAGGACAACTAGAGAGGGTTCGAAATTTGTGAATTTTGGAGGGGACTCTTTAATGAGATAGGTGGCAGTTAGAATGAAATCGTTCCAAAAATGTTTTAGGACATTAGATTGAAACATAATGAAGCAAGCAACGTCGAGAGTGACACATTTTTTATCTTAGCTACTTCATTTGTTGAGGAGTGTCCGTGCAAGAGATATGGTGGAAGATGTCTTTACTTACCAATAATTCATTCAAAACGAAAATGAAAAACTAATGCCATTGTCGGTCTGAAGGACCTGAATATGAGTTTTGAATCAAGTCAAGACAAAAGTTTAGAAGTTTTGGGAGGTTGCAACGACTTCCGATTTGTCTTTTAAAATGTTAATCTTCGTCATTCGAGTGTGGTCATCAACTAAGGTGAAGAACCACCATTTATTGGTATTAGAAAGTCCCTATATGTCACCGTGAATGAGGGAGAACGGAGAGGAATGTGTGGAGATGTGAGGTATGTAATGAAACCGGTGATGTTTGGCTAATTAGCATGTCTCACAATTGAAATCAGAAAGATTTTATTAGAAAACATCAGAGGATACAAATTTTTCAAATATTGAAAGCTAGGATGAGCAAAATTACAATGTAATAACATAATGGGACATTCAATAACTCGAGATAGGCTACAACTTTTGAGTGTGTGTCTTCACTCTTTGTGTTGTCCTCTTGGAAGTAGTAGAGTCCAGCACTGCAGGTTCTCACAGCTTGGAAAGCTCCTTGGATTCATGGTAGGATTCCATGCAATGGAGAAATCTTACGGGAGAAAAAAATATTGTTCTCATGCTGGTGGTTTCTCACGGGATTTATGCAGGAAAAGGAAATCAGGTGAGGCAGCAGCTGCTGGAACCGGTAGAGGAGGCCAGGGGTTGCTGGATCTAGGTTAGGCTCTGATACCATGTTACGATTTGGAATAGACCAACTCAATTTCATTGATAGGAGGTGGGGTATTTAAAGCCAATTACAATAGGTATAATAATGAAATGTAATAAAAAACAAAATAAAGCAAAAAAGAAAAATACATAATCAAGGAATAAAATCATATAATAAGTAATAATGGCATAAAGATAGTCGTTATAATCTACTATTTTTATTATATGAAATTTAGAAATTTTGAATGAGAAGAAAAATAATTGATGTATAGAAAGATTAAAATATGAATAAAAATTGTTTGCGAAAATTATTAAGAATAATGGAGAAAAGCTATTGTATCTTGGCAAGGTTAACATTGGGGTAGTAATGGTTAGAGATTTAAAAATAAATTGTCAAAGAAAATATGGACAGTAATAAGATTAATCTTTGAAATATTAATCAGTGAGGCTAATATAAATATGGCTATTTTATACTGTAAAAAATGTTTTTAAAAATCAATTTTATGAGAGATGGATAAAGAATTACAATATAAAAATTACGTTAAAAAAAGATATTTAATGCATATGTCTAAATAGGCATATGTCCTAGTAAATAGGCTCTGCGATTCACAAATATGAATAAGAAAAGAAATATAGAAATTCTAAATACAATAGAATACGTTTAAGAACAGTATTAACCCTATTTACTTCTGTATCGAAAAAGATATCAGAATGAGGCAAATTGGTGTGAGTTTAAAGCAATAAAAATAGTGTTTAAGAAGCAGAGGGCATAAAATTAGTAATGCAAGTATATAATATGCACTTTTATTAGTGTGATATAAACAATTATCAATCAAATTGGTTACAAGACAAATTAAAAAAAGGTGAAACCATAGTGCAATAGTTTTAAGATCAATGGGTATATAGTGTACAAAAAAAAAAATTATTAAATTTAGATTAGAAGCTGGGTAATTAAAATAGAAATCGCTTCAAGAGCATTAAATGATAAGAGGCTATTATACTTAAAAGGTAAAGTTTATAAAACTAAAATAAGAAGGCGAGATGTAAATTTGAGTATTAGGCAATTACAAAGGTCAATAATAGCAAAATTAAAACAGAAAGAAGTGAAAATATTAAGCTATAACTGTGAGAAAATTGAGGATGAATTAATATCATATGTTCTCTTGGAGTGAAAACTATTGAAATAAAATAATTGGAAATAAATATAAATGAATAATAAAGAATAAAAGATGCAGCCTATTAGACAGATATATAAAATTAGAGCTGGAGAATTAGGAAGAAGTGGTAAACTCACAGTACATGAACAGAAGTTGTTAAGTATTATTTATAAAAATTAGGTATTGTATCCCAGGTAACACTCAACAAAATAAATCGAGGAAGAGAACTCATTAACCCAATAAGAGTGAGAATGAAAATGATGACATCAAATTTGCAATGTATACGATACATGTCTCTTTTAGGCTTTGTGAATTCAGATGTCCAATAGAATTGTTGACTCATTTCCCCTTTTCAGGAAAATCAACCAAAAATTACATTTAAGAAAATGGACATGATTATTCCTCACCATGCCCATGAATATTCCATACAGAAGAAACTAAGCACAACAATAATCAGGCCCAATTTGGCATTAAAGATGGCAAAGACCTTGTCCTAATGACATAGCAGATGCAATGCTATTACTGCTCACTGAGATAGAAGAAAAAAAAATTTTCTCGAAACAAACAATCACGTGATTAAAACAGAAAATGAACACCTTAAAGGGTTCATTAAAATGTTTAAAATTCACAAACCTCTTTAACTGGGTTTCCATTGCCTCTAATGCATCCTTCTTTATTTCTTGCAATTCCGCTTTGGCAATCTTGAGTTCCATGTCTGCCTCGTATTTAGGTAGATCTTCCTTTCTAATCCCAAGCCTGGAGAAATATTCAGTAAAAGAGAAAAAAGAGGTCAGATTGCATTTACTTCATGCTTGTTGTCAACCAGAAAAATTCAAAGATTAAGACGTGTTGAATTAAAGTATGGTAAAATCTCATGCAAACACAAGTGTGCAACTGACGTTGGAGACATGAATAACAAAAGATACATTATATTAACCTGCAGCAGTATTCAGTTATTATGGTAAACATATGATGAACAACGAGCTTGATTTATGAAACTTTTGCTGGTAGCAATGAAAGTATTTGACATAATGTTGTTAAAAGAAACACGTCCCAATAAGATGGTAAGTATGTTTACATGAATAGTTAAATTCAAGCATCGTAGATAAAGGCATCCCATATGTCTAGGAGAAAAACAAATGTTTATTTCAGATTTAAAATAGAAAACTAAAAATAAAATTATATGCAAGAATAAAGCAGCATAAATGCAAATGATGACATGGTTTAATATCGAATTGGTAACCCATACTTTTTGTTCACTTTGTCAAACTCTGCTTGGAGAAGAGCCATGTTCTTTTTGTCAGACCTTAGAAGAGGCTTTTTAATCTCATTTTCAACCTTATCCAATGCTTCCATCATCATTGCCTCAGCACCCAATTCATCAACGAGACCACTCCTACAAAACCATAAAAAGGTTAAAATTGTGAGAAATCTAATCTACAAGAAAAAAGGGTCTAAAACGATTGGTTTAAAGCTTAAAATTCTCAACAAAAAGGTATTATACTAGATTGAACATACATGGGACGATTGCATAAAAATTATTAAATCACAAGAACAAGGTTCAAATAAGAGGACACCTTCAAAGCCAAAACTAGATGAACATCAAATGAAACAAACCAAATCAATCAGTTGATTTTAATTGGTTTTTGCATTTTAGTTCAACCAGCATGTTTCCCTGCTCTAATCATTAAACCTACGACGTATCCATCTTTTTGAGCGTTGAATCCTACAATACTAACGGAATGTATAAGAATATTGATTTGCCTTCAAGCAAAAAAACATCTTCAGCACACCGAACCAAGTAAAGCTTGAAAACACAAGACAATCCTGTTGGGCAAAAGAAATTTTATTCAAATAATAAAATATTGTAAGGGGTTGTTTGGATGCAAGTATTAATACTTTTGTCAGAAGCAATACATGAGTAATAAAATTTTCATTGTTTGGCTAATACATGACATAAATGCAATGTAAATTTTCTTTTTCTAATTCTCTCGAGTTATTTTCAATGTATTTGACTTTCGTGATTTGAGCAAATTTCAAATACAGAGCTTGTGTGAGGCCTGACCCTTTTTAATATATGTAATATCAGCAATAATGATGCACCTTTGCCACTGCAACTAGAGTTGCAAAAGAATTAAGTGTTCGACAAACTATTCATGGCTCGACTAAATAAGAGCTCATTCACACTTTTATAAATGCTCAATTGTTAAATGAACATGCTTGAATAACTTGTTGCTCGATTCCATTTAAGATCATAAACAATATTGCTTATTGCACCTAGATATGATTGTTTAGAAGCTCAATATAAAGGTCAATTAAGGCAAGACTAGATCCTAGCACATCATCTTTTATTTGAGCATTAATCCCACAAAATTTAGATATTTTAAAGTAATATTGTTTATATGTTATAAATGACTCCTAAATTTCTAAGCCTATTTAATTTAAAATTGTCTTTTTAAGCATATAAGATTGGTTCGTTAAGCCTCAATAGGCTCAGCTTGATAAGACTCATTTTTATTTTCAAACTAGATGCACTTTTAAAGCTAATTAGTTACAAAATGAATTAAGCTCAAACATAGCTCAAACAAAACTCAAATGAATATAAATTTAAATGAACCGGGCTCGCACGCTATCACAAAAGCCCAAATATAGATCAAGCATATCTTGAGCATGCTTTTGGTAAACAAATTCAAGCTCGAACGACCTCTCAAGCAGCTCCACTAGCCACCACCTCCATCATCAGCGCCAACATTGTTGGCTCCAATCATCCTCCACCAGCATCTGTTGCCTCTTGGCTTTGCCACTATAAATTGAACTACATTGCAAGCTACTAAACAGACAAACTAAACTTCTAAATATTTTTACAAACAACCATAAACCAACAAGTATTACAAATACATTATTTTAATTTAATTGCATTTAGATTTACTTTAGAATTCAAAAAACTTACAAAGAAAAAGCCCCCAAGTAAAAAACCTCCATGATAAGGGTATCTTTAAACAACATATATGACCCTTTTTAATATATATTACAATAGGTGGGACTATAGAGGTAAAAGGTTTCCTCTTCAACAACTAATTGCACCTAGAAAAATGGATGAACCAGCTAACCAAAATAATCAGTTATTTATGCTTGGTCTGAGTCAGAAACATGAAATGTAGGTGAAGTCCCAGTTTAAGGATAATGGTAAACTAAACAAAACCACATTTGGATGTGTATGCATAAAAATATAGAACTTAATATGATAAAATATAACCAAGTAATGCAATTAAAATTATGGGTTAGAAATTTAGACCAAATCGGCTGCCTGGACCTATAACAGTGGAATGTTCCCAATCAGCTCTATTCACTGCCAAAATCATTTTTGCTAATAAGGAATAAAGAATTGGTTTGAACCGACAGTCTAATAGTTAAACCAATAAATCAGTTCTAAATTTTCTGAACTGCCCAATTTATTCAATGATCAACTTATCACCATTCATTTTAATCAATTGATTAGATGACAATCTTAAAATAAAATTTTTAGACCTAAATTTAATAAATAAGAACCCTAACCCCTCAAATGTCCTTTTTTAGATCTATGCCATCAAGAAGTGAGCATTTAAAAGTGATCAAGTTCCACAAACCTTTCGGCCACATGATTGCCCTAGTGGTTGAGGATTTTGCTCTTCTTCAGAAGGGCACAAATTCAGAACCATATGATGGTGAATTCTAAGTGAAATATTCCCCCAGAAAAAGCTCCACAAACCTTTAATAAAAATGTTGCGCTAGGGCTAATAAAGCTAAGCTATTCCTAATGATATATAATAAACATTTTTTCACCCCTCAAACTTTCTTATTCTGTTGGCTTTTCCTTGAAAAATAAACTCATGCAAAATTATTTTTTCCGCGTGGGAGTTCCACTCCATGCAAGTAGAATGTTTTATTAGTATTGCCTAAAGTTTTAAACGATTTTCTTTTTTGAGTTTTCAATTAATTCCAACAGGCGTTCAATAAAAACCATTAAACATACTTAAAATTTTATCACATCTAATCAATAAAAATACTCAAAATACTGCATTGAAATTAAATTACTAGAATATTGGAAATAATAAAATTGCTTGAATACTGCATAAAATAGAACTACTAGAATACTGCATTAAACAAAAAAGTACTTCAACAAAAGAAAAACTATTAACTTATCCATGACAATTTTTAAATTTCAAATATTCCGAATATTTAAAAACAATTTAGCATAATGACTAGAAGAATTTCACCGCATTGCCTAGAGCAGTGATAAACCATGACTGGTAGTTGTGCACCTATGCATCCTTGGCAAGCACCTTAGGCATTGTCAAGAAAGTTAAATTTCATGAGCTCTTGACAGCAGTGGAAGACAAGGATGCCAAATGTCACGCAAGTGGTGCAGAATTACACATTGTCCTAGATTCATGTTATCAACACCCAAGAATTTGGATAAAAAAACAGAGTATTCAAGCCATCATAAGAGAGGATTGCATCCTCTCCCCGAGTAGACCAACAGGGCTTAAGCCAGCCAAATACTAGAAAGAGTACTCAAATGGTTTAAACCCAAGTCAATCCAATCCAACCGAAAATGGTGGGTTTGAATTCCAAGTAGACTAATAATTCTGCATATAAAATGCAATTGAATGGTGAGCACAATCTTGATAAGAGCTGCATAATAACTTTTATGGAAATCGTATCAACTTCAAGGCCCAACACAGTAACTGGGCAGACATGACTCAACCTGAAATCTCATCAACTTCTAACCTTTTAAAGAATCCACTCCATCCATACCAAAAGGAATCACGTAGCAAATGATATCAATAGTACACCAGCCAAAAATAGCATAAGAAACTATTGAACCAAAATTGATGTCAGCAAAAAAAAAAAAACACACATTCTTTATATAGTCATCATCAAAGGCATGTTCCAAACAAATTAAAAACTACAAAATGAAATAAATCATATATATCAAATAATAATGTGAAAAAACTTATCTCAGACCATCCTTTGATTCAATGCTTCTGATGATAATAAACATGCAGACTTTCATCAATACGAGTGTTTGATTGGAGCCTGAACATACAGACCACTTGCACAATCTAGAATATAACGAAAGATGTGGAGGAAAGATTAAAAGCTTCAAGCTTTACTGTTTTGCTATTTCAAGCTTTTTATTTACACTTTAAGGTATAATTCAAGCAAAAAGAGCTTCAATCACCTCCTAGTCCATTCATTTCAGAATCACCTAAAATCACTTCAAAACTTTCTTATATTTGTCAAAACATATACAAATTTTCTCACAATTGTTCAAAGTCAATTAATTTGTTCAATCGCGTCAATTAAAAACAATCTATGTAAAAGTCAGCAACACAGACCATCCAATTATCTGTATCTTACTTAAACATGTTGGTTGGCCAACTTTATACTACCAAAAATTAACCAAACTAGGCTTTCGGAAAGTTAACATCAATATGAACAGCCAGATAAAAGCCCAAATCAACCAGTAAACCTGTTTGACACTAGCCAATGCTTTCAATCCATTTTCCATTTAATTTGATTAGCCATTAAGCCTTATCCCAATTATTTAGGGTTTGCATTTTGAAACCACATCCTTGCTACTACGTGATGTTGGTAAAGTTAAACCTATCCTTGCAAATCATTTTGTCATGTTACATTATGTCTCACTTTTCAGTTATAATCCTTTCGACACTAATTTTATGTTCATCTAAAGTGGGCATTTTCTACCCTTTAATGTGTATATCAAAATCAATTAAGTCTAATTCAACTGGCTTATCAGTAATAGATTGAAATCATTCATTAATTTATTCTTCATAGTTTGACAGGTCCAAAACTTTTATCCTTTAAAAACTTGACAAATTCTCACAATTGATTATAGTTAATTAATATGTTCAATTAACAATCTACAGCAATACAAACCATTCAATTATCTCTATCCTGGCTTAGCCTAGTTGGCTGGCCAACTTGGTGTTGAAAAAGACCAAAAGCCAGTCGGACAAAGCCTTCTGAAAATTACTGTCAATCTGAACAACCATTTTTAAAACCCAGATCAGCAAGTAAACCTGCTCAAAATAAGCTAAAGCTTCAATCCATTCTCCAACAAATTTGGTTAGCCAATTTTGTAGGTCAATCAACAACATCACTGTTGACTTATCCCATTATTTAGGGCTGCATTAAGAATCCTCATTCTTGCTATTGAGTGGTCGGAAATTTTAAACCTACTTTTTGCAAATCATTTTTTGATTTACATTAAATTCACTTACATCATAAACCTTTAACATTAATATTATCTAATTATACAATGAGTTCAATTTCTATCCTTTGTCGTACTTACGGACCAACTAAAACTAATTTCAACTAGCTTATCGATTAATAGATTTAAATCATTCCAAATTTATTCTTCTTAGTTTGGCCACATCCATCTTAAAATTGTAACACCACGTTCAACTAGCTCCTCAGTCTTTTGGCATCCTAATTTAGTGCATTGGTTTTACTCTCATTTATCTTCAATTATGTCTTTGCTAAGATTATCAAGCACTCTCACCAATTGACTGATACATTTTAGGATTCAGCTAAAAGAATTGTGAAGGCCACCCTAGAATGTGAAAAGTATTAAAATATGGATGATCTTAAACTAGTGCAGAAACTATCATTCGTTAACCCAACAGGGACAATGAGACGTTGTGAATATGTTGGTACCTCACCAAAGAAGAAGTAAAGATGATGGAAATTCAAAAGGGACTGGGGGTATAGATACAAGTTCAGAGAGCTATTTTAACTACTATATTTTCTTATTGTGACTTGATGTCATTGTCTATAAAGAACAAGTATGAGCATACTTCAAGCGTGCATGCTGCCTATGCATTTGTATGCATGATTTTTATCTGCCATTCATTCACTCAATTTGGTTTAACACATGATTGTTTCAGTCTCTTAATGTAGTTTTTAAAAAATGAATGATATTGATTTTATAGATACGTTTTCAATATTGTATGTATTAATGCTTTGAATCAGTAAAACAAAACTTGCACTTCGCCTTTTGAATTGTGCTTTAAAGCACATATAAAAATTAGAAAGTTTTTTTAATGGAAATCAATAAATTCAAATCTTCCATGCCACAATCAAAATTAGATAGAAAAGAGAACATGCATATAATCAAAAGCACATCATTACTTTCTCCGAAGTAAATATACAACCAAAGTAGAAAACAATCAAGCATCAATAAACATAATGTATCCAAGAAAAAACTGGCCTTTAGAGCTTCTCTTCTTAGAGATCCTAAACATCAATCTCCACAAACTAAAAGATTTGGCAAGTCTTTTTTATAGTATAACGATCTTAGCTTAGCAACATAGTGAGAACAACAAGCAAACCAAAAAATTATAGACTATATATATATATATATATATAATATATATATATATATATATATATATATATATATATATATATATATATATACAGATATACATTTTTGAGAACAATAACAAAATGGATATCACATACTTCAAACGTATCTCTTGCAAAGCCAGCAAATATGTTCGTGCATCAGGTATATCTTGGGTCCTTTGTTCAATTGTGTACTTTATTCTCTGAGAATCCGAAAATAAATCTGCCCTATACGATGTATGACACAAAAGCTGCAAATAATTAATATCAAGTGGGAGAAAATATAGTATAAAGAAATGTACTACAACTGCAACATCAAGTTTGAAAGTAAAACACTGCGTTGTATATTTAAATTTTAACAAAAGAGGGTACATAGGGAATAAAATGACAAGCCAAATGTTAACCACCTACATACTCGAGATGAAGAAGTTTGCTCTTGAAGAAAAAAATCAATTATTGGGATAAAATGTTGATAAACTAATCAAGGACCCAAATATGGTCCACTAATTTTTTGAAGGTGTCCTAGACAAAAGCAATAGATCAATGGTCAAGCAAAGTTTTATAAAGCAAATTAAAGAAATAAACTACTAGCAATCCTCGTTATCCTCCTCCAAAGTATTTGGAATCGGCATTATACATCCTCATGAACCATTTTTTACTGCTAAACGAGGTGTTAAATCTAAGCTTCACCAATCATTTTGAACAATTTCTACCCATCTTAGGAGAGAGTTTTATACAATAGTAAGATTTTGTCACAACAAATAAAACATTTCTCAGCAGGTGAAGCATGAAGTAGCTAACATGTTGACTAAATGAAGGATTAAAAACACTTACTTTTCTCTTACAGTCCTCATGACTTTTGCATACTGCGATACTGCAGCGGAATCATCAGGATCAATTGTGATCTTTTCCTTTGAAAAAATCCCAAGAGCAGTATCAAATTTATTCTTCACCTCATAAAATATATTCTTCAACATTTCTTGCAGCATAAATATGAAACCACAGTTAGTGAATCAAATCATTAAAGGGGGGTAACTTCTTAATGAAATAAAGTTATATCAGTTTTCAAAAGTGTACAAAAAACTATAGAAAAAAATCACTACTTTATCAACATTTGAAAAAGCTAAAATAAGCCAAAAAAAAAAATGACAGAACAAATCATGAAAGGAAGAGTTGGCAACGCTTAGGTTTACATGGCAAAATATTTTGTTGCTAATTTAGGCATGAGAATTGATGACAATCATAAAGTTTAAGGTACACAAAGAGGGAGAGGATATGATTGACAACAACACGAGTGAAAGAAAGAGAAACAGAATATTCACATTTAATAATAGGTCATAGATCTACTTTAACTCACACATAATGTTGATGTTTGCTGTATTAGTATTTTATAGATCACTTTTTCAATCATACAAAGATTCCAGTAACTTTTTCATTGAAGTATTACATGGAAAAGTTACTGATATCATGAATTCTGCCAATCAAGCATAATCATGTCTTTCAAACAGAAAAAACTAACAGAACAAATAATAGCCCTCCATTAATAGTCATAAAGCAATCGGATCTACCAATTACTGGTGAAAGGCAAAAGTACTGTCAAAATCTGATCCTAAATTGACAGGTTTCTAATTCGTCAGAGTATTACAGTCTATTTGAGGTAGCTGCAGCTGTTTGAAGAAGCAACGTAGAAGTTGTCAAGGAAAAAGTTGTTGTTTAAGAAACTATGGTGGCTACTACAAAAAAAAATTATTAGAATATTTTAAAAGCCAATAATAGCCATTATTTATTTCTAATTATTCAGAGTTATTTCCTTTGATTTCTTTCCTTCTCTATTATATTTTGTTTTATTTCTTTCCCTTTTCTATTATATCTTGAGTTTATTCTTTTCCTTTATAGTTGGTCCTGCAATAGGTATATATACCCCTCTGGTATTAATAATTTGGTTTCTATTCTAACATGGTATCATAGCCATGGCTCTACCCTAGAAGTTACACCCTAGCACCTTCCAGTACCTATTGGTATCTTCCGTTTTTCTTATCTGCCGTAGAACAGCATCTTTTGTTTCCTTTCAACCTCAGCATCCCTTCAGCCGCAGTTCCCAGCATGGTATATGCACTCCTTGCCCTCACCCACAACATGGTATTTGCCCCCTTCAACCGCAACACGACATCTGCTCCCTTTAGCCGCAGGTCAGGCTATGTTCTTGATTCCACTAGAGGATCGAATCCAACCCCCGTTTCACAACTCATATACTGAACGGTAGTGACTTTCTCCAATGGTCTCAAGCAATGTCTTTGTTCATCAAAGGACGTGAAAAGTTTGGTTACCTCAAAAGTATGGTTCGTGAGCCTGACCTGACATTTGGAGCCTGGGAAGTGGAGAACTCCACGGTCATGTCATGGTTGATCAACTTTATAGAGACTTCGATTGACCGATCATATATGTTCCTTCCACTAGTGCCTTCTGGACAGTTGTTCATGATACCTACTCAGATGTGGGGAATTCCAATTAGTTCTATGAGGTGTCCAAGAAAATCTGTGAAGCAAAACAAGGATCCAGGACCATAAACCGGTACTATAATGAACTAGTTGCATTATGGATGAAAAGCGGACAATATTATGACTACAAGTGGGAATCTCTAGCCGACCTATCTCTCTTCCATAAAATTATAGAAGAGAACCACATGTTCAAATTTATGCGGGCCTAAATAAATATCTTGACAAAGTCTGAGAATGTATCTTTGGTCGGGATCATATTCCTTCTATTTGTGTTGCTTTCATTAAGATTCGTCATGAAGAGAGTCAGAGACTTGTCATGCTTGATGGTTCTACTTCGTCTGCCAAAGCATCCTCCTTAGTTTCTAATAGAGACTTCGATTGGCCGATCATATATGTTCCATCCTTCCACTAGTGCCTTATGGACAGTTGTTCATGATACCTACTCAGATGTGGGGAATTTCAACCAGCTCTATGAGGTGTCCAAGAAAATCTGTGAAGCAAAACAAGGATCCAAGACCATAAACCGGTACTACAATGAACTAGTTGCATTATGGATGAAAAGCGGACAATATTATGACTACAAGTGGGAATCTTTAGCCGACCTATCTCTCTTCCATAAAATTATAGAAAAGAACCACATGTTCAAATTTATGCGGGCCTAAATAAATATCTTGACAAAGTCTGAGAATGTATCTATGGTCGGGATCATCTTATTTCTACTCGTGTTGCTTTCATTAAGATTCGTCATGAAAAGAGCCAGAGACTTGTCATGCTTGATGGTTCTACTTCGTCTGTCGAAGCATCCGCCTTGGTTTCTAATAGTTCTCAACCTCAGACTAGCACACAAACGTGTGATTATTGCTGCAAGCCCAACCACACTCATGATAAGTGTTGGAAGCTCCATAGAAAACCTACATCCAAACATTCGGCCCAATCTTCCACTGCCAAGGATCTCACTACGACATCTGAATCCAACATATTACAACCGACCTATACCCAGTACAATTTAGAATCCTCTATTTCTCTTGAGATTCAAATGAAGCATCTAATCAAGATGCCTGGATCCAACCCTCTCACTTACAGCGGTCAACGTCCCACATTCGTCAAGGTATCAATCCTATGGTACTCACTTCTTTTGCCTCTTATAGTCCATGGATCATTGATTTAGGTGACACGGACCACATGACTGGAAGCTCTTAAGCCTGCTCAACATACTATCCTGTTCAGGGAAAGATACTGCTAAAATTGTTGATGGGTCTTAAAGATCTATTATTGGTAAAGGGTATGTTGTTTTAACAATAGTTCCAACTCTAGAATTTGTGTAACATGTACATTTGTTGAAATGTAACTTTTTTATCCGTCAATAAGTTGTCATATGACATTCTTCTGATGTCTGTCTTTCAATATCGTTGTTCGGGGAGAATGATTGGAATTGCTAGGCGGGTTGGAAGGCTCTACTTCTTCCAAGAGAAAAGCACAAAGAATGAGAACACTCCACCAAGTAGAGTAGTTTATCTCAATCCACTGAATGTCTTATTATGTTATTACATTGTTGTTTGAGTCATCCTAATTTCCAGTAACTAAAAACAAATCTTTGCTGATGTTTATTAATAAAAATCATTCTAATCTCAAATGTGAAATATTTCGGTAGGCTAAGCATCATCATGTCCCTTATCCACCTCACAATTGCACACCTTCCATTCTTTTCTCTCTTATTCACAGTCCTCTCGCACCCCTAGCTACACCAATAAACAGTGGTTCCTTTGATTGATGACCACACACGGACAACACAGTCTATATTTTAGAAGATAAATCTGAAGCTCATGTCACCTTCAAAAACTTCCACACTTTCATTTTGACCCAATTCAAAACTCCTATTCAAATCCTTCGGACTGACAATGATGAATTTTTTAACTTTGTATTAGAAGAATTCTTGATAAGTAAGGAAATCCTCTATCATAGCTCTTGTTCTGACACTCAACAAAATGGGATAGCCAGGAGAAAAAACCAGCATTTTCTCTACATTACTCGCTCTATTATGTTTCACTCCAATGTTCCAAAATGTTTCTGGAATGATGTTATTCTTATCACCACTTATCTTATCAATAGAGTTCCCTCAAAAATTCATAACTTTCGTGCCCTTTATCCTTCTTGAGATTGTGTTTTCCAAACAATCGAGTCTTCTCCATTTTATACCCCAAAATTTTTGGATGTATAGCCTTTTGTTAGCAACACATCCCCAACTCAGAGTATAATTGATCTCGGGTCCATAAAATGTGTTTTTTCTAGGATACTATGCCACTCAAAAGAGATATATGTGTCTTAACCCTACCACAAATAAGGTTTACGTGAGTGTTAATGTCCAATTTTTTGAAAGTGTTCTTTACTTTCCTAACTTAGCCTCTAGTGAAGTTGAGCTAGAGTTCTTAGACACCGTTCCTTACCCTACTCCTGTGGAAGTTCCCCCACACCACCTAAAATCCAACAACTATTGGTTCCTTTGGTTCCACCCACCTCTCCTACCACCAAAGAGCCCTCTGCCCTTTTGGTTCCACCTGCTCACCCTCCCACTCCCCATGTCTACACTAGAAGTACTTATTCTGATGCACCTACTTAGGAGCTTGCTAACCCCTTGCTGGGCCTTGAATACCCTCCGGACGACATCCCCAACATTGCTCCTACTCAAAATGAGGAAGTTAGTTCCTCTAGTAAGGAACGCAATCAGAAATGTTCTCTTTATCCCGTGACAAACTATGGGTCTGTTTGGGGCAGTTGCAGCTTAGCTGCCCAAGGAAGCTAATGTGGGGAAGCCAAGTGTTTTTTTATTTTCTGCGGTTTAAAAACAGCTATATGACAACTGTTTCTGGACAAATGACCATTCAACCCCTATGTAGTAATGTTGTTTTTAACAGAACTGTCATAGTCATATATGTGATACTTCAGAAACAGAAATCTACTTCAGCAAAATACAAAAATCCAAATATGCACCTCACTTAACATCGAGTACCGAGAAAGCTAATAAAGGAAAAAAATTACAAAAATTATAAGTAATAAAATGATCATATTGTTTTTAAGATGGAGATGGTGTATGTCCCGTGCTACACTGTCCTCAAGAGATGTTATCCATTCCCGATCACTGTCGACAGTGGAATCCGCCGGACTGTATACCCACCGTAGAAGTCACACTTTTTCATGATGCTCCGCGGGCACGGGCACCTATAGAACTGTCTTCCATAGCTATGAGTCCGACGTGACGTCAATAAGAAAGTCTGTAGTCCGTAGTGGCAGAGCAATCATCGGGATGTCCTTGAAATCCTTAAGTTCATCTTTTTTGATGCTACAAAAGGCGATTCACTAGTCATGACAGAAGTTTAAACTGCTACATTAAGTAATATATTACAGTTTTTTCAGGTGCGAGGTCTCAGAAAGCTCAATATACCAAATAACGAATATGTCACAAGACAACGAACCTTGTAAAAAACAGGGTTCTTGGTTGTTTTTAACCCCCGTAAAACCAACCTCGCATGTCATATATGCATATCATCAAAAAAGGTCAACCAAAATATCCTTAAAAACTATATCGCCGAAAAGAAGAGAAGAATTTGGTTGTCTTCATTAGAATTTCACATGTGACATCAATCAACAGAGACTAATAGGTCATCCAAAGAACCCAAAAGGTCAAACGTTTCATCATCGACCCCTTAAACCCACAAGAATAAAACCAAATAAAATACAAATGAAAAAAATACTTACAAATAGCATATAGAGGCCAAACAATCAATAACAAACATACAATGAAATAAAAATAAACATAAACTGAATAAAATTTTAATAGTATTGAATAAAGTACAGATAATAAAATAATAAAATTTTCAATCATCTGCCTACTATCACATCAGTAATTTTTTCCCTCAACTCCGTCATCTCGCTTGCACCTTCCCCGCCTGCAGTATAGGTGATCTAAGCGTAATTCTCACGTTGTGATAAAGAATGACCAAAGACGGTACTCAAAAGTTTCGACAGGTACATGCTCATGATCGCATTTGTCGGACGGAAGTTAATGTCGTAGCGGGAAGGATGTCGTCGAATGTAATTGTGGAGAGTCATCGTGGCAATCACAATTTGTACCTATTGTGGAGAGTCATCGTGACAATCACAATTTGTACCTATTTGAGAAACAGGTATAAAGGCATAACACAGAGTATAACTATTTTTTTCTTCCAAACAACAAAAATCTTCTTAATGACATTGCGTAACGAGTAATGTCTTTTATTGAACATTTATTTTCTACCTCGTGTTACGTTGCTTGCTCGCTCAAAGTCCGGTGTATGATATCTCGTATCAGGATATGCTTGAGATACTCTTGCTGCAACAGATATCCAGTATCAACAAAGTAGTATTTGTCTAATATGAATTGCATAATTAATATTGAGGGAAAAGTTAATTATGATATTAGTTCAGTTTCAAGCATACCGCAGGAGGATGTGAGAAGTTGTAAGTGACATTTTGCGTCGCAGCTTTGAAAACTCTACTGTCATGTGCACTGCCTTCCCAACTTTTCATAACAAAAGTGAAACACATATTGAAGTCGTAAATGACCATGACATTCTGTGTCGGGCTCCCACAACGGCTGATGAATGCAACACTCATTATTTTAAACACGTGCGTCAACGTGTATTCTGTCCATCGCTCCAATACAATCATAGTAAAATAAGATTGGGTTCCTACAAACGTTTTTTTTCGAAATTAAATGTAATGAATTTGAGGCATCACTTTAATGAACATGTATCGTGCATCACGTGAAAACTCTGTGGGGTTTGGTTCGAACGTAGGATTAGTAGGTTTGATGACATGTGAAAAGAAGCGCACAAGTGACTTCAAGTCCACTGAGAAATACCTACAAATTGTTTCGGATGACTGTTGAAATCACTTTATTGCCCCTCGCATTGATTCATTCTCGAATAATATGAACAATGTTATTGTCAACACCTCTCAAAGTCCTGACAGATCCATTAACTCCATGAGATCCATGTAGTTCCTCCAACAGATCAATGAATATTGTCTGTCTCATGCGGAACATATTGTTAAATCTTGTTGGGTAGCCCGCAAGCAACTCTCCAACCCATTTGTCCCTAAATATGAAGATGTATGGAGATTGATCAATGTATCCGTTGTAATACAAAAAAAAAATAAAGATACACTGAATAAGTGAAGTTCCAAGTAGTTTAAATATCCAAATCATAACGAAAAAAATAGACAAATACAAAAGTCTCAAGCGATTGTAAATTAAAAAAGTCTATCAAATGTTCATGCGGTCATAAAAACTTCATAGATATGCCACCCTACGGGGGCATCGCGCATCTTCACCAAAAAATCTCAACGGGTCGAATCCTCAAGAAACTCTATAGCAAACAATTACAGTGGTTCATGCTAAAAATTTCCCTGAGCCCATTCAGAATTTCTAGGGCCTGCTCGATAAAACTTGCATGAGGTGTGTGGGTTCACCGCTGCAATAAGACACCAGCTGTGATATCTGGTTTCTAAGGAAAACAGCACCAACTCTTTTTATTCTTAACCCTCGAACGCTTAGAACGGGATGTGGACTCATGTTCATGCTACTCCGGGATGGGGACTTCAATTAAATCACCCGATCGCTGGGCTCCCAAGTTCTCGGGAGTGCTACCAAACCTTATCTCGTTGGGAGCACATGCATACTTGCCTGTAGCAACGACATCCCCAAACATTCGATCCAGCATCTCCTCCTATTTAAGCTCAACTCCACATATTTTAAATTTCTTTGCAACGAACACCACCAACAAATTCATAAATGACACATCAATTAAAAAAATTGCAATTGACCAAATTAAGGGAATATGTCGAAAATGCTTACAGCAAGTCTTTCTGCCCACCACTCATCAGGAGTATCAATGATTTGTTTCACCGTATCTCATCCCAAGCCTATTGATCTTCATTTCAATTTCTTCCAAATTTTTCAATTTTTCTTGAGTTGATACAACTTGTTCTTCAGTTGGATCTTGTCGTACTCTTGCATGTACTTTCCTTAAATTTTTTATAATATTTTGTCACATTTCCTTGTTGAAATAGGTAGTATGCTTATTTCCCAGATTGATCACTTTTATACAAAAGTCACAATATTGTTTTCATTTCTTTTTTCCACAATACAAGCGTAGCAGTATCTTTTTTCTTATTAGTCATTGTATTACTACAATAAAAAACAAAGTTACATTAAAAAAATTGCCACAAAACCCTCACCCAAGCCACAACCAGTTGAGCAATGTCAAGATCAGTGAAAAAAATTAACACATAAAAAAATGCACTCTACCAGGCTCGGCAAAATAAATTAACTGCAAAATAAGTTATAATGAAACTTTTCTCATTGACCTAAACAACCTAACAAGCATATAATAGCAAACAAGTCATTGCCGCCATCCTAAAGCGTCCACAAAACCCTCACCCTTATCCACAGTCACCACTTTCTGGCCCAAGCCAAAGCCACAAAACCCACACCCCGAGCCACAACAAACACCCCAAGCCACAGCCCTAAACTATCACCCCAACCCATAACCACCACCCCAAGCCACAATCACCCCAAGCCAAAGCCAAGAAACACCACCCCAAGCCACAAGCATCACCCCAAACCACAGCCACCACCCAAGGTCACAACCAGCACCCCAAGGCACAGCCCAAAACCATCAACCCCAAGCCACATGCATCACCCCAATCCACAGTAGAACTTTATGGGCCCAAGCCACAACCACAAAACCCTCAGCCAAGCCACAACCACGACCCCAAGCCACAGCCACCAACAACCCAAGCCACCACCACCAACAACATGCAACACAATTCTTAGGTATTTACATGTCTAACAACAAAAAAACCACCATCACCAATCTTTAAGGGGCATTTTGATACATGTCATACAATGGTTGTGTATTTACATATCTAACAACTAATAAACTTACATATGTACATGGATGATACCAACATCTGAAAATCAAAAAAACACCTTCACTAATACATGAGGGGCATTAATATATGTGAGCCCCCTAAAACAATTTAATTTTTCTTTTTTTTGTAAGATCCTCATGAGGACCACCCAATTGTAAGATTCTCATACAATTGTTATGTATTCATATATCTAACAGCTAAATTTCCTTTTTTTCATAGAATTTATCAACCCAAAGATCAAGCCACCAAGAAATTACCGCATGACCACGACATACTCCACAACAAACACATTTATCACAACAAACCACCACCCTAAATAAAGCCAGCACCACCAAAGCTATAACAAAAAAATTATGGGGCATTGACATGCATATCACAGAGCTCTTATATATTATACCTAAGTCACAACTAAACTTTCATATATAGACACAAAGAATAGAATACTTTCACAATTTGATGGATAACCTATATGGAGCTTTTCTATCTGTTGGTACTATTGTGCTGCACTGTGACAAGAATTAACACTGGCCTAAACATTATCTTGTCTACCTTTAACGAATCTTGGATGGACAATATGACAAATAATAAGTGCTCACATCCATACCATCGAATTCCTAAGTATTTACATATCTAAAATCAAAACACCTAGAGAAGAAGCATTCGCATGGATACTAGCCTACTCACACAAATCTTTTATTTCACGGATCCTGAAATTCCTTTCGAAAACAAAAAATAAATTGCTTCGCTACAGAACAAAAGAGAGGAGCGGAACCAACTAAAGGGAGCCAAAGGGAGAAAGAGAAGAAGAACCAGGTCAGGGAAGCTAGAGATCGCTGCTTCGCGTGACATCGCAGAGGAGTTCGGGCTGAGGGGGTTAGGGCAGAGGAATCGCGAAAGAAAGAAGAGCACTAGCGTAAAAAATAACAAGAGAAACGTGAGTCGCGGGGTCGAATCTGCAGCCCGCGTTTTATGAGAAATTCGTCGCAATTGGCGTAAAATGCAGCTCCAAACAACCGTAAACCATCTGTCCGCCCCACACTCAGCTGATGTTTCTTTTCACAGATTATCGCCAACCTATAGAGCACTTGCTACAGCCCTGACAAATCATAAACTTCCATCTACTATTGAGGTTGCTTTAGCAGACCAAGCTTGGAAAGTTGTCATGGAGGAGATGAATGCCCTTAAATGAAATCATACTTGGGACATTGTTGATCTTCCTCAGGGCAAGAAAGCAGTGGGATACTGGTAGATTTTTAGCATCAAGTTTAAATCTGATATATCACTTGAAAGTAACAAGGTACGGTTGGTCGTCAAAGGATCCTCACAGAACTACAGAGTTGACTACAATGAGACATTTGCTCCAGTGGCTCAATTAAACACAATTCGAGTTCTCTTATCGCTGGCATTGAAACTGGATTGGCCCTTATTCCAGCTTGATGTCAAAAATGCATTCCTAAACGGTGCTCTTACAGATGAGGTTTACAAGGCCCTTCCTCCATATTTTGGCTCCACTACCTCCAAGGGGCAAGTATGTAGACTGTGAAAGTCCCACTATAAACTGAATCAATCCCCACGAGCATGGTCCGGGAGGTTCAAAAAGGTGGTGGTAGGCCATGGATTCTCTCTGGCTCAATCAGACCAAACAATCTTCTTCCGACATTAATCCAACAACCAGCTAACTATCCTTATTGTTTATGCGGATGATATTGTCTCTACAGAAAATGATCTACCAACATTGTAATATCTGAAAAATATTATTGTTGCCTCCTTTTAAATGGACTTGGGATCTCTTAGGCTTACGCATGGAAGTTGCTCAGTCATCTCAGGGTATTTTCCTGTCTCAGCGGAAATATGTCATTGTCCTTTTGACAAATAAAAACTTATTGATGTTTCCAAGGCAGTTCCTGTAAAAAAGACTCGCTCCCAGTGCCTTTTAGGGAAACTCATACACATTCCCCATACACACCCCGGCATGTCATGCAGTTGGGATAGTAAGTTAATTCATGCATGGCCTCTATGAGCACCATCTCCAAGTTGTCCACCGGATTCTCCACTATTTAAAAGACACTTGGGTGTGTATTTTTCCCGCTACACCTCTCGCAATATTGTTGCTTCACAAATTTTGATTGGGTTGGATCCATCCATGATCGGCGATCTACCTCAAGGTACTGCTCATTTGTATGTAGAAATCTGATCACATGGAAAAGCAAAAAGCAGTTTGTGGTTGTCCTGAGCAGTGCTGAAGCTGAATTTCGATCCATGTCATTAGTAATTTGTGAGGCTCTCTTGTTACGCATTATACTCCGTAAACTACGAATGTCAGTCTCGTTCCCTACAGTTGTTTTCTGATAATAAGGCAGCCATTAGCATTGCCCACAATGATCGCACTAAGCACGTTGAGATTAACCGACACTTCATTAAAGAAAAACTCGAGTCCGAAGAAATTTATGTTCTTTTTGTTCCATCCAGTAGTTAGCTGGCGGATATCCTCACAAAGAACCTTCCTTGGTCACTATTCGATGATTTAAAGTCCAGGTTGAACATAACTGACATATATGCTTCAACTTGAGATGGAATATTAGAATATTTTAATAGTCAATAATAATCATTATTTATTTATGACTATTATGATTATTTCCTTTGGTTTCCTTCCTTTTTCTATTATATTCTATTTTATTTCTTTTTCTTTCTATCATGTGTTTATTCCTTTCATTTTTAGTTGATCTTGTAATGGGTATATATACCCCCCTCTTCGTATCAATAAGAAGTATGCTAGTTTCTACTATGCTAGTTTCTACTATAACAAATTTGATTTTGAAAAAATTAGACCGCAGTTTTTTAGCAGCCGCCGCAGGTAGCCAAGTCTGGTGGAAAGGCGCAATCTTCAGCTCCATTTTTTTGAGAACACAAATAATGCGTAGTTTTGCCAAACAAAAAAAATACTGTAGTACGACACTGCACTGCCACCACCACCGCCCCATACGCACCCTTAGATATGCCTACTGTTAGATTTAGTAAAATAATAAGAAAACAAAAGCAGTATTTATTTCTAAATTATCAATCTCTAAAGCATAGAAAAGTAAATATGGCAAGCATTAGCCCAAGTAAATTAGGAGTAGGCTTCATTAAATTGTATTTAACCTGCTATGGTCGCATCCTACGCTCATCTAAAAACACAAATTATGCGCAATTTAAAAAAAAATTATGTCATCTGAAAAAATGAAGTTTAAAGAACCAGGATCACTAGAAAAAACTAACATTTCAAGATTTAAGTTTAAGTTAACATTTCAAGAAAACTAATGGAACAGAACTCCTGGAAGGTAGAAACAACTAGAAAAAATAATGTAGGATTTAAGCAATTCAGATGATAAAAAAACATTATTAATTCTAACAATTAGAATACAGGTGAAGATGACATGGGAGCAAATGTGCAGTAGTAGCAAATTTGTGTATAGATTGGCTATTAACAGTGTTGGTAACATTCAATGGACATGATTTAACCGATAAGTAATTGTATGATGAATTAAAATTTTTAAATTTAAATAGAATACATTTTAATTAAAATTTAGAGCTATTAGATCTGCCATGGCTCAATTATTAAACGAGCCAAGTGGAATCCATATACACTACTTCATTAAATAATGTGAATACACCTTCCTTCTTATCTACAGCTCTTTTAGCATTATAACCAACACCTCATCAAATCTACTAGACTAAGTTATATCAAAACTATAGAGAGAAAAAGGGCCAAATTGGTCCATGAACTATTTATGAAGGGCATTTGATTCAAAAGAGTCCCTCAAATCCTTAAATACGATATAAAGAATCGGATAAAAAGAATATTTTGGATCATAGTTAAGAAGTCAGAGACCAAACGCATTTATACTTAGGAGCAAAAAAGACTCGATAAAAATAGGCCAAGAACCTTTTCAACGTTTTTCTAAACCCATAAATCTTAATGTAGCCCCCTCCCCACTATTGAGTTTTTTTGCTTACTGCTTAGCACCAAGTTTAGGCCATCACATCAAAAGGATGTTGCAATCTGGATAATGCTGCTTTAAGGAAAGGGTTGATCTCAGTAAACCAACCATTTCTAATAGCCCGCATGCACAAAACAGGGTGGGCCAAACACAACTTCGAATGCAACTTATAATGAAGCAGCACAAAAAAACATGGAATTTATCATTGCAAGAAAATAAGCAAGACAGAGAAAAACAATTATACATATTCATTAGACTTTAAAATGAAAATAATATAGAGCGAAGCACCTTTGAAACATTACATCGGATTTTTAAGGTGACACCTCATGCTCCAAGATTTAGTTTACTAAAATAGCGTATGAACAAAAGGCTTCATGGATCAAAATTTAATGAACATGCCATATGATTACTTAAGACTGAAATGAAGTGAAGCCCGAAACAGGAAACATAGGGACTAAAAACTCACCAGCTAGCTACCCAATCCAAAAAATTATACATAAAAACACTGCAACTTGAAAACTACAAAAGATGTTAGCTAATGGTTGACTAGCAACTATGATTTAAAAAATTGGGTTATATAGTACAAAATATGATTCTATAATCACAGCTTAGATTGATATAAGTACATAGCCATTCATGTTTTATTGAATCAATGATATCTTGTACATTGCAAATTTGCCCGATTTGGTCCATTCTGGATATGCAGAACCAAAACTACTAAAATTTACAGTACTGCCCCAATTAAGATTCCTTACTACCACTTCGTTACCCAACCACAGGTTTCATCCCCACAAATTATTGAATCCATGATGTAACGGTCATAATATGGGTTCCATTGAATAGCAGCCCAGCCACTAAAAAACATGGGTTTCTCTAAGCATTCTTAGAGAGAATTTCCCTATCAATTTTACTAGCCTAACAATCTTGAATAGCATAGACCACATTACTGTCTCCATTGAATTTTCAACATGGAATTCACAGATGAATTCAACACAATTGTAGCATGGCATTAAAAATTGTAAATTTATGGTAACAATTTTTGGGCGGGTAATCTACTACTACCACTACAATATAACAAAATGGATTTCATTTATTTTAGAAGTGTTGGGGTTCAACCAACCGCTGCCCCACCACTTATGAGTATGGAAAGATGCTTCTGCCACTGAAACTTAAAATTGGACACTTTTTATCATTTTTCTAGAAAGTTTATTACAATATTAATATAATATACCAAAAGTTCAAATAAGTAAACTCAAGGCATTAATGTGACAATGAATATTAAGCATCCAATCTTGACATTTCATCAATTGACAAGACAAAACTATAACTTTACCTTTAGATTTCATGTATTATATGCAATATCAAAGTTTTGATCAAGCCATAATTGATGTTAGAGAAGAGATTCTTAGCATCTCAATTTATTTATTAAAAATTATGGAGACAAACGATTGTACCACAATTGTTTGCAGCTTTATTACTAAATTCCACGAATCAAAAATATCAGCAACATCATCGTTATCATGATCAACAACTTTTCCCAACTCTTAGGGTTCTCATTCCTATTGAATGCCACACAAGGTCGTAGGCAATAAACTTATTATGCAAAATCGTTTTACATTAACACTATCCATGTTACCTCAGTTCCATAATTTTTCCATCCAAATTCTTGAATACAAATTTTAGCCTCCTTAAGAGTACGTGTTTATAACCTCCATTCTAGATCATCAAATAATTTGAATCAGTTTGTCAGTCTTTAATAAATGGTAGTCAAATTATCCGTCAAATATAATAATTCTTGATCTATCAATCTAAATATCATGATTTTGTCATTCTCATCTGAACTGTCAATACATTTTTAAATGTCTAACATTTGAATTCATACAACATAACTAGCCCAATTGCAATTTTATAAAATTTATCCTAAGCAGTCCATTTTATTATTTATCACATAATATTCTTCAGGCATTTCACCATTTAAATCATAAATTTGATTTTTACAATTACCATAGTTGTCAAAATCTCATCTGTTGTTAAATATTAAATCCAAAATGCCTTTTTACAGTCATCATAGAAGATTCCCATTTATTTTAAGAAGATATGTGACTAGAACATATTAGCTACAAAAATCCTGTAAAAAAACAACTCAATTTAAATATCTTTCATAAGCATCAGAATAACTAAAATAAAACTATATCAATATAAAAAAATAAAGAATTAATGTTAATGCTTTACATAATGCAATCGTAATTGGACTTGTTCACTTTACAATCACTTCCAATACTAGCAAATGCTCAAATACAAATATCTCTAACAGCTTAAACATACATTAAGCAATTTTTTCCCTATGTAGCAAATCAATGAAAATAACACTCAACCCTAAACATTTTTAAGATATACAGAAAACATATAAATATCTTTTCTCTACACTACAACTTGCAATCATTCTCTTAGCACAATGACTTCTCTAGTGACAGATCTTCTTAGCACAAAATCAAATGGATCGTCTAATATCGAAATGATTTTTCTAACTTCATCTTTCATAACTCTATCCCATAATGTTATTGTATGACTAATAAATTTGACTTATCCAAAATTATTAGATTTCTTAACATCTTCTTTGCTATTAAATAATAGCATACTGTCAATGATGAATGGTGCACTATTGGGCAAAGGTCTTGAAATGATTTTTCAAACTTCATCTTTCCTAACTCTATACCAATATTTTATTGTATGACTAATAAATTTGACTTATCCAAAATTATTAAAATTCTTAACATCTTCCTTGCAAATAAATAATAGCATACTTGTCAATGATGAATGGCACACTATTGCACAAAGGTCTCCATATAGTCATAGCACAGCGTATAGCACAGTGCACCATTTTAAATATAGCAAAAAAAATAAAACAAAAAAAAAGATAAAAATAAAAAATAATAATTTTAAAGATAAAATGATATAATAATAGAAACATTATAATACTTAAATTCAAGCACTAAATATCTCAATTACTTAAAATTCAAAATATTATGGTTTTTTTAACAAATTTAATAATGTCACGCTCAATTAAAATGTTTAAAAAAAAAAATTATGATCATCACAAGTCAAATAAACCTTACTTTTTTCATCAACATCATCATAACTTCGCAAAGCATAATCTACATCATCATCCCTCATCAAGCGAACAAAGCTTATTATCGTGCAAACACCACAATGTGGACAAATTTTTGCCCCATACATGTACATATATATGTATGTGTGTGCATTACAAAATTTACATACATACCACACAATTCTTAGAAATTTACATATTCAACAACTAAGATTTAAGATTTTATATATATATAATTTTGTGTCATAATAACATTAAAACATGTTCATGAAAAAAATGTTTTCACTTTAAAAAAATTAGTATTAATATTTTTTATCTACTATATAAATAAATTAAATTTAAGATGTTAGATATGCAAATATATAAGATTTATATTGTATGTATGTAATTTTTTTTTATTTTATATTTCTGAAAAATAAACTTAGCATTCGCCATAGGAGCAATGTGCCATGCAACATTGACCATGCATGGTAAAAATAGCGTGTGCCATTTTAATGCACCGCTTCCCACCATGTAAATGGCATCGAGGCCAGCTGCATCGCATCATTTAGCATCATTGACATATAAGAATAATAGATTGCTGCTTTTATAATTAGTTGGCACCAATAGTTGGAACGGGCATGGCCAAGGGTGGCCCTCACCCTTACTAAATTTGCAATGACCCTTTTTGTATCTATGTACAATATCAAAGCTTCATTCACAAGCCTTTTTGAATCTATGCATTAGAAGCCTCTTACAATATCTTCATGAATGGTTAGAGTGCATAACTTTGTATTGTGAGTGCCAAATATAAATACGCTCTAACATACCCAAGTGGTTGCATATGCAAGCAAGACAAGTAAAACAAAATGCCTCAAAATCTATATTGTGCATTAACATATGTAGAATATCAAGATGATCAAAATATTCAAGCAAGTAGAGGTCTGACTATAAAAACCTAAGCAAAAGGTAAACAATATCAAAAATACTCAAACAAGGTGAAGATGAATTATAAGAGCCAAAGTTTAAAACCCAAGCAAGAGCCCAAGAAAAAAGAAATTCATATTCTAAAGTTTCAAGTTTAGATTTTGTATTTAATAATTTTTGTAGTTTTATGTTACCTCTGGAAAAAATCTTAACCTGCCACTTTATAGACTTTTATAATGTCGGATGAGTAAATGCATACGGTTGTCATGTTCCTCCATTAGTGGCCCACGTTTCCATCCAAAAAATTTTCTTCTTTTTTTGAGTAATAGTAGTTGAAGAATCATTATAAACTCTATCTATAGTGATGATATGTAATAGTAAAAATTTTACTTAAACGTTAGAAAATTTTAGAGAAAATTATTCTCTTATTAATCGGAGCTTGGTCGCTAGTCATTGATCTAATTATGTTAGAAAGATTCGTAATCTCCTAGAGCTTGCTAATTATCCTCACAATCTCACTTCCAAGCCTCTCCTACATCTTACCCATCTCCTAAGATCATCATCAACCCAAGCCATCAAAATAATTTTTACTCCGTCTAGCTCTCAGCCTAGACTAGGTTCACCCTTAACTAGTCTTGTTCTTCATTCTCTCACAAGCACTTAAACCTATTGAAACTCCAACAAAAGTTTTGGATCACAACTAGATATCCTAAGCTGGCCTTGCACAATCACATTCCAACATTTCTCCACTCTTAAACTCATTCCTAATAAATTTAAACAAAATTAATCCAAAAATTAGGACCAATTGATCTAGTCTTTATTTTCCATCATCATACCACCCAAAAGGCCACCCCGTTGTATCATTAAATCCATATCACGCTTCCTCATCGTAAGCCAACAAATCACAAGCATCTTCAACCATTACTACACGTCTAAAGCTTCTAACCATCATTAACTTTGGTACCACAACAAAGCTTAATAGGATCTGAAAAAAGAAAAACAAGTCAGAACTATTTTTTAAATAAAAGGAGCCCTATTTGTGTTTTAATGGCATTTATTTTAGTTAATTAATCCAAACATTTGAGATAAATTAAATACTTTTTAATGATAGTATAACTTCATATAAAAAACTTAGTCCAATAAATACATTGCTTGCAAATCTATCATGATTGCCAAATCTTCCAATTAGATATCTCTCACCATAAAACTTAGCCTATCTCGCTTTGTGTGAACTTATCATTAGCCTTTTAATAAAGTGAAAACCTAAGTGAGATGGTGCTCAGCTCATAAAATAGCCTCAACACTGAAGCAAAGTAAATTTTATATGATAAACCTCAAAGTTAAATCTAGAAGATTGTTTTAAATAACTTATGCTAACTTGCTTCCATAAAGCACTTAGAAAAGAGAAGGGCATAACAATTTATAAATTTCTTTGCACTAAAATTACATAAAGATGTAAGTGCGTGAAAGTTTTTTATTTATTGCAAAAAAATAGAATTCTATGAAAAAAACATCTGACCTATAAAAGGACTTTGAAATATAAGAGGTGTAACACCCCCCCTATTGAAAGTTACCTTAGCCTAAAAATCACTTTGATTACACATTTATATTTTCTTTTTTTCTTTTCTTAACTTAAACTATTTCCCTCCCATCAATCTTTCTACATATCATTTTCCAAAAAATAATCACATTCAAATTAGCCTGGCACCCAAATCAGTTTCCATATACCAAGTTGAAAACTTAGGGTCTGTTTAGGACATTGCAGTTTATCCAGGATAAGCGAGTTATTCTGACAGTCGTTGATAAGTGAACTGATCCGAATAGTTCGTTTGTCCGTTTGGTTTGAACGATTTGAAAACGAACTTATTGCTGCTATTTGTAGATCAATGACAATTCTACCTCTGAACTGAATAAAGAGAAATCTCAGAGAGGAGAAGGAGAGCACATTTGTACAACCTGAACTTTTGTATTATCATATAACCCAAACCCAAGTTATCATTCCCCCGTTAAAATCTGAAAATCAAAATTATGAAGGAAATAAACTAATAAAATTCCTTAAATAAACATGACGATCTGCGCATTCAAGAGTAGAATAAACCTCAAAATCACAAATTTGCTTCACACAGCAAGAGCTAATGAGAATAAGGAAAGATGAATATCAACAAAGATTGAAAAGAAGGATATTCTCTCGCAATGGTGACTTGAGATAGTGTTTGAGAAGCGCAAAGCGATCAATTGAGGGAGTCGTGAGAAGAAGAAATAGCTTCCAATTCAACCTACCTTCCAATTCCTGTTGTGTGAATCTGCTTAATCGCAGCAGAAGGATTGCACCAAAGAGCAGGAGGATCGCAGGTTACCCTAGGGCAAGGCTGAAGAATCGCAAGTTTTCTGCTTCGTGCGATCTCGTCTTCGCGATACAATCGGCCTTCGCGGGCGAAGACGAGATCTCGGCTTCGACGAGATCTCGGCTTCGACAAGATCCCGGGAGGAGATCGCGGCACAGCTGGGAAGGCGACGAGGAGATCCCCTAGCACGAACATGGGAAGAGGAGATCCCGACACAGCTTTGAAGAGGGGATCTCGGCTCCTTCCGCTCCGCTCATAGCACGAACCTGGGAAGACGACGACGGGATCACGGGCTACGGAGGTAATTAGAAGAGAAAACGCGGACGAAAAAGCCGACCGCGGGGCTCCCTCTCCGTTCCACGTTCAATACAAAATAAAAACAGCGTTTTCAAATAAGCTCCTAAGAAGTGTGAACCAAACACTACGGCGGCGTTTTCAAAAACGCCGCCGCAGTTTTAAGCTGCCCCAAACGGGCCCTTACTCAGGATGAGAGATGCAATAGAAATTAGGATTCATAACAACTTTATGAAAACTAGAAAATGATTAAATAAAAGTAATGCCTAAATGCAATAAGCAAAAAGTTGCAAGCCTTTATAGCTCGTCTACAAAACAATACAACCAGAATCCCACCTCATAAATACACATAAGACCATAAAACTCATGGAATTAAAATTTAAAGTGAAAAGCTATAATTGATTGTCATAGGATCCCCTGTTGAGAGGGACAGTGATGTTTCTGATCGTAATAATTGTGAGCCTATTGTATCTAGATTTTAAAAAGAAATAAAATTTAAAGAAATGTTGAAAGAATAAGCCATAATCATTCTACCAAGAAATATAAGAAGCTAGTTATGTGTTGGTTCGCATTAGACCAGAGGGACATCAATCCACCAAATTCAAGAAAATACAATCTGCTAGTTCTTGCGAACCAATCAAAATTATAAAAAAATTGGAAATAATGCATACCAAGTTGATATGTTTATCAAAATGCTTATCAATCTAATTTTTAATAGTGACAACACCTTATCATATGATGGAGTTAGTCAACCTAAACTATTCAAAAGGACAATTCAGCAAAATACAATGCCCTCACCTGCATACTCCATAGATAACTTTCATGGAAGTAGAGTCACATCATTACTGAAGAAATTCTCATATAGATAACTTTCATGGAAGCAGAGTCACATCATTGCTGAAGAAATTCGTAGACTTAGTTGTAGATTGCAGGTATCTAGATAGATGGAAGACCAAACCCAAACTATAGATATTTGGATGACAAGAGTAATATTAGACAAACTTACAATTCAACTTGTAGAGGATTACTGGAATTTTAACTCCAAGGAGCAAAATTTATAGGGGCTTTTACATACATAGCACCCAAAATTTTCATATTTACATATATCACACCAAGACTTTTATAATTACGAAAATCATATGAAAATTAGCACTCATTCTCACCTTTAAATATTTAAATACATCCTTTCATCCATAGGAAAAGTGCTATGTGTGTAAAAATGAAACTTTAGGTGTGAGATAGGTAAATTCATAAGAATTGATAATTTTCTCAAATTTAAATTGAGTCTGGGGGTGTTGATGTAGAACAGTAAGATGATCAAAATAATCAAGCTAAGAGAGACCCAATTACAAGAATCCAAGTAAGAGCCCAAGCATCAAGCAGCTTAAACTATGAGATGCCCAATTATAAAGCGCAAGCACAAGCCTAAGCAAGAGCACAAGTATGAAAAAAAATTTGCATTTTAAAATTTAGAATTTGTATTTAATCATTTTCCACTTTTATTTTAATTTAGGACAAGGTTTTTGTCGACCATTTGATGAATTTTTGAAATGCTGAATAACTTGATGCATATGACTAGCACATTACTTCGTTAATAGCCCTCTTTCCTTCCAAAAAGTTCATTCCATTTGAGAGTGATAGCCTAAGAGTCTTTGTCAACTCTAACAGTGTTGATAAGTACTAAAAATTTTCAATTTAAATAATATGAAAATTTGGAGTAAATTATTCTCTAGTTGCTTGATGCTTGATGGTCTTCCATTCACCTTTCTTGGGAAAAGGTAAATTATCACTTTACGCATGCTATTCTCTGCAAAACATCTCCAACATCTTCCCCTGCATCTTTTAGACATCTAAGACTATTCATCTTCAAACAAAGTCATCAAAATAATTTTAACAAAAGCCGTCAAAAAAATTTTAAAAACCTACTAGAAGCTCTCAGCCTAGACTAGGTTTACCCTAAATTTATTTCCTTTCCTCTCAGGAGCACTTAAGCCTCTTGTAACTCCACCAAAAGCTCCAAATCAGAAAAACATATTCTAAGCTAGCCCTCAACAATCATTCCCAATATTTGGCAGCCTTAAATCCAATCCTAAAAAATATGAATCAAATCAGCCCAAACTAGGTCCAACTAAACTAGTCTAAGAGTCTGTTTGGGGTGTCCACAACATTTTGCAAAGGTATTTATAAAAATGTTATGGGGAAAGCAACTTTTTAGAAAGTTGTTGTGGGTATTATAAATAGTTTTTTTCCCAAAAAGTCAGCAGCCTTCTTGCAGCCATCATATTTTAATAGTTTTGGTTGCAAAAAACAACTTTCCACCACAAAAAAAAAATTTAGGAAGTGGCAAGAAAGCAAGTCCCCAAGTAGAGTTCTGGTGGTGGTGTGAAACGCAACAAAGACAGATTCTGTTTCAAACAGACCCTAAATTTTCCCACCTCTATACAACCCAACAGATCACCCCTTACACCATCAACAGTAAATCACATCTCCACATCATAAGCCAAATAGCCATCCCTAAGCATTACTTCACTTATAAAGCCTCCCATAACTATTATTAGCAAAAAGGGACAAAAATATGGACAAATGCAATTAATAAACCCTCAAAATAAAGCATAAGAAACTATAAATATGAATTTAAAAATTTTGAGATAATAGGTAGAGTAAAAAATATTGAACCAATTCTTTCAATAAATAAACAAATTATATCACTAAATCAAGCAAAATTCTTAGAGGTATGACAAATAAAGTTATAATGGAATTGAAATATTGTGAGAATAGAGAAGTAATAAAACCAAAACAATAAATGAAAGATTAATTAAGTATTTAAAATATAAGTGGCTATCACTGTGTCAATTTTGTGCTCTATTCATGCTTTATTCATGTATGGCATGTGTTAAATAAATTTCTAGATATTCTTTAAAAGATAATTGAGGCATGCTAAATGGCCAACACAACATGATTCCTCGTCAAATATTTTTATGCATGTACAAGAAAATCATAATGTTTGTGCTTGCTAGTTCAATATTAAGTTGGATCATTGTCAAATCAAGAGAAAACAAAGAGTAATGTGTGAAATCATTAAAACTGCTGAGAGCATAAATTAGCACATCAAACTCATGTATTTGAATGACAAAATCAACATATGGAGATTTGACAAAAGCAAAGGCGGGTGGGTGTGGTGGTAGTGAAAATATGACAAAAGGAGACAGGGTGATCTTAGTTTTGTATAAAGAAAAAAAGGTTATGTCAAGAGAAAATTTTCTCCTAAGCCTTCCACCATCTTTAGCTATAAATGTACACACTTTAGATAAATTACTTGAAATTAACCAAACTGATCTACTTACCATCTCCTTTAAGCTGAGGCAATGCAGGAGGGGCAGCTTCTTTTGCAAACGAACGAACTATTGCTAAACGCTCATGTGGTATTACAATAGGAACAACTGATAACTGTCAATAAAAATAGAAGGGCTAATTTATAACAAAGTGGTAACATAAAAAAAACGTCTATTAAACTAGAATACATATCTTCATACATAACCATATTAGTGGAAAAGATAGAATATGTGGAAAAACAAATTAAAAAAAATCCCAAGAAAATATATGGTCTAAACATGTAATGTTATGATTACTAAAGGTTTCAAATACCATTCACCCTCATGGAGAAGGAATATGATAAAACAATTTTGATGATGCTTATGAGCTATTTAGGAATTGGTAGGCTGCTAAAGGAGAAGAGAGAAGACACACACACACACACACACAGAGAGAGAGAGAGAGAGAGAGAGAGAGAGAGAGAGAGAGAGAGAGAGAGAGAGAGAGAGAGAGAGAGAGAGAGAGAGAGAGAGAGAGAGAGAGAGCACATCACAAAAAGAAGAAAGTGAAGAAGACTTGGGGCCTGTTTGGGACAACTGTGAATTTGCTGAAGAATAATCTGATGTTGCCAAAAAACTGCGATAGCTATTACAATTTTTTTTGAAAAGGTCAAACCGCAACTAGAAAGCTGTCACTGCACCTAGCCATGCCGGTAGAAAAACACTGATTTCAGCGGCCGCTTTTTGAAAAAGCTGTCAAAACGCTGTTTATCCAACCGGTGCGGCACAGCACCACCACCCCAAACGGACCCTTAAGCTTCCATTTTTTTATTTAAAAATATTTAAAAGTTGCATATCATCCTAAGGCACCCTTTCTATAAAAGAGAAACCTCAATGCATACAAAAAAAACACTTAATGCTAATAAAGCAACATAGAATAAATCCTTTTTATGCATTTTTACACAAAACATAATTAAAATATGTTAAGAATAGATATATGGCGCTGGTTTGTAAGAAAAATAATCAATGAATGAGATGATCTTGTATGATTTCATATAGTCCAAGAGAAACTCTTCTACAAGTCGTTGAAGTTGGTGGCTATGGTAGTTACAGAGGCATAACATAAAGATGGGAATTGCTTAAGGTGGCAGCAAAAGTAAATTGTATGCCTGCAGAAGTGTCTAGTGGCTTTGACTGAAAGCATCGCTAATTATCACACCATCATGTATAAAGAGTAATATAAACTAGAAACAGATGATGGTATATTAATGACAAATGGGTTTAAAACAAAAACCAACATGAACAACAACTGGGATAGAGTAGGCATTAATACAATAGGTTGTGAAATATCTCCATCTCAACATGCCAGAGAACAACAATAACTGAAGTAGCACGTGATCAATGTTAACATCATGTATCTCTAACAGAGGAACAATATCAACAATTAAAATTGATTCGATAGGAGGCACCATCTCATGCTGCAGCTGCAGCTCAATCGCTAGGTCAAATTCCATAATGGAACCTAAATCAGACTTTGAATATGGTAATTGACAATGGTCTTAGTGATCGCAATCATCATTAGATATTAGCTCATCATCATAGTAATCATCAATCAATCTAATCCAAGAGCAAGTGTATCAAAAAAAAAAAATTGCATTCTCAAGTTTCTAGTATAATCCTAAGCACAAAATCAAGATCAATCTCAATAGCATGAAACCCCGTAAATAGTGGAGAAGAAGTCTTTAAAAGATAACAGTAAATAATATATGTGCAAACATTGAGTCTACCACTATAAATTTGATGTTTGCTAGTCACTTGATGAGATAGAAGAGGTGATTGATCGAGGTGATTCGGCATAAAATGATTATCATAATAACAATGAAAGTGTGCAAATTTTTCATGATGTGTTATATCAAGGTCATGCTATCAATGATGAGAAGATGTATTGTTATCATGATATCAATAATAAGATTATGCATGATCAGTATGATATAATCCATAATAACTGTGATATGAATGACTACTCCATCCAGTAATATGAAGGGCAGCAATCACAAGTATTGTGACAGGAAGTGTATGATATTTTCTACATGTATCATAACATCAATAAAAACCTCGAAGGCACTATAATTCATTACATAAATATATATTTCATGTTATTCTTAAATATAACCCTCTAAAGAAAAACATAAATAAGATGAAAACCCTTCCAAATTCAAATTATAGACACTCAATACCAATCAATACAAAGATTACAGAACTCGATATAAACTTGAGATCAGCACTCAAAGCTCACAGTTAACAGTAAGGACCCAGTCAGCTTATGGTTGGAAGTGCTCATCATGCAGACATCCGGTTTTAAAATATCAATCAAGGTACAATCAAGCATAACTTGCGCTTAGGCCAAGGTATAAGAACAATGACCAGTTCAATCACTATAATATGTTTTTAGTGAAATGTGTATAACATCAAATCTACACTTGGAGGAATGTGTCAAGATTCTAATCATCAATGACAGAAGGAAGAAAAAAGCAACCAAAGATAAAACTTTGATTCATTTTTTGAATTCAGGCCTAATTGGGTGCCGTTTTCAAGAGCTGCTACACCAAAACTTTGATTCATTCTCTGAATTCAGGCCTCGCTGGGTGCCGTTTTAACGACCTACTGTGCCTCAAGGTAAAACTTATTCCAACAACTTGAGCTTAGTAGACAACACGGTTGAAAAGGTAGGGTGAACGCAATCATAATTATCAAATTACAACTCATTATAAGACGTTAGGAGTGGCGGCTACGTGAACAGAACCTATAATTAAAACCCTTACTATACAAACTCGATGCAGAATAGATCAGGGATATCCAACCCACATTTGCCCAAACCTTCGATCCAGTACATGTTTAAAAATTAATATTGTTTCAATCTACATTGAAATGAGAAAAGATTACAGAATCCAAAGGATCAAGAATGCATGATATTGTTGGTTGAGATACGAAATTGAAACCAAAACCCTATTTCTCGTGCAAAGAAGATTAAGAGATTGTAAAAAGTGTTATCCTGTGATATCATCCGAAGCTCCGCAATACCTGTCGGGATCGCGAGAGGAGGCGACAAGCCAAAGCCATGGCTGATTATCTTCTCTCGGTTCGCTCGAGAAGGCGGGGTGCGACTCAGCGTACGCCTTTTACCTAAATGGTAGTAAGTGGATCGGCCGGGAAAATTATTATGTGAGTGATGAATGCTCGACTCTGGTTCCCTTATAATTGCGGTGGAATTTTTGAAAAGGCTTGGTTAGCTGTCTGCTGTGTTTAGGGCTGTCCAAAATGAAGAGTTTGCGTTCGGTTCATCAAGAAGTTCGTGTTCAATTCGTTCGATAAGCAAATAAACGAACATGAACAATTTTTTTTGCTAGGTTTGTTAAACGAATCAAAAACAAACAGTGATGTGTTCGATCGTGTTCGGTTTGTTATTGTTCGAAATATAAAATAATTTAAAATAATTATATATATAATTTATCAGATTTAAAAAATAATTATATATTATAAAAATTTATCATATTTTAAATAATTAAACTACTATAAATTATAATATATAATAAGTTATTAATAAGAATAATAATATTATAGTATTAATTATATTAAAATAAATATTATAATATTATAATTAATATATTATACTGTATATTAAAATAAACCTTAAACATCTTATTCGATTTGCTTCATTTTGATGAAGTATGGATTACCTGATGTGTACGGAATACCTGATCAATTTGCTTCATTTTGAGGAAGTATGTTATCAAAGCTAGGGTTGTCAAAAAAGAGCGTTGTTCGCGAACAGTTCGTGTTCGGTTCGCCAGAAAGTTCATGTTCGATTCGTTTAATAAGCAAATGAGAAGAACACAAACCATTTTTTTTCGTTAGGTTTGTTAAACGAACCAAACACGAACAGTGATGTGTTCGAACATTTCAAACATGAACACTAGTTCTGTTCGTTCGTGTTCGGTTCGTTTACACCCCTAGCTGTGTTTGAGAATTTGTATTTTAGAGTTAGGTCTACTAAAATAGAATTGGTACAAGAAAAGTATTTTATGACTTTTAAGGAAAGAAAAGATTCATCGTACTCAAGTAATTTTAAGAAAAATTAAATTTTATCTTAATAATTTTACTATCAATTTAGAAGAAAAGAACTTAAGTCGCTATAAATGGATCTTTAAAATCTTCCTCAAACAATATATGTTCATTTAAGACTTAAATCACATCTAAATAAAGTTGATCTAAAACTTATTCAAATAGGGTTTGAATATGATTATAATATGGCTAAAACTTTGTTCAAATAAAGTTCGAGGTATAAGTATAAATTGAACCTTGTTGGAGTATGACTAAACAAGATGTAAATATAATATTTCTACAACAAATAAAATAAAGACTATTTCAAGAACTTACAACGGTTGAAAAGGTAAGGTGAACGCAGTCATACTTATCATAGTACAACTCATTATATGAAAGATATAATATAGTGTGAACATTGGGCAATAACACAACATAATGCTATCTAGTATCTATAAAACAATCAATTTAAGCGATAAACACGGCATTAAGTAATTTAGAAGATCTAATATAATAAAGTGTAGTTATATTTACAACATAATATATGTAATTTGAGAAATTAAGATTGGATTAATGAAAATAATACGCATGTTGGACCATAATCTGTTTGTAAGAATACTATACAGGCAAGAGCATTTGTGAACTCATGACATGAGAGGGCAGAGAGAGTGGAGAATAACTTTTCTCCTTTGTGGGGTCCTTGAGAAATTTGTGGGACAAAGAAAAAGGGAACCCATATGGGTACCATCCCCTCCTTTATATAGTTTGAGACTAATGCCCTTTTCATAATATGTATGTTATGGGATAGAAAATGTCGACCCCACGGTTCTAGGGTACAAACTTCTATCGGGTGTACTATCATATGTCATTTAGGTTAGGCTACCTCATGCAGTTATATTCGGATGGACATTTGCCTTAGGATTAGCTAAGGAAGTTGTTGTGCTTGTAAACAAGCTACGAGTTGAAATCAGCAGCCAACTTATAAGAACCAAGGCAGTTAATTAACTACAGTAGTGTCAGGAGCCTAATGAAAAAAAAGGAGCAAAAACACCTCTATGAAGGGTGTTTTCATTAAAAAAATATATATTTTTAATGAAACACCCTTTGTAAAGACATTTTTCATTACTAGATATGTTTATTTTTATTATTAAATTTAAATTGAAGTAAAATAAAAATAAATCAAATTTACAAGTGAATTTTGAATGTGCATATGAAATCTAAATTACTTATAGAGCTTGCACCAAGACAACTAAATGATGAATAGGATTTGAATTGATCATTTTATATGTTGTTCATGTTTAACTATTGTTCTGATTGAGCTTCGATATATATGTTCATGTTTGAGATGTTTAAATTTTTTGACAAAACACATTTATTTTGCAATTTGTAAGTATTTTAAACACTGTTATTGTGAGGTTTCAACCCCGTATACAAAAAAACAGAGAGTTGTGTTTGGTAGTAGACAACAGGCATAATTTTTTTGTCAAAGAACCATGACATGAATCACTTAAATCATTGTGTTAATGTTAGGGCATTCCTGGAATCAATGTGTTGTATGGCTTGAATATAAGAAAATTTTGTAAGGGTTGTTGCACCAAAGTGTAGTGTTAAATAAGCAATATTTTCTATATCATGGAATGAAGCAGGCAAAAAAGCTAATTAATAAAATTAATATTATGATAGAAAGTTGGAAAATACATACTCTCGCAAGTATAATTAGTAAATATTATGGTTCATAAGAAGACAAATTCATTGTGCATTCAAGAAACTAAATGAGTTGGAGAAAAGACTAAGGAGATCGATAGCTTTTGTTTTAAACTTTGGTATATATGCAAGAGTCATACTAGAAGTGATCTAGGTGTTATTATAACTAAAAGTGTAAAATAAAATGTTGTAAAAAATTATTGAATTGAAGATAGAATTATAGCCATAAAAATCATTTTGATCTTATAAGTGTGTATATTCCTCAAGAGGGTTTAAATATATGTTAAAAGATATTTTTTTGAATGACCTAGAAGAATTAACACAAATAAGAACTCTTAAAAAATGATTTTTTATGGAGGATATTTAAATGGACATGGTAGAGTGGTGGAAAATTTTATAAATAATCATGGTGGCTATAATTTTGGAGTGACTAATGAAGAAGGTAAAGTCATATTAGATTTTGCTTTAACGTGTGATTTTGTTTTTTGCTAATATTTATTTAAGAAAAAGAGAAAAAAATATTATCACTTACAATAATGGGTCTAATAAAACACATATTAATTATTTCCTTATGAGAAAAGTAGATTGTTGAAATTGTAAGTATTGTAAAGTCATTCAAAGTGGAAATTTAAGTACTTAACCTTGATTATTAATTTTGAATTTTAAGTTAAAGAATTGTAAGAAAAAAAATATATAACATTATATTCTCATAGAGTTATAGATACTTAAAGGATACAAATAAAATTATTTTTATGAGTAAAGTTCAAATTCTTAAGATTTGAAATATTCATGAAGAGACTAATGTTATGTGGGATAAAGTAACAAGCAACAAAAGATATACTCAGAGAATTAAAAAGAAAAGCTCTTTAAATAAGAATAGTTGGTGGTAAACTAATAATATATAAGAAGTTTTTTTATAAAAATCTGTTTAAATATAAAGGTTTAGTGAATTGAGGAAAATATAAGGTGGCACATGGGAATAATTTTTTCCATTAGGACTCCACAAGTAGAGCTACGTGCGGAGTCCGATAGCTGCCGCAAATCGCGGCAGCGATAAAAAAAATTTTTTTAAAAAAAATAATAATAAAAATGGGACCGGCTCCCATACATGGTTGTGGATGAGTGGTGAGGATCGGACTCCGCACGTAGTCCTGATGGAAAAATTTTTTGGCACATGGAGAGTATAAGTGAGTAAATTATGATGTTAAGAATTCAGATTTTAGTGATCTTCATAATAAATTACATACAAAATAGGGTGAAGGATATATGTATAAATTAGCCAAACAAAGAGATAAGGAAAAATAAGATTTAGTTCAAGTAAAATGTATTAATGATGTTAATCAAAAGCTACTTTTCTTAGATAAGAATATTCAACATAGGTGGTGAGATATTTTGATAAAATTTTCAATGAAGATTTTGAAAATATGATCAACTTTAGTGATTGCAATATATTTAATAATAATATAGTTTTTTTCATGTTGACCGCCACATTAATAAAATGAAAGTTAAGGAGGCTTTAAAGAAAAAATGAATTGGTCTATGAGTTGATTCTAGAAATCTTTGGAACTTGAGTTGTTTATTAGCCATTTAAGACTCTTTCTCTTTAACCCGGTCTACAAGTATTTATGCTTGGTGACCTCCACCATCAATTCTGTGACCTACAACAATAACTTGCCCTTCTTCATATTTGAGGACGACTTTAAGTGGCTCACCTCAAAAGAAAATTATTTAATTCTCATCTCACTTTTATTATTCACACCCATCTATGAAGACACCAAGGTTGCTATATAGTCATATTTTGCTGCCACAGTTAACAACAAAGTCTTGGACATTTCAACATTATGTGTTCCGACAACTATCATGCTCTTCTCTTGAACTTGTACATAATGGAGGATGCCAACCCCAAATAAAGCACAAATATAAGCATCCCCACTATCTGAATTATTATAAGAGAAAGACAAAACATTCATACTCTTGCTAAGAATGTCTTCACTCATAGTCTTAGGAGCCTTCCTCACATGCAACTTAGTAAAAGAGGAGGATGACCTCCTTAGAACAAGTCCCCTAAATTCCCTCTCCATAAGGGTATGCTTCTATTCTTAATAAGCATTTACTTTGTTCTAGTCTAGTTCACTGGCTGACCTAATATGAGAACACTGGTTGATAAAGCTCAATAAATATGTGCTAATTGTGGAAAGAATTTAAAATCCATTAAAATTTTATAAAATTAACTTTATAAGAAAAATAATAATTACACATTGTCTTATGACCCAAATTTGATTTGAGCGGGGATTGATAAACCACTCAACCAACTCAACTCATCTAATGCCAAAATAATAGAAATTCACTTCATCCTGTATCGAACCTCTTCGACAAATTCTATTTGCATGACAAGGAAAAGCACCACTAGCAATGCCTCCAGTTGGCGAAATTTTTGCATACGGACGACGTACACAGAGCTGCGTACGTGGTCCAATAATATCACACCCTCACCCCAAAAGTGTATGGGGTGGGGCCCACTTAAATTTTTTTTTTTTTTTAAAAAATTTCTCTGATAGGACGACGTACGCAGCTCTGCGTACGTCGTCCGGATGCAAAAATTCACGCTCCAGTTAAAATGGAGGATCAGATGTAGGAAGGATAGAAGATTTCCCCTCCTAAGGAATCATTGTAATTCCTTCTTAACCCTTAATATCTTCTTATTCCTTTCAGAATACGCATCCTTCGTGAGTTTCCTAAAAAATTCTTTAATGATCTCTACATTTAGGAATACATACATTATCGTGCATAAATAAAGAAGTAAGGAAAGTTGTATGCAAGGTGAATGAACAAAGATTATAAAATGATGGTTTAACAAAACTTCTTAACTCTTAGTTATGAAGGAAAGCAAGGGGCATGGATGTTAAAGGTTCTTAAAAAAATTGTTATTTACATTTATTATGACATTGAATAGTAATTATTGTTCTCTTATTCTATTCATAAGTCACTATTAAAAAAATGAAAGGATTAGAAAACTAAATATATACTATAAAAATATCTTAGATTTAGTTCATTTCAAACTATTCAGTGATCACTCGATCTAATATGTCGATATGGCATATCAATTTGGCCAAGATAGCGCTGCTAGCCAACTTGACCACTAGGTAAGTTAACAAAATAATAGATAGCTCAATCAAGGAGCTCAAGGGCATAATCCTATATGTTGAGTTCTCAATTCAGCCTATAGAAAGCCTCCTAACATATCCTTTTAGCAAAATCAGTCAACATGGCCAACTCACCAAGGAGAAAAGCCAACTAGAAAATAGACCACAAAGAGAGGGGGAGGAGGGCAGGAAGAAAAACCAAAAACCATGTCTTTTGATGCTTCGGGAATGGTATTGTAAAAGGCTCCATTTATTAAGGATAATATGATATCCTCTCCACATTTTCTTTGACCTCTCTCTCTCTACTCAACTTCTTCCTTGGTGTTATGTGCCCATAGAAAAATCAAAATCCAATATTTTAATAATTATATTTTAAATAAAGGTTTGCATGCATAACATAATATTGATTATAATAAGTCAAATCATAAACTAAAAAAATCGTGATGCATGCACGCACTCGTGCACACACATACAACATTTCTATGGAATAAATTATTGAAAATTTATTCTAACGAACTTAAAGTTATAACAATAACAGTAAATTTTATTTGAGTTGAATGATTGCTTCATAAAATTTGCAGATCGAGTTAAGGTTTAGTTAACCTCTGTGAATAAGCTCCAATAATATTATGTTTGAGATGACAAATCTCTGGCTAGCACTATCAATTTTGAAAGGCAGTCAATCTCACAATTAGTTTAACTAAACCAAGTGTTCCTGGCTAGCCTCTTTACCTATTAGCCAAGTTAACTATGAAGATTTTTATCATGAAATCTACCCTACTAAACTATTTTATTTTTTATAATTTTGAATGAATGACAGGGCCGGGGCATTTTTAAAATCTTAAAAAATTATAAATTATGGTATTTGAAATTTTTTCTTTGTATTTTACTGATATGTAGGATAGGTGTGGGGAGAATACTCACAAAATTTTATGATTTATAATAAAAATTAGTTCTCTAAGATTGCTCTTGTTAAAATATAATCCTAATGATACAATTAATACAATTAATACAATTAAAATAGCAGACTATTAGTTTGAAACTAAAATTTAGAATTTTAAAATTTTAAATGATTATTATTAAATATAGTTATAATTTAGTAATTGTGGAATTATAATGAAATTCAAAATTAATATAATTCCATATGAGATAATTTTTTTTCATGATAGATACATTTCATTGATATTAGATTATTCACCCAATTTCTTACTTTTTTATAGGATTTATATATGAATTTTTGAACTTGTAGTGTTAATATCAATTTTGATCACACTTTACAATAGTATGGTGCATTGGTTTAGTTCATTGATTTATGCTGCTCACTTATATATGGAAATTTAACTTATAGATTTTGTGTTGTTGACATCATTTTAATGCTATGATTACTTGCATGCCTCAAAACCTAAGCTATTATCCTCTTAAACACTTGTGCTTGAGCTCCTCCAAAAAATGTTTCCACATGACGATGCCATTTTTCAGCATCGTGGCACTAGGCCAGTACCTAGGTGCCACTTTTCGGCACCGCGATGCCAAGTCAGCATCACAACGCCACAAATCAACTTTCCGGCTCCGAGGTTGGCGGCTGGTTAGACAAAGTTGTCAGAACCACGTCATCAGTGCTACAGAGCCGCCTGACCAATGCCACAGTTTCATGCTGACATGTGTCAGAGCCTTGAGGTACAAATTTTATCTTGTTAGTCTACATGGCGCATGCCATGTCAACATCTCCAAATCACCTTGAAAAAATGCCTGGGCGTCGTTATGCCCCTTTAGACAAATACCGATGGATTACTACATGCCCGGTGTCCTATCGAACGACATAGCATTCACCATGTCAATACCACCATAGCTCCAGTATTAGCACCTAAGCGTCAGGACTACATGATAAAAATTCATATTTGACCTGAAACCGCGGAAGCGTTCCACGCAAAGTTAATATTTTATGGGCAACATCAACAGTGTAGTGGTGCAATGACTGAACGTCATGGTGCCAAAATAACATTTGGCCCTTTCTTCTTCCCTCAACTCCCTTAGAGTGACTAAGAGTGCTTGGAATGTGTGAGCTTTCCTCAACATTCCTTCTCATTTCCTTCTCTAAAAGTTGGAATTTTTGTAATCCCAACCACTCTTCTAGTCATCTGAGTAATCTGAGAATCATTGTGAGGCTTCTCCCATTCATCTAGCCAAGAGTGTACTAAAAAAAACTTGGAGCATTTGAATCATATAAGCAAAATTTTGAGCTTTGAAGTATAGAGACTACATTCAACCTTCACATAGGTGAAAAATCTTCTTCCCCTCAATTTTTCCTTTATATAGAGCCCTTAGAGTTTTGTGCTAAAGGATTGGGCTTAGGTTGATTTTAGAGAACCACCAATGTTAGGAGCCTTCATGTTATCCCCTCTCTCACATTGAGTGAACTGATTGCTTTAGGGCCTTATCTTTAGCTCTAGTATTGCAGCGTCACCCTTTGGCACTGCGGTGTTAATACCCATTTTTGGATGTACTACGTTGGAGCCACTTATCGATGCCTAAATGCCAAAAACAATATCGATTAATAGCCCCTTATCATTATCTTTATAGTGCTACGATGATTCCTACCTTGCATTCCTCGCCCAAAGACTAGGCATTGCACAATAGTGTCCTGGTGCCATGTTCACTTAATGTTGTAGAGAACTATTGTAGTGACCCTCTCAACTTCAAGTTAATCTTAACTAAAGGCTATGACACCTTATTTTGGCGTTGAAGCTTTAGGTTTGAGCCTACTGACTAAGAACTGTTGAGTTTTTTCCAAAGACACAGTGTCGTGGTCATTATCCGATAACTTTTATTATCGTTCGATGCATATTCTCCGCACCAATTATCCAAGTTTAGTTCAATTGAATGTTCATAGGCCCCCTAAAACTTATAGGTTGGTGGTCCTAGTGTTTTTACCCATGGGTTACTAGTAAACCCTCTTGTAGGGTGGTGACCCTCATTTTGACTATGAATTTCTAGTTGAGTTTGGTTGTCTAAAAAATTAAGCCTTTAATCTTTTTAGGTTGAAGGGTTAGGAATTTGTATCTCGAAACGTCGTTATATTTCTTTATGGGGTTGATAATATTTTAGTATGGCTAATTGACTGGATTTATAACAACCTATCCACTATTGGCTTGATCGTTATAATTTCATTTTGCATCTTTTCATGAGTCGCCCAAGTTGACCACCTAGCAAGGCATGTGGAAAAATAGTTAAGTCCTTGCCACAACTTAGCAGTAGTCGCCTGCATTAGATTCTAGAGGATTAGCATGGTCTTTATGTTGATCTGAGGATAAGAGGGGCAAGCGCCTAGACGCTCCACTTTGGATCCACGACATTGAACCCGTTTTCTATTTCCGTATTTGAGAGGTTGTGCTACAGTTATGTCATCACAATATTGAGGCATCATTTATGGTTTGATTTGTACATTGATCTGCATTTGGATACTTGTTTGCATTCACATTTTTGTAGCATTAAGTCTTTTGGCTCATGTATTCTATATGTTAAGTCACATATGTTACTGTATGTGTCCTTCTTTGCATTCATTACAAGTTGGGTGTTTGGTTTGCCACCACTCTACCTAGGGTATTAGTGATTGGTGCGTAGGTGCTACCTTAGTGGAGCTGCGACGTTAGTCCCTTCTTCCTCTAAGACAAATGTTTAGTAGCCCAGGATCATTTGTATAACCTTGTGGTGTTTTCTTTTTTATTGAGGGTTACACTCTACATGCATTATATGACATGATGTATATTTCATTGTGAGTTTTCATTTGTTGCATTTACCATTTATATGATGCGTTTGTTGCATTTTATTTGAAATTTTGACCTTATTGAGTCGTTCCTTTGGGGTTTATTCCTCTACGCACTTGATTTGCATATTATACATTTCTATGCACTAAGGGCTTCATTTAATCCAAGTAAAATACCCATTTCTTCTTTTATAGGTGTAGGTTGTATAAGTTTGCATGACAGCGACAATGTTTTAGCTAAGTAGTAGATTGAACTGTGGTGGTAATAGAAAAATAAGTATTGAATGCTGGTTTATCTAGTCGGGTAACATGAATTATCATATTATTACCAAATCATGCAGGATCATTCCAAGAATAAGATCGAGTTAGCATTCATCACTTATTATGATGAGTGTTGACTCATTTAGAGACTCAAGACGGGGCCAACTTAGAGATCCCATCAAAATCGTGCAAAAATGCTCTTTGGCCCCTGCATTGCATGACCACCATGTAGATGAATGTGGAAACACCCTGTAGATGCTTGTTTAGAATCAAGGCCAAGGTGTTGTTAATATTTCCATATGCATGACTATTTTTTGACATGTTTGGTAGTCGTTGCATTGTATTTGACGCTTTATTTATTTATCAAGTTTGAAACTTGTGCACTAGTATATTAGGGTAGGCTTCTTGAAGGGTGCCATTTATAATAGGGAGGAGATTTAATTATTAATTTAAATTAACTCAATTTCTGTAGGCATTGCTTAGCTCTCCTCCCACCAGACTTAGCTCATTATATATTACACACTTTTACTTGTACTAACCTCTTTTTTGCAGTTCATCTTTCTTTCTCGACTTTTCTCATTTATTTATAGAATTCTTACGAGAGCCCTATATGGAAGTAAGGTACAAGCACAAGTCCTTATGAGCTTGATACACGGTGACTGTATGAGGAGGACAAGAAGAAGATGCCCGTGCTTCGCACCTTAAATTCAAATCTACTTTGTTGTGAGATTTAGGGTTAAGAGTGCATTATTCGGAGCCTGGACATTATTTTGCTTTTTTGGAAGATTTTTCGGACACAGTGGTTCCTGACCTCTTTTTTTATTATTTAATTGGCTTGTTTACTTTGTGTAGTGTGATGATTTTTCACTTTTATTTACTTATGGTTTTTCTGTGCATGATCACAGCTAGGTTCTTTAGGGTAAAATATTTGATATAAAAGTTTAACATAAGAGATTTACCTCAATAAAATTTAGGATAAAAATATTACATAATTTTTAAAATTTTAAATTTTATTTTCTGCACTTAATTTGTTGTGTGGCCTTCGGGCTGAATTTAAAATAATCATAATTGTATGGCTATATCGTCAAAACATACTAATAGGGTCTCCAAATTAGGGACTTTAGATAAGGGTATTCATATTTCATGTCTCAAGGGGAATTATTCTCACTTCTTCAAATTGACTGACCAAGTATATATTTTTTATACTTAGAAGGTTTTTTAGAACGTTTCAGGTGTTAGAAGTATTCTTGCCCCATAAGAAATTATGAGTCATTTTTTGGGTGATTCAACTTTATAGTCGAGTCATTTTTTCTTCTTTCTACTATATTAGCTTCCTCATTATACTCTTGACAGTTATAAATCCTATTCTACTTTTGTAGTATAGCTAGTGTCTTAGGAACCTTAGATGTCTTTTTCTTATGACATTAAGGCTACTAGGCCACCTTGGATGACATACCACATTGATTTCAAATAGAGGATTCCTAGTCGGGTTGGGTCAATCATCTTCATGACCAAGTATACATATAGTCTTTATAGCCTGTGATGATTGATACATGGAATCCTAACTAGGTTATTTCTACATGTTTAGAGGTATTTCCTGACTTGCCATTGATTAAAACCACTAGGCCCTTTATGTACTCTTTTGTCGAGCCATTCATAATCATCTCTTAGATCCTCATTGTTGAGGGCTTACAATGATTCACCCTCCAATTAATAACCTAGCTCTATCCTGACACCAGAAGGTTTTCCCATTTGAGATGGTGAAACTCTCCTTGGCATCTTATTTCTGTAGAATCATAGAAAGCAAGCATAACTTATCTTATTGGGAGTTTTTTAGTTATCCCCTAGATTTAATTGACCATGAAGATACATCGTCGAGAGAGAACAGTTTGAACTCATAATTTTTTTTGTTTTTTATTTTATCTTTTAAATTCAAGTGTGAAGCTTTTTTATGAAGCTTCTATTGTAGATTCACTTGGGTTGAGAACAATCTGATTCATTGTGGATCACTCTTATCTATTGTTGGTCTGTTTCTCTCTGATAGAGTTACAAGGCTGAGGAGAAATTTGTGTGTTACCCCATCCTATGTTAAGTAGAATCCTCTAGTTTGAAGAGTTTACCCATCCTCCCATCATTTGATAAAATAATTTTAAAATAACACTTTATATTATAATTAGTTTAAAATTACTCTTTGGTTATAAAAAAACCTTATTTACTTCATGAAATGAATACTCTTGAATTCTAAAATATCTAGCAATGCTCTCTTCTTTCTTGATTCTTATTAAGAAAACTTCTTAAGGAGAACATTCAGATTTTCAGTCCAAGTGCTCCACATTCTTGCAAGATTACATTCCTTGGTTTGGAATCCTCCACGCATTCAATCAAGGAAAATTTTCTTGAAGTTCTGGAGTTTTTTTTCCTTCTATTTATCATTATTTGTTGCTCTTCAATTTTTCGTCCTTTATATCTCTTGAAAAATTATTATTTATGAAATAGTATTTGAGCATTGTAGATTATGTTTCTTGTGTTATATTTTTTTAATACGTAAACTTAACAAGCAAGTTATTTAATTTCAATATAGATCTACTTTTAAACTTAATAAATATTAAGAAACATCTTTAAAATCAACGAGTTTATATATTTCAATTTAAAATCATAATAGTTTATTTACATAAGCCAACATATAAATTTATTTTAAAATGAGCAAAATTTACATTCCATTTGCAAATAGTGAGATAATTACAAATACTTTGTGTAAATCCACCTCAAATTAGTGTTAAGTCATTGTATTGTAAGATTATTGGAGGTTGTATAACTATAAAATTTTATATATTTCTTTTTCTTTTTCAAAGTCATTTGGATTATTGAAAATCAAATTATATTTAGATTATGTTGTATTGACCTGCGTAAGAGAGTACTTAGGTTTTAAGCAACTTCTTTAGTTTAATAAAGTTAAGTTTGTTGATAAACCTCAAATTTAGTGGATTTTTAGCCCGAGAATTAACTAGCATTGATGTATGCTTTTGTTGGTTGAACCACATAAAAATATTATGTCTACTATTTTTTTTTACTTGCACTTATGGTATCTTGTTATTTACTTACTTTCAAGTATTTAAATTTTGTGTTGATTAATATTCTTGTAAATAACACTAAAATAATATTAAATATTTTTATTAGTCAACACTCTTTTAAAAATCTCAATTCACCCCCTCTTAGGTATCATAGTCATTATATAATCACCAACACTTATGCTAAGTTTACCTAAAACCCAACAAACTTTACAATGAAAAACAAGTTCAAACTAGAACAACAAGGGATTTCAATCAAACAAATTTCATAATAAGCTATATTAACCTCTTAAATTTTCTAAGCTCATTGTAAATGCTTGGAGTCTCCAATGAAAGGGGATCCCATCTTTGCTATTTATACTAAGATAACCAATGTTAAAAAAGCCATCAAGAAATCCAACTGGAATTCCTCCTAGCATATTTCTACTATCATTGATGGCATAAAAATGTATAAAGAGAAATTATGGTGCACTATGTGTGAAAATACATGAATGAAACAAAGAACCAAATGCGCCTAACTCACTAAGGGCTAGGATTATACTAAGTTCCTATATCAATGATTAAAGTTAGAAATAGCATAAATCACATTACAGAGCTTACTACCAACTCCAGATGCATTACTTCCTAATTTGATATTGATGAGGAAGTTGTCACTTATTTTTCCTCCATTCTGAACTATTTGGCTTCGCCTACCAATCATTCCTCACTAGATATACAATCAACTTGTCACTTTTCTCTATATAAAGACTTACCGGACTGCTAAATTTTTGGATGAAGATGCTTTCTTTAACATTGGCTCTGATTAAGCTTTAGGTCATGATGGCTTCACCTCTAAGTTGATCACATATACTTGCATTATGTATACAGACCATCAAACACTTATTCTCAATATTAGTATTAGCCAACTAAGAAAAGCATTATGCTATCACTTTAATTTATAAAAACAACAAGCAATTTCTTCCAATGAATTTAGGCCTATATTAATTTGCCATGTAGCATCCAAGGTTTTTGCAAAGCCTATTGCTATCCATCTTAAGCACATCTACCATATCATTATATATTTTATTTTATTTAGATTGTTGTTCTCTTTGGTAGGACTATTACTAACAATATAATTTTTTCCAATGAGCTTCTTCATGGTTTCAAGTGCTCTAATTCCCAAAGATATTTTGCTCCATTAAGTTTTTAACGAGTTACAAAAACTCATAAACTTACTAGTTTTATAACATGCATGTCAGGCAATTTCTGGAACATAGTCCACATTAGAATCAAGAGTTACATTTCGAGTTGACATAAAATTGACTAAATTTTGATTTGACTAATATTTGGCAAATGATTTGTTAGCTTTGTAGGAAAATAATTTATGATGCATTTTGAGGCCCTCCAAACCATGATCTTTGCCATCAATGTGAACCCTTTTAGCATAGCCAATGTGTCAAACAATTGTTTCTTGAAGATACATATTGGCCTTACTTTCCTTTAGAGGTTCTCATGATTTATCGTCTTTAAAACAAAAAAATTTTGAGCTCTAAGAAACATAAATACTTGATCAATGTGAACCCTTTTAGTCGAACAGGACTGTCTTTAAAATTGGGCTGGTTGCACCTAAAAGGATATTAAATTCAGAAGTTTTAGTGACAAAATAACCTACACTTTTATTGAGAACATTTGAATATTACTAATAAGATCATTAAAGAACTCCATGAATAATTTTATTTAAAATTTATGAACAAACTTTGATGCTTAATTTAATGCTTGTCAATAGGATCAAATAAAAATTAATTTAAATCTTATGAATAGACTCAAGTAAAATTTAATTTAAAAGTCATTTGTATTAAATTAATTCATAATATATGAAGCAAAATAAAAATATATCTGTTTATATGCTTATTTTAAGCATTAATTTTTAATAGCTTGTTCATATAAAAGTTAATTATTTTTCTAAGTTTAAAGAGTAATTCCTATATAAACTCGATAAGCTCATTTGATTAAAATAATAAGTACAAATCAAAAGTTTGATTTGAGCACGAGCTAAATTTTGAACTCAAACCTGCTCGACTCGCTTTTATAAATAAGCTCAAATTTGAACGCAAACTTGCCCGACTCAGGCCGATTTGTTGCAGCCCTACTAACCAACAATTAGCAGCCAAAATATCGAAAGCCTTCCATACATCCTAAGAGAATTAAAATAACATTTTTATATACAAAACGGACAGAAGAAATATAACAGCAGCAAAGAGAATTGTGGGAAAAAAAGAGAGACATTTTATATACAATAGATGACAGGAGAAACATAACAGAAGCAATTGGTTGCCATTGACTCATCCCTCACCTGACATTCAAGCCGCGTATTCTTTCCTACAAATCAGCATAAACATGCTTCAATAAGAAACAATATCTGGTTAAGAAACAGGAAATGTGCTTAGCCTTTTGTACCTTGATTAGTTGTTAAATTAAAGCTCCATTTCCTTCATTATAACATACTGTCAGGAAATAGGCTGACGATAAGGTGGCTGGTGCTGACAGAGTGTAGTAGTCCAATTAACATATCATGTTAGGCTGGGGACTGATCAAGGCAACATGAAAGAATGCCTGAAACGGCTGGCTGAGGTCGGCTGCCGGACATCAATTTCCCTTTTCTGCATTACTCTCAAGAACTCCTCCGAGCTTAGATGTCCGTCGTCGTTCGAATCAAAGACGTGAAAGACAACATCGACCACATTATCGCTCAGAGAGATCCCACAAACCTATCATGTCATAATAAAAAAAATTACTCGAAAGGATTCTCTTGAGATGAACTATGGATGTCATGAATATAAAGTTCAATCAAGCTCTAGTTGTGAAGGAACTATAGAATCATACATGAGAAGCTGCTCTATTAAAATCTTCCTTTGCAAAGAAGCCATTGACTTTTCCATAACTAAAAATAGCGAATGACAATAGGTCTAGTCTTTTCCGTAAATCTGCAAAGGCTTTGAATTCCTGGGAGTTTAGACAAGATGATGTCACAATGAAGAATTATCCTGTGGTGCATTATGTAAGTGGTCATTGATGCATGCTAACCTCAAAGGTAATACGCATATCCTTCAGATGCAAGTCCTTATCTAACACATCAACTCTATCGAGAAATTTGTTTATATGATTAATGTCCGCAGCCGCAACCATTGATAAAGCGAAATCTTTCGCAGAAATTGTTCCTTCTGATTTAACATCATAATGATCAAACTCCAAGCGCAAGATCTGATAAAAAAATAGAAACTGAAGCAATAAATATTTTACCACTTTTAAGATTTTGAAGTCTGTTATCATACAAAAATGTTTAAAGCATCAGTTAAATTATTTGGAGTATTGGCAAAAGTTCCACTAAGCACCTTCTAAACCAATAAAATCTGTTTAGCCCTTAGAATCGTTGGATCGTGCTTCTGGCAAAAGAGCAGAACCAGGGACAGAGAATAAAGCTCTCATCCAAATGATAATGTGATGCCGATAATAAAATAAAAAGCAAGATTGATGAGGTGCCCAAATGTAATTTGAGCAAAAATTGGAGAGTAATTAATACCTCATCATGCAAATCCCTCAGAAATTTAACGAACTTGTCATGTTGGAGACGCTCATTTCCATCCTTACCAAAGAAATACTCGACTAGGCCTGCATTTTCCACAGAGCCTCGAATTTTAAGACCAATGCGCAGCCCATTTCTATGGCACGCCCCCTGTCTATTATAGGATCGCATCAATGCCATCACTTTTTTAAACTCATCCCTTTCAATTGATCTGCAAATGGAGCAGCCAACCAGTATTCATAATCAAAGGATAAACTATATAGAGAAGCTTTCTATTTGATAGTGAATTTTATGAACAAGGTTACTCACTAAATGAGGGCATTAATCTGCACTTGAACATTTCAACTGCATGTGAATTTTCCAAGTAAATAACAAACAGTACATACTCCAAGGAGAAATTTACAATTGAGAAACAAGCTTATGAAGAAGAAAAAAACAGGAATTAACTATTAAGACAAATGTAAGTGATGGACGCCATGAATTCAGAGAAACTGTAATAATACACAGCACAATGGTTGAAAAAAGTTCTTTTTAAGCATGAGGAAAGACCAGAATTTACTGCAGAAAGAAAAGGTGACCAATGCGCAGATAACTTTTAACAAACTGCATAAAATATCTTTTAATACCGAGCTAGATGTTATAAAGCTTAGCATAAACTACCATGACATGTATCTAACGAATAAACCCCTTCAATTCTTCACATAGTTTCATGCTTTCACATCAAACGTCAAATAGCCCATTTCCTTCTTCTGTGAGGTAGCCAAATTACATTACCGTACACATTACATTTAAGAAACTAAATATCCAGTCCTTGCTTGTGTAGTTCGTAAATTAGGAGTTTATGACTAATCACAACACAAACAAGCACTGCCACCATAATAAGTATGTTTTTTGAGAGATGGATATCCGCAACCTTAAACTAACACTATAAGCAAGAAGTACCACAAAAAATTCAACCGAACTATTGCTTCAGGCCTACAATATAAAAACCTAGTAAATTGGTAACCACAATGTGGAGGTTCTCACAAAAAAAAGAATTGTAACTTGTGAAAACTGAGAATCATATTTAGCCAGCAAATAAAAATGAACATTTACCATTGAATTTAAGGTTTGGAAATAAAAAGACATACCCATTATTGTCAAGGTCGAACATTTTGAAAGCCACACTGAAGCTTGAATCTGGGATGCTAAGCAATGTAACAAAAAAGATGTACCTATTATGAAAAAACAATGATCACCAAAATAATGAGGCAAAGTTGTCATTTCTATACACCCCAGGATTTATAAAGAAATAAGGAGCGTGTAAAATATCATAAACAAGAAAATAAAGTTATCTTACTCTGGAAAGGAGATCAATCCATCATTGTTAGTGTCAAAGAGCATAAAAAGCGGGGATGAAGCACAATTTAATACACCAGGTTTCTGCTCCCCTCTAAGACATCCTTCTTTAACAATACTCGACTCAGATGAGGGAAAGACTGGAATCACTGCTCTCATCAGATCTGTAGGAGTCATGAATACCTCACCTTCTGGGTTCCGGATGGATGCAAAGTACTCAAAGATCTGGTGACAAGAATAAAATTAATCACCCCTCCAAAAACTAATGAATCAAATCCTAATACCAGAATAAATACTTTTTTCGATTAAAAATATGATAGTTTCCTGCTGTGAGAGACAATTATACAACTTTAGTAGCAAGAAAACAAAACAATCTAAAACAGCACACAGTACAAAAACAGCAAGAAACAACGGCCATAAATAAAAATACGGAGTAGCAGCATAAATTATGCTCGACACAAACGTTTCATGTGGAAAATCGAACTGATGAAGTCTCTGTACCATCCAACAACGCTTTCATTTTTACAGATATCCTACTTCCCGTCAGGATAGGTTTCCATTGAATAACATAAAGTCAATAGCAGGTTTACCATCCGAACACTAGAGAGAGAAAATCATGCATCTCTTATCAATTGGTTACAAACAAGTTTCACGATACCTGATTTGATGTAGTAATATAATATATTTAATTTGTCACAAATTTCATCAAATAATGGGGGATTTACATAAAAAGCACCCAATACATTACGATTTACAAAGTTAACCCTTAAACTTTATTGATTGCATATTTAGCATTGAGAACATCAAAATAAAATAAAAAAAACACATGCACTAAGCATTTTGTCAGAGTTTTATCCCTGCCCCATCTAGACTGCTCGTCACCCAAAATCTCGCCGCCGAGTTAAAATGCTGACCTTGCCACCACAGAAGTCACTGTCAATCTTGCCACCACTAAAGTCATCATTAACCTCGCCACATCACTACCTTCAAAATCACAGCCAAACTCCCAAACTGGCCACCAGTGAAGTAACCACTTCCCTGCCACCGTGGTATGGTGACTAGGGGTGTAAACGAACTGAACACGAATGAACATAGCTAGTGTTCGTGTTCGAAATATTCGAACACATCACTGTTCATGTGTGGTTTGTTTAACAAACCGAACGAAAAAAAAATGTTCGTGTTCGTTCGTTTGCTTATCGAACGAATCGAACACGAACTTCCTGGCGAACCGAACACGAACTGTTCGCGAACAACAAGCTTTTTTGACAGCCCTAGCTTTGATAGCATACTTACTCAAAATGAAGTAAATTTATCAAGTATTTCGTACACATCAAATAATTCATACTTCCTCAAAATGAAGCAAACCGAATAAAGCGTTTAGTGTTTTGTTTAGGGTTTATTTTAATATATAGTATAGTATATTAATTATAATATTATAATATTTATATTAATATAATTAATACTATAATATTATTGCTGTTATTAATAATTTATTATATATTATAATTTATACAAGTTTAATTATTTAAAATATGATAAATTTTTATAATATATAATTATTTTTAAAATATCATAAATTTTTTATATATAATTATTTTAAATTATTTTATATTTCGAACAATAACGAACCGAACACGAACGAACACATCACTGTTCGTGTTTGGTTCGTTTAACAGACCGAACGAAAAAAATTGTTCGTGTTCGTCTCGTTCACTTATCGAACGAATCAAACACAAATTTCTTGGAGAATCGAACACGAACTGTTCGCGAACACGAACTGTTCACGAACAACGAACTTTTTTGACAGCCCTAATGGTGACCATCTAAAATGGTTAATGAAGTTAACAAAGTGCTATATATATGTAAATAGTGAAGTTTTGTTGTTAAATATGTAAATCAAAATTATTTGAGTACAATGTATTCAGATCCCCTAAAAAGATTGAACACTACTGTATTATTTTCTCCAAAAATATGGAAGTGTAATTAGATATGCATTTGAACAATATTTTCTGATTTATGTGGTGTATGTAAACCCATGAATAAATTAATTATTTTGTATAATCCTTTAAAAGATATCTCATTCACTTTATTAAAATGCACATCACTGCCGTTCAAGAAAATGTTCTCTATTAATCAAAATGGACATGAAAAAGTAAAATGAAAGAACTGGACCGGCAAGAGACAAGGAAACTGATACTGATTTCGGGTTGGGGAGGGTGGGAGAGAAAGAGAGAGAGAGGAGGGGATAAAAATAGTGGAGGGAAGCACGGGCAGATCCATCCTCTTTTTTGAGGGGGGACAAACTGCACCCCAAAACCCAATGTGAGAAGGACTAGGGCTATGCAGAGCAAACTGATATTTCGGGAGAGGCAAAGGAGGGGCTAAAGACCAAATTGCCCTCCCATATAAGTAAAAATCAGAATTTGACAAGGGAGAGGGGGGTTAAGAGACAAGAGCAAGTTAAGGGAGATGAAAATTTAACAGTCAAGAGAATAAATTTGCATGGTAGATTCATTTCATTCAATGTAATAGGAAATTGATAGGCATATGTTCCCATTAAATATATTTTCTCAAAGTTATGTCAACATAGCTTCCAAGAAAGGCTAAAGCCCACAAAATAGTATGGTTAAGTACCTTTTCAGGTGAACTTCGCAGCCTCAACCGTTTTTCATATTTAAAGAACACCCTTCTTCGAAATGAACCTGGAAACAAAAGAGAATTTTTTTTTACTACGTCTCCTGGTGATAAAACATTTTCGTTAAAAGTATAAAAAGAGATTGAGAGCTCGGGATTAAACAACATTATTAGCTTCCAACTTTGGCAAGTAAAATATTACTTTGTATCTCTTTCTAGTTTACCCTTGGTCATCCAAATAAATAATAATCCAAAATATAAGATTTCACAAATGCTCGAGAACAAAAAATTTGGCAAAACATAATAAATTTCTCATTAGGTTGAGATTCCACCATCATAGAAATCAACAGTTTGTTTTTCTATCAGCATTTGGAAATAATTCTTGTAGATATTGGCACAGCGTGAAATTCAATTAAAATAGCATCAAGCGTGAGATCATAGGTCCCCATAGCCGATGCTTTTCAGCTTATGCAAATCCCAATACCTGATATAAATTAATGCTATGGATAAGTCCAATATAGCATTAAATGCCTAAAACATTTAATTCAAAGAGCATGACAATGTAGGACATTTGCATGAAAATACATTGAATATTTTTTAACAAGAATGGTCAAATTGAAATGTTTAATTTTATTGCAATGAAATTGTTAACCTAATCATACTGTGAGTCTATACTCCTATCACATTTAATATTATTTGAATATTACTATTATTTATTTCTCCATTTCTTTTTACAGCATAATTTGTTACTGACATTTATATATTGGGAAAATCTACAAAGCATATCATATTCATTTATTTCATAAAAAAATATCTCATTATCACTTCTAAATATTAATCCAAAAAAGGACCAACAAAATCCAAGTTTATGTAGTTCCAACAAACTTATATGGAATTAAATCAATCCCAAAAAATATAGGAAGGCGGTTCCATGCAAATTGCAAGAAGAAAAAAAAACAAAGATTTCTGGGAACCAATAAAGAGAACAAATCAAAGCAACTCAATTTTCGTTCAAACCCTGGCAACGACCAAGCAAACTATGGAAAGATTTTATGCATGTGGGTATATTCAAATATTGAATTTTGGAGGGAATAACATATTTGGAAGGTTGATTAATTCGGTCATAAAATGAATAGGATTCGGTTAAGCGAGCACTCAAACAATAAGAAAATAAATAAGTTCAGCCATGATAGCAGGATAGTTTTCCAATTAATTAAAATCCAAGAGGCCAATAAGAAAACATCACAAGATACTTTATGTAACTATTCATGTAATGTTTAATGAATTCAAAATTTTCTTACCCTCTCTATTTTACTCTTTATAAAGCAATGTTATAAAAGCCCTAATGTAATGATGATATAGTTTATGATGAATGAAAATTAGTGAAAGTTGTTTCTTTCTTGGAACCGGAGTTTAGTGACTCTTAGGTTTAGGTATGGTTTGATGGTCTTTCCTTCAGGGATAGCTTAATAGCTTTTCTCCAAAAGGATGATTATTGGAGCCATGTTCAAGCAACCCCACTTGGACAATCATGATGTATCCCCTCTATCCCACCCTCAACACTTTATCAATAACTCTTCACTAAATGCTCTTTTTTTCCCTGTAAAATTAACAAAAATGTGCAATGCAACACCTGTAGTATGAATTTAAAGTTCACCTCAAACAATAATCATTTTAATTAATTATACAAATTCCATAAGAAATATATTTTTATTGATATAAATAAAGTCTATGCAAGAAGGAAGATTCATTTAAAAGCCAGAAGAAGAGGACAAAACATACAAAAAAACACAATGGCTACAGGGAGGTTAAGCGTTTTTGATCAAACACTGAAATCATTAAGTAGTGATTTTGGAGTAAGCATGGGTCACAATTTTAAACTCATAGTTGCCTGAGGTAAGTTAAGCCAACATACAAAGTACAAACCAAGTTCAATAGGTTCTAAGACTTAAACTAGCTCAATCTTCGCTACAGCTAAAGTTTCCCAAAGCCGCAAGTCATCCAAAGTCGATGCTCATTGAAACTGCCAATGAAAAGTTCTAATTGCTTCAAGAATTCAACATATTGAGGTCATCAACTTAGCAGATTATTCAGAACTCATTCAAAAACTCAAGTATCAGTCAAGCATATCAATAAAGAAACTCATCGAGAGAATTTGTTCTATAAAAATCATCAATAAGAAAACTCATCTTAGACAGAATTTCACAAGGCACTCAACTATTAGAAAACTCTTAACATGCCAGATTTGCACATTTCACAGCAAGGTTTTTGAAGCTTCTTTAGATAAACTAGTTCATATTGCTTTATGATAATCATTTTTATAATGCTGAATGTTATCCTATGACGCTTAACACATGCTCATGTCACATTAACTATGAACTTAATAATCCAATAACATGCTCATATAGCTTCCAAAACTAGACCTCTCTTTCTCTCTTTTCTTTTCCTTAGACTCCAACAATGTTTTTCATAAGGTCTTGGTGTCATCCATGAACAAAGTTAAATCCAACATTTATACTGTTACAGCTGTGGAGGTCAACAAGCATCCTAATTCATTTTATGGAGATAATATGTGCTTTTACTGAAAACAATTTGATTGGGGTAACAAGTTCTCTGATTTTGAAAAAAATAAATTGTTCTTTTTATAAAAAAATTATAGAACTTTGTCAATTATAATAAGCATAGGTAAGCCATACTAATAAATAATACTAATTCATATGAAATTATGAATAGCTATTAAAATAACTTCAGTCAAGGCTTTTGTTTTGATCCATTTTGATAAAAGAATTAATCAACACCACAATATATTTTCTTTAATTGCTTGATAAGGGAAAATAACTAAGTAGATTCACTGCCCAAAAAATGAATGGTCGAGAGCTTTGCTATAGAGTGAAACTAGTAAGAACACCAAAGTTACATATAACTGAAATTTTGACATGAACTACATTTTTTAAGGAATTCTTTAGTATTTTACAATAAAGTTGGCCAAAAATAACTTTATTGCTACATTTTACTGGTGAGTGCCGTTCCTATTGAATGACTTGCATATTCACAAAAATGAACATTCTTTAAGATATTAACCGTCTCGGATTCTTATTCACATTAAAGGTTTGTTGAAATGATAGATTTTTTAAAGAACTCACTATAAAGAAGAATAAATTGAGCATCATTAATTTTAAACCTTTGATTATTAATTGTGGATAAATTTTTTACTGATAGTAAGCATCAAAGAATGAGTCACCTGGCTAGAAGTGACTTTACCTTACATGGCATCCGCTACTTGATATTAAGATCAATGACTTTAATTGTTGGCCTTTCACTAGGATTGACACATTTAGAAAACCAATCAACGATTTGAATTTCTATTATAAGAAATTGTTCAATGCAAAAGTAATCGATTCTTTTTATTCTAGTATTGAATTTGGAGAGATATCTTTGCATTGATTATTCTCTAGCTTCATATTACCTGTTAAGCTGATTCACAAAAAGCCAGGAGATGTTGCCAACTCCAAGATTAAAATGAAGTTTGATGATAAGGCTTCATACCCGAGTTAATTGTTGTTGACATAAAACATTATATATAGATTCATTCAAAACAACTTAAATTCTAAAAGTTTATTTTCTCGCACTTTTTATTTCTCAAAAGTGATAAAAGAATTGAGGATTAAGAAACACTCATAGTTGCTGAAGTTACCATGCCTTCAAACAAGAGTAAACAAGGTTCAACAAATAGGACACCTTAGCTTCTAGAGAATAATCAATGCAATTATGCTAAATTTGAAGGCAATTCATCCAAACATCATATCTCATCAAAATCGTAAAGGGAAAAACTTCAATCACATCTAGGCTCAGCATATTGAAGTCATTAATTTGCTTGGACTATTCACACCTCAGTTAACAGAACTCTCCTATCATCAAAGGGGACATTCTTACCAAATAAAAGAACTTTCTATGATAATTTTTCCTCTACAAATTCGCTGATTAGAGAACTCATCTTTGACATGAAAAAGGACAAAAAAGGCCAGCTTTTAAACAAATGTCAACCAACCAAATTTGTCCATTTCACAATAAGCTTTGCCAAGCACTAAATTGTAAACTTCTGTGTAACTTTTTATTGCACTTATTCTTGTAGCATTGAACCTTAACATAAAAATATAAATTTAAGGTCAGAACATGAACTCAGTACATGATCCTTAATACTGAAATCAATGAGATTATCAGCGCTTCTCTACCCTGATCCTCTTTCCATCTCTTCCTTTTTTTCATTGGCTACCACTCTGCTCATCCAAAATGTATGGCTGTTACCTATGGATAAATTTATATCCAAAAACAAAAGATAGTGAATTTGATGTACAAACCCAGTTCTGTTCTGACAATAGCAACATTGAAACAGAATGCTAGACGGAGCTCCAAGACACCAATGCATGGTTTTAAGTTCTTCAAAATCCTCTATATTTCCTTCTACTCAAGCTCGTTATGCAAACCAAGCCTAGTAATGAATAAAATACAGTCAAAGCAAAAAAACTCTAACGTCACCGACCTATCTAAAGTAGGAATTGGTTTGCTACCCTAGATCATAGATAAACACTGCTTGATAATGTACAATTGAACCGAAAGAATGGCGCATGTTCTAAACTTCAATGCATGTCAATTCACCACAGAATCAAAGACCTCAAGAAACCAAGAAAAAGAGGACGCAAGCCTCACCTCCAAACAGAAACCTAGGATTCTTATCAACAGCCGATGCTTCCCTACATCCATATAACCTCGGATCTGAAGAATTAGCCGACGGGTCATCCGCCGACTCAGGCAGAAGCCACAGTCCTAAGCTCGATCCTCCCACGGCAAAGATCCCGACGGCCGCTTTTGCAAACGCGGCAAGGCCACGGCCAGACGGCGCCGAATCTTCCTCGCCAGCGGCCACCCCGGACACGCCTGAAATCCGCCGACATCTCAATCTGCCGATTGAGCTCAGGCAGCGAGCAGATCGGAGAGTCATTGCCGTCGCTTTAGGTTCAGAGAGAGGGACGGGAAGAACGCCTTATAAAATGCAATGGTCAGAGTACGCGCACTCGTTGGTTCATGGTGGGCCCAAATGGGGGAACTGGCCGGCAGTCCACCGTTTTGCTCTAGAGTCTGCTCGCTGACACGGAGTTTGGGCCGCGGATTTGGACATTGGTAGCAATGAATGATTCAAAGGTCAGTTCAATTAATAGTTTAATGTTATTTTTCATGAACTATGCCTAAAAATTCGAATATAATTTATATTAAGTTGTAAAAGATAAATATTTGAAATTAAAATTTGAAGGCATTTATTTTTTTTAAATTTTATTTTTTTATGATTAAGATCAAATACATTTTTTTTATGCAAGGCATGCTCGTGAAGTCTTATAGATGATTTCAGGTGGCGGTGATGACAAGTTTCCTTATAGATATATTATGAGCATCTTCAAGTGGAATAAGAAGATAGTTCGTATCGTACCTACCATATGAGCAATGGTGTTATAGTCATGAGTATGACCTCCACGTCCTCCCCAATCTAGTCCACTGTTCCACCAAAGGCATGGCTGACTTACCAGTCCCCATCACCTAACCTATCCAACCCATTACATTCGTATTAACCTCAGCTAATTGTAGCACCACCGTCACCCTCATTTCAAGAGATCCATCCACTCCTGTTGAGGTTGATGTGTCAGACACCTCACGGTATACATTTATTAAGCTAGAGAGATATATAAGTAATTTAAAGTAAGCACTTAATTTCTTATATGAATTTATAAATGCTAATAATTTATACTTGCAGGTTTTATCCTTTCACGTAACCCAGTCGAAATATCAGGGACATAGTTAAGAGTAAGCTTGATGCTTCTTATTTATTATGGAAAAAAGATCTTGATTGATGTTTGAGACATGTGGTTCAGAGAGTTTGTGGTAAACTCTAACAAATATTGAATTACAAAGATCTTAAATTGTATAACTATTCATCTAACTGATTTATATTTTGGGGCTAAAAGAATTTTTTTAAAAAAAAATGGTGGCTATCTAATCATCATCAATATGTTAGACTGAGTTTCATGATTAGCGGGACTGAAAGAATTTTTTTTTAAATGGTAGTATCTAATCATCATCAGTATGTCAGACTGAGTTTCATGATAAGCTGGCAGTCACTTGCAAAATATCTTCACAAACAAACATAAGTTGTGATAAAGGCCCCTTTAGCTTGGAGAGGTTATCTGGGCTTACTTGTGTAGAGCCTTGACATCTATAGATTATGTCTGGAAGATGTAACAAGCAAAGCAAAATTGCGCTTCAAGCCTTGGGGGCATGGGTAGCTCTTATTTTTTAAGGGATAAGTCCACCAAAAAAAAAGTTTTCTTGTTTTGAATGATATTAATATTTCTATGCATTATGTACCTCTTGTAAGAGCATAATCACATTTAAGAGAATGAGTGACTCCATAGTTCCATATAACTTTACCCTCGATCCTAATTTGCAAGGACATGTACTGCAAGTAATATGAAGATAGAATTATATTAAGGTTCTTTTTTTGTAATATGAGCAATTATTCAGAAAACCTCTTTTTTGTTGGTATCCAAAAATTATTGGGATCCTGTTAAGCATATTGTTCCACAAGTTTTGGAGGATAACTTGGGGAGAAGGTTTAAAAACTACAAGTAAGAAGTTGAAACTATGAAAACTTAGATAAGTCCTGAGGTCTTTTTGAGAGAATTGTTACTCTAAATGATGGTGTAATGACACTCATGTCACCCATTTTGTATAATTTTTTACTTTATTACTCAATGAATAAAAAGAAAAGTTTAATGAAAAGGGATTATGTGTATGTCTTGTCAAAATGTAATAAGATATTTTGGATTACTTAAATTAACAACCCATTTGATGAAAATAATAATAATAATGATCCTGAAAAATAATGGCAATTCTAAAGAATATTAAATCATCAAATTCTAATGAATGAGATAAGTTCGATAACTCTCACAGTTTGAGAATTATCATTAAGTAGTTATTACATCACTAAAATTCCAAAGATAAATCCTCAAAGGAGTGTTTTGAAATGGTTTTAGAAAGATTTATAGCTATGAGTGAGGCCTAAAAGATTAAAGAAATATTGAAATACAACCTCCTTGAAAACTTAACTCAGTTATAAGATTATTTTAAGGTTGGTTGGTGTATCTAAAATGTTTTTTTCTCAATTTTTTTAGAGATGATACCAACCTTTCACACTAATGCTACAAATAAGTTTTAAAGAACCTATTAGCCATGGATACCAAAGATGATGTATTGGAACAAAAAAATTTCAACGTTGACAAAAGCAATATGACTTTTTTCATGATTGCAGCTAGGTCCAAAATTCTTGAAATAGAATACTACTTTCAATAATATTTCATTTTGCTTCCCAAAATTGGTTGAATTGAAATAGTAGTGATATTTTTTTCATTTGATCTCAAGTTTCTTTTAAAATTAAACACTAATTTTAGTTATTTTTTCCCTTGTGAGTAGTCAAGAAGCTTTAAATATATGTTAAGGATGATTGACTCATTTTGCTAGTCTCTTATAGGGATAATCCAAACACAACATTTTCATATCCACAACAAAAGAATGCACTATTGATCTTTAATTATCCTTAGTTTGAGGAGAGCCAAAATCAAAATAAAAATTAAATCTAAAAAAAATTAAATTCAATATCTAAAAGAAATCAAATCTTCAAACTATACAATCAATCCAATTAAAACCATCCAATTAGTTAAAAATTTGAAGCCCTATGACACTAGGGTTGGAGCCAAATTTTTTAAAAAGAAGGGGCACAAATTAATATAGAAAATTTAATTTTTAGCTATACCTTAAATAGTGTAAGTGAATAAAATCTATATTGTAAGAAATTATAAATAGTTTTATATAATCTATAGTGCCCTCAATATTCAGATCTATAACATTTCCTAAGTATTTTCAACTTATTATAATTAGACACACCTATTAATGGTTTGATCCTTACACATCTTACACTAACATGGTTCATCCTAAAAATAAAATTTAATATTACTTTTTTTAATTATAAGTCAATTCATAAAGTATATATTACTAATATGGAAATTTAATATATCAACATATAAATTCTCCACATTCATTCTCATCAATTTTATTCTCAATAATCTCCAATTTTTGTAAATCTAGCCAAAATAACTAACTGGCTATTTGAATTTTTATACCAATATTATTACAAAATTTTAAATCAAATTCTTTTAATAGAAGGATCCATATAATAAGTTTAGATTTTACATCACTCTTAGTTACAAGATATTTAATTTATAATAAGATCCATATACACCAAAACCTAGATCTCAATTAAATAAGATCAAAATTTATTACTTAAAGTGAATTGAAGAGAATAACTGGGTCTATAGTTAGCATTTTGGTTATTATAATACCTAATGTGTTTGATTTATTGCTAGGACAATTATTAATTTCTATATTTTGGTTATTATTTTCAATAAAATTTAGGTGATTTTTCCATCTAAGATTATAGTTATGTGAGTGTCTATAATAGACCTCAAATGTCACACCGGCTCATTATATAAAGTATGGATAATAGTAGATTAAGTATGGTGTGGTACAGTGATTTCCTCGAAAGCTTCTTAATCTCTTCCATGATTCAAAGATAAATGGTGAAGGAGATTATATCATTCATAAGCTTGGTAGTCCTAGAAGAACAAAATTATATGATTAAAAAAAATTAAGCTAAGTTCTTCCAATTGGTGATAAAATCCGAGAGAAGTGAATTTAACCACATTTTCACTCTATCTCTTAAAAAAATGGAAATAACATCAGCTTAATAACATCATTAATGACACTAGTATATTTAAAGGTTGCATAAAATTCTAAGTAATTGATAACGTACAAATGTGTTCCTTCAATAGGTTTACCCAAAAACTAGGAGTTTTAGACCATTTGGATGATACTTGATTTAAGTTTAAAGTTACTAGCTTGAATGATAGATCTATTAATGCCCTTATGTACTATCCTGGAAGGGTAACTCTCTACAATCTTAACTATTCACTTACAAACTCTTTTTCCTTTGATCTTTTCTTTTGATTTTACTAGCTTTAGTATTTATTTTACTTTTTTTTTGCTCTTTAGGCACTGTAGAGGCATTAGGTTCGGCCAGTGCTTGAGTTTCTTCAGGGGCCTATTATGAAAGGTTCTAAAGTTTCTTTATGATCAAAGTCCCTAAGTGCTCTAGGTTGGACATTATCTATATGTGGGTTTGCCATGTCTTCCATGTTTTTTTTGTCTTTTTGAGTGTTTTAAATTATTATTATTATTATTTTTAATTTTTGGATCAAATGGTACTAGTTCACCATTATATAATTTACAATTACGATAACCCTAAGACATATTATTGATCCTACACTAATAAGAATCACAATAGCTAATAACTTTATAATAATGAAAAAATAATTTAAAAAATATAAATAGGTGAGTGGTACTATGGTACTACCAATGCAGTGTTGTGGCACTGTTCAATAGATATCACAGGCATATGTGATTACATATTTGATTAGAACACACACTACTCTATACTTTGTAACACCAAGTTAAACAGTAACAAATTATAAAATAATTATATAGAAAATTAAAGATAAATTAAATTAAAACGTATATTTTTTAAAAATAATGTTAAGTTGATTGAATATTTATTATCCATTTTGGGCAAAGATGCCAAAAATTTGATATGGATTATGCATAATTTACATAAGTGTGTGTCATTCAAGTGATAAAGTGTTTGAGTATGATATTATTCCGATGAGGATCAAGATCAAAATACCCATTCAAATTAATTACTAGTATTACTTATAATTATGTTTAATACAATAGCAAGAAAAATTTTATAATTTTTTTAAGAAAATTATATACACACACACACACACACACATATGTATATATATATATATATATATATATATATATATATAAGGTTTTTCAAATAAGTAAGGTTTCTTTGAACTAGTGAGTACTTAGGGCTTTCATAATATGTATTAGATTTTCCTATAATTGTTGTTACGTGAGATGTACACGTTAATTTCTTCAAGACTTGAGAAGCAATGAGACTCCATATTATAATTTAGGTTGGAATGAATATGCAAAAGTCTTCATTATTCTCTATTCTTTTTTAGATTAAAATTTCTTAAAAATTATATTATTATATTTTCTCATAAAAACTACTAGAACAAAATTATTTTAACATACACCCAACAAAATATATTTAAACAAAGTTCAAAGTTAACAAAAAAAGGTTTATTTTCATTCCAAACATAAGCATAGAATTACAATTACACAAATGCTAGTTCAAAGAATTATAGCTTAGTTAAAAATATATTACATACAACATTTTTCAAATATGAAAATAATTCCAAAGATACAAAGAGGTGAATGAGGAAACACATGAATTAAGCTCTAAATATTGATTCCACACTTGATCTCCTTTTATTACACAAATTACACAACGTTCCCCTAACTCTCCCTCACTTAGATCACTGTCACTTCACATGAATACTCTATGTCCTCCAATACACTCCACCCTTAAGCCATTTAGTGTTAAACAATACCTTTAACTGTTCATTCTTTCTCACTCTCTTTCTTGGGCATGTTCCACAACTGAACAACAATTGCATGTCAGGTTGTGGTGCTACAACACTGCAATTTAACAATGTGCTCTGTTTATATAACGCTATAGTGCTCAATAATTATGTTGTTATTATGAGCTCTCAATTTGTTGGCTTTAACTTCTTCTTCTAATGATGTTGTGGCACTAGGAATGTAACATTATAATGCTTGGATGATGGTTCCTTAGTGCTAATAAGTTTTATTGTAGTGCCATGTCCTCATCTTGATTTTTTAAATTTGGGGCTTCTGGCACATATTGTCCGGTGATGCAGTGTTGTCTATCTTGTTGCTTGTTTCTCTCTAAATTATTGCCATATTAATTTTCTGCACAAAAATTAAATAAGATATCATAGAAAAACAAATTTACAATTATATAAACTTATTTCATGTATGCACTATATGAATATTTCAATGTCAACATCTATGCACTATACTCGCTAACCTTACATGTATATGCAAAAGTGATTATTACATCTCAAATATAAATTTATTTATTTCTAATTTTAAAATGAAATATATGACATTACCATTAGAATATATCATATATGTAGGCATAACCATCATAAAGGGGTGGATGATATCAAAACTACACCACATATCATAAGGTTAAAAAATCTAGTTTGAAGGCTATACATTGAGAATTTTTTCCCTCAATATGACTCAAATTTGTTGCCCTACTTATATCAATAATGATAAACACATTAACTTGAGATATTTTTGCCTATATATATGATGATCTTAGTTGTTCTATTTATACTAGTTATCATGCACATGTCTTGCTAACATATCCCACAAAATATGATATTTTAATCTTATTATTACTTTCATTATTATTTAAACATTTAAGTGCATATTTTATTTTTAAAAAATATGTTAATCAATGTTATGTAACGGTTCATAAATAAAAATTGCAAAATACTTAGGGAAAAAAGATTACATATATATAATCAATCATGGTAGAGCACACTGTCAGCTCCACATTGTCCTCCACAGTGTACTCCACTGTGATTGGTTGTCTACACATACGATTATGCTGAGGATTACTTTTAATTTCTATATTATTATTATTTTTATTTTGTTTTCTATATATTTTTACTTGAAATAAAACAAAACATCTTTGACATGTTTAATTATTTTTAAAAATACTCAAAAATAATTTTTTAGATATTTTGATTTTTTTTAAATAAAATAATTTGATTGCAATTAATATGTTTAGAAAAAAGTTACTTGACAAATGACATAATGATATTAGTGTCTCCTTTAATTTATTGTGCTGAATGTGAGTGTTGAGTGTGACTTGGAACTAAAAGATCAAAAAAAAAAAAAAAAAAAAAAAAGGGATTTTTTTTTAAAAAAGAGTTGAGTGTGACTAGAAACTAAAAGATCAGAGTTAAACACGAATAATTTTTTTTTGCGCTCGATATATAAATGAGTTGAACATGAATAACATTTTGTTCGTTCGTGTTCGGCTCGTTTTGGCTCTAAATATATATATATATATATATATATATATATATATATATATATATATATATATATATATATATATATATAATAAATATTATTTTTAAATAATTTAATTGAATACAACGCTACAAAGATCTATAATCAATAAAAATTACTAATTAAAAGTAAAATAAAAATATTTAAAATTCTATTCAAATGAATATTTTAATATAAATAATTAGATTTATATATCGCCTTGCCATTAATATTTTAAGGCTGTATGATTAGGGTTGTCAAAATATCTCATTGTTCCTGAATAACTCGTGTTCGACTTGATAGTAAGCAAGCCAAACACAAACAAATTTATTAAGCTTGATATATAAACGAGTCGAACATGAACAATGATATTTTTAACAAATCGAGTATTGACAACCTCAAGCTCGGCTCGTCTACACCCCTAACGGCTGCATACATGACTAGGGTTGTCAAAATATTTTTTTGTTCGAGAACAACTCGTGTTCGGCTCGCTAAGCAAACGAGCCGAAAAAAAACAAATTTTCTGTGTTCGAAATATAAACGAGCCGAACAGGAACAATGATATTTTTTAACGAAGGCTCAGCTCGTGTTTGACTCATTTACACCCCTTTATATATATATATATATATATATATATGATCCAAGTTTAAGAAAGTTGGTAGATGTAATTTTCTAAATGAAGTACGTTAAAAATAAATCTTTATAATTTGAGTTACTTATTAGAATCACTGTTTGTGTGAGGAGGGCTTAGAATACTGGTTGATAAGGTAATTTCATTTTTAGAGATGTGTAGGGATGCCAACCAAAAATATAAGCTGTGGTTAACATACGATGAAAGTATAAAGCACATGAGCCAGGAACATCCATTAGCTCAGCTCTCTCGGAGCAGAATCGAAAGCCGATCAAAAGACTGCAGAAGCCAATTAGCCAACAAAGGTCGACTAGTCAAAGATTCTGCCAACCGACAGATAGCTTCAGTTGACTGTTTAATTGGACAGAACAGTGCCTGCCAAGCGGTCACTCGTCGATCCAAAGATTACAGGCTGCTAGTGGCTGATCGGCAGGAAGAGCCGAGCTAATGACTTGTTTATTTATTTATCCATTTACATGTGTATTTAAATTTTTATTCATCGAAAGTTTTTTAAATTTCTCTGTAGCGCCTCTATTAAGATAGGGGCATACATGTAATTATATTTTTGTATTCCCCTTATTTTTCCTTAAAAAATAAGAGGGTTGTTTTTACACAAATACAACAAAAGTTAGTGATAAAAAAACTCTGGAAGCTTTAGCATATCGTGCATTTTATCTCTTTCTATCTCTCTCTCCCATGCTAGACATTATTTCTTCGGTGTGATTCACAGAGAAGATTTGCATTAAACAGAATAAAACATAATATTTTTACCGTTGTCATGAAAAGATCGGTTAAGCCCTCGTACAAATAAATTCACTAATTCAAAAGGCTTGTTGGACTTTATAGTGATTTACGCAAAGGGGATTTGTTTCGAGATAGTTGAAAGCATAGCATGGTAAGGCTGACCAAGTTGTTGATGACAAATGCTTGCTGGAAAAAGAGCGGAGGCAACTGCAATTATGGAGAAAATTTGGGTCTGTTTGGGGGCAATTTTAACTGTTTGAAAAAGTAACTGTGAAGCTGTTGCAGAAGAAACAACTTTTCAAAATGCTGCAATGACTAATAAAATTTTATTTTATTTTTAAAAAGTCAGATCACCAATTTCTTTTACGACCACCACATTTTAATAGCTCAAGTTGAAAAAGTAATTTTTTACCATAAGAATTTCTAAACTGCAGCAAGAAAGCAGTTCCCCAAACAGAACTGTTGTGGCGATATAGAAGAGCAAAACAGATAGAAAGCTGTCTCAAACAGACCCTCAGGTAGAGACCGTCAAAGCTATGACCCATAATGAAAATCTAATTGGACTTCAAATCCATTATTTGGAATCCAGATGCACCAAAGAGAATGTAGCAGTTATTACTACCCACAATATGTTGAATCACTACCCACAATATGTTGAATCGATGTTAAGTTGTGAAAGAGATGTGGGACATGTTGAAGTTGAGATAGGTGTAACTTACTGTTAGGAATAGGCAATAAATCTTTTCCTTTGTGTGAATTTGATTTCATTGCCCATAGTACTTTGTGTTTACCCTCGATAAGGAATAGGCTGTTATAGACAAATCCACAAGTCATCGTTCACTAATACAGAACAGAGCTTCACCGCCTTCTCAAGCGTGATCTTAAGTTCTTCAAACTTTGATATAAGGTGAGAGAATGTTCCATAATTAAGATATCATTTAGAGGATTGAAGGTTCGAATCTGCCATAATTTTGTTATTGTTTTGTAAGATGATGAGTAATTCAAATTTGTCGTATGCCAACAACATACTTTAATTATGATTTTACCATGAATTTAATTTAAATTCAATCAATCATCAAAAAAATAAAAATTTAAATCCAATGCTATGTTAAATGAAATTTTTTCACATTCCATTTCAAAATCTCATGTTCCGTCTGTCATGCAACGTAAATCTGGACTTAATTAATTCTACTGAGGGACGGATTATGAATTTTATTCTGATATCGCTCGTGAGATTCGTCTTGTATTTAACGTAAGTTCATGTTGCAGACAAATACTGCTTATAACTGACAGACCCAGCATATATAACTAGCTAGGGTAGTGATGGTCTAGGAGAGAATGGTGAGAGATGGAGTTGGTCTGTTATGCATCTGTGACTGAGATTCCCTGGCAGAGGAAGTGGTTGTTCCTAGGGCTGTCAAAAAAGCTCGTTGTTCGTGAAGAGTTCGTGCTCGGTTCGTCAAGAAGTTCGTGTTCGACTCATTCGAAAAGCAAACGAGACGAATACGAACAAATTTTTTCGTTCGGTTTGTTAAACGAACCAAACACGAACAATGATGTGTTCATTCGTGTTCGGTTCGTTATTGTTCAAAATATAAAATAATTTAAAATAATTATATATATATATAATTTATGATATTTTAAAAATAATTATATATTATAAAATTTTATTATATTTTAAATAATTAAACTTTTATAAATTATAATATATGATAAATTATTAATAACAATAATAATATTATAGTATTAATTATATTAATATAAATATTATAATATTATAATTAATATACTATACTATATATTAAAATAAAACTCTAAATAAAATCATAAACGCCTTATTCAATTTGCTTTATTTTGATGAAGTATGGATTACCTTATATGTATGGAATACATGATCAATTTGATTTATTTTGAGGAAGTATGCTATCAAAGCTACGGCTGTCAAAAAAACTCGTTGTTCGCGAACAGTTCCTGTTCGATTAGTTCGATAATCAAATGAGACGAAAACGAACAATTTTTTTTTCGTTCGGTTTGTTAAACGAACCAAACACAAACAGTGATGTGTTCAAACATTTCAAACACGAACGCTTGCTCTGTTCGTTCGTGTTCGATTCTTTTACAGTAAAAGATAGTGGAGAACCAAAACATAGGCATCGTTTGAGAAGACATTTAAGTTCTATTCACTTGCGGTGAATCCAAACACATAAATTTATTTTTATCTGATAAACCAATATCTCCCGACACCTAACAAAATTATTTCACCGCAATGTCAATTTTTTGTCATTTTGGAACTTAGAAGATAATATTTTCTAATTTCCAACTGAGCTGTAATAGCCTGTAATGGAAAGCAGGGGAGAGTAGCCTCTCAGCGAAGGGAGACATCAATGGGATCGACAGAGGTAGGAGCTGCCTCTCGACGAAATGGGGAGCGACGGAGAGCAGTCTCTCTACGAAATGTGGGTGCGACAGAGGTAGGAGTAGCTTCGGCAGAGGAACGGGTTACCGGCGACGATCAGGCTAGCGAGAGCAGCGGGGTAAAAGCAGTTCGACGAACGCGGATCGAGGGGATATACCCACGGTCGGTGTTCTATTGAAAACAGAAAACACTATTTTTATGAACAAACCTAAAACATGAAAAATAAATAGTGAGGCGGCATTTCAATACACGCCCGCACTTATAAACGGCCCCAGACGGACCAAACAAGGTAGGCCACTCTAACCACCTTTGCTGTAGTGGCCAATTATTGCCCCATAACCAGTAGGTGAACAACTGCCAAAATATTATCATTAGTTTTGCTAGAAAACTTAGTGGGACTTAAACCACCATTAAAATATCGGCTGGACTGCCGCTGGATGCCGGTGGACTATCAAATTAATGATTTTTAATTGATAGTGACATTGTTAACTATCTGAATTTCATTTAATTTACTTAACTTTCTTCAGCAGAGGCACAAAAACATGTGACCGACTCAACTAAGCTAATATTTATATAAAATTTTAATATTCATATCTAAATTTGAAGGCCCGATCGCCTATCAATGCCTGATATGTCTCAATTACTAGTTTATTTTAAAATCAAAAATTTTTATTATTCTTATCAAATTCATATTTAACGGAGAAACGCTCGCGAGCCACAACGTAATAATTCTCTTAAATCTTCCTGTGAACCAGATTTAGTAAATCCAGATTTACATCAAAAAAAACTGAATTGATGCATGATTTATCACAATTCAACTTGACCAATGATATGACGGTCAAAAACGTGTAAATAGCCCACAAACAACATTTGAAACACGGATCAAATGAACAAGGTGAGCTTACTACACTAGTCAACAGACTGTGAGCAATGCTTCAATATATTTTTATGAAGATATTCATACAGACCAATCAATTCTTATGTATATACATTTTGTAAGATGAACGAACGAACCAAGAAGCTTAAATGTTAAAGAATATTGACCATCAAATTTGACTTTAACATTCCTAGAGAAATACTTAATCATGTAGCAACATTATTGAAAGAAACTAACCGTTCAGGGAATTTAGTGTTGGATGACCTGTACATAATGAAAAAGTTCGTTTTAAAATTAGGGTTGCGATTTGAGAAGATCAATTGCTGTGTTAATGGGTGCATGATATATTACAAGACCGATGCAGTCGAGACAACTTACCGATTTTTGTGGTGCAGACAAATTCAAACAAAGGGGGAGAAATAATAAAAATTAGAAACATACTTCATACAAGTGTTTCTTTTATTTTTTGCTCATTCCCTAACTTCAGAGATTGTTCTCTTCCATGTATACAACTCCACACATGACTTAGCACATTTCTGAATTAGTTGATGCTAACATAATGAGTCATCCATCACATGGAGAGGTCTAGAGACATTTTGACCGTACTTATCTAGATTTTGCAGCTAAACTATGCAAATTTAGACTTGGGTTATGTGTGGATGGCTTCACCCTATATAGTCACGGTGCAAGCCCTTACTCATGCTGGCCAGTGATCATTGCATCGTGTAAATTTTCCCCCGATATTTGCATGACCGTGTCGTTCTTATTTACCACGTTGATCAAACAAGGTCCACATAGCTTGAAGGGGAAAATTGACACCTACTCACGTCATTTGATTGAAGAGCTTCAAATGTTATGGGAGCCAGTTGTGCTTATGCATGACATCGCTACGAGAGAATTTTCAACTGAGAATGGCCCTTATGTGGACAATTAGTGATTTCCCAGCCTATGAGATGCTAGCTGATTGGAGCACGACAAAAAATTAACTTGTCCTTATTGCATGGATGTATCGAAGGCATTTACTCTTAAACATGGTAGGAAAAATAGCTGGTTTGACTCCCACCGAAATTTTCTAAACTGCAACCACCCGTTTAGAAGGAACAGAAATGCTTTCTTCAAAAATATGGTTGAGAGATCAAGTCCACTCCCTAGGATTACTGGAGTCAAAATATTGGAGATGATCAATGAAGTGTCGAAGATCACCGAGAGACCAGAGCTAGCTTAAACTCATTTTCATGATCTTAGTGTCACGCACAACTGGATGAAGAACAGTATATCCTGGGACCCTCCATATTGGAAGACTAATCTTATTATACATAATCTCAATGTTATGCACATTGAGAATAATTTTTTTGATAACATCTTCAACACTATGTTGAATACCAGGCATAAGATAAAAGATAATGTGAAAGCCAGAATGAACCTAAAAGATTGCTACAAAAAGAGAACCTTAGAGCTTCAAGAGACAAATACAGATAACTTAATAAAGCCTAAAGCTGCATACTATCTTACACCAGATCAACGAAGGATAATTTTTGAGTGAGTGAATTCTCTAAAGTTTTCTAGTGGTTGTGTTTCAACTTTAAGCTTAGTTTTGACTTGTGAACGGGTAAGGTATTTGGCCTGAAGCGTCACAATGTCATATGTTTCTGCAACACTTATTAATCGTTGCATTCCATGCGCTGCCAAAGCTGTTGCTCCATCCCTTTATCAAATTTAATATATTCTTCAGAGAGTTTTGTGTGATGACTCGTTGAGATATCTTGATGTGAGTGTTCCCCTATTATTATGTAAGCATTGGCAGATATTTCCTCCTGGCTTTTTTGACTCTATAGAGCATTTACCTATACATCTATATTAAGAGGTTATACTAGAGTGTCTAGTGCAGTATAAATGGATGTATCTCTTTGAGTGGTATGTCTTCCCGATGCAAACATTGCAAGTAGCATTTTATTTCACACTAAATGACCACTTCATTCAATGTAAAATTTATGTGTTGCAGATTTTTAATTAACATAAAGAAAGTAAGAATAAATGATATCATAAAAGATAGATCTGCAAAACATATATGTTGTATAACACAATAACTTTCGGTTCATATTATTTTGTGCAAGGTCATCAAAGAGTTCATATTGTAGGTGACATGCCTCCACAACCAGAATTATCTGTATAACAAATATCAAGATGTTTATCATGGAGGCATGACACACGATATGTATAAAGAGATTCGGGCAGCTGCATTGTACGTCCTGATGAACTGTGATTAAGTTAAACCATTTATACAGTAAGATTCACAGTCCCCAAACTCATTGCATAATTTCATTTATTATCAAGAATGTTACTAACAAATTCAAAACTATAAATACCAATATTGTGAGCAAATTATTTATCGATAGCTTGTACATGAAAAATGAGCCTCTGATAAGCAGGAAGGTCGAAGCAGAATTTCCATCATGGTTCAAATTATGCGTATGTATAATGGACATTTCTAATCAAATGTGCTAATATGATCATCACATTTAAAGTAACACTAATAATATCTCTCAATTTATTATGTGCTCATAATACAACCAATAGAATCACGAATCAATGATGAGTAGATCTTGCCTATCGGCCTAATCATAGTGTACTTCTTGGTAGATATTTGATGTAAATGGTTATACGTTCCATACGAGTTCCTGGTATGAAGGGAAAAGGACATATAAAGTGGTTTCACTGTTATAGGAAACACACACACACATACAGTGAGATTTGCTATTATGGCGCACTTGACCGAGTCACTCAATTACAATATTCAAGTAGGAACAGCTACAATTTATACTTATTCAATTGTTAGTGATTTGATCCTGTTCCGAATCGAGGAACCCAAACACTCATGCCTTATGATATCGCTGATGTCAAATTGAACAGACAATATGTGAAGTTTAATCTTTTTGTTCACACCAAGCTACAAAAGTTCATTATCTTCACCACCCTAGTAGAGTAAAGGATAAAGTTGATTGGGTTGTAGTTGTCAATAAACAAAAGAAAATCATTGAGTTACATAGTTCTATAGAACAAATTCACCAAGAGAAAAATATTTCAGATTTGCATATTCAGGGTGACACAAATGATGAAATTTTTGCGCTAGAGGATACCATAAGGAATTTTGAAGAAGTTGCTCATGGTCTAGATGAGGATGATGAAGAGAGTGAAGAAGATATTTTCGACGGTGTGTTCTTCGAATGAAACTAAATAATAATGGTATGCAAATTTTTGATTTGTTGTTCCTACTACTACTTTTTATCTTTTATTTTTATTGTTTTGAGACCTATAGCTCTTTACTCACGTTCTTCCATTTTTAGACATAACTACTATTTGTGTTTTTCCTTGACTAAACTGTTTCTTTTTGCTTATGATTTTTTTTTGCAAGTACTAATCTTTTAATATCATTCCCGAGTTTGTAGATGGTCACATGTGGTGCAGGTGGTCAAACACCTCATAGACCACGTACTTTGGGGACCCTTGAGATCACCTACAGAGCAGGAAGAGGAAATTGTCTGCTCCTGTTGATGCTTCAACTACTGTTGCACCTTCTCTAACACCACCTCCCCTAGTTGCTGTTGTAACACCTTCTACCTCACCTCATTCCCCACCGACTACTGCTAAACCTCTTGCCACAGCTCCTCCCACACCCGTTCCTACCACCACTCTTGTGGCACCTTCTCTCTCACCTCGATGTTGCCTATCTCTTGTAACGCCTGCTGCTTTCGTACCTACTCCCCCACTTGCTACAGGCATAGCTCTTGAGCCCGACTCATCAAATCCTGCCCCCCCTGAGGGTAAACTTACTACCAAAGGGGGGTTTGTAAGTTATTTTCAATAGCGTATTATGTTTATTCTTCATGTTATATGTTTTTTGGTAACTAATTTGTTTCTTAAGAAGATTCATTCCCCACATGCTGCCCGTCACCTGCACACAAAGATTATCAGGAATAGATACGATGAGCTCTAACTATCGTGGAAGAAGATACATGTAGCCACTCGAGGCATGTGGTTCAGGGAGTTTGAGGTACCGTCATGCATTCTGAATCAGATTTGTAAATTTGATTTAATTTTTACATGGATTATTTTTTATGTTGTGGAGGTCCTTCACCTGAACCCCAGAGCAGCATCATCAAATTCGCCAAATCTTCGAGATTGGGGGCAGGCATAGCTTTGCCGACATGTTCATGACAGCTCGTCGGAGGGACAAGTGGCCTGCTTGGATTGGTGAGGGACTATGGGGTTAGTTTATCGTAGCATGGGTCTCTCCTGATTATAAGAGGAGGAGGCAGATAAACTGGGTGAACCAGGCGACAGAGGGGGACAGGGGAGCTGCACTCCATATTGGTGGATTAGCCCAACCCCCCAACCCCCCGCCCCCACCCCTTGTACGGAGCCCTACATGAGACTGACAAGATTTTTTTTATTTAAACATTAATTCAATTTTGGAGTAATTTTTTAGCGCTAACCTTTTTTGTACGCTACGTAAGCCAAGGAGTTGAGTTGTGCTTCATCAATGAAAGAAATAACTAAAACTTTCTACAATGCATTTACTAGTTTATCATCTATCCCATCTTTATATTCGAGTACAAAAGAATATCCTAGAAGAACTCAATTCACTTGACATACCTATTATTAAATTTTTATTAGAAGCTTATAAAATTTAATGCATTATGGTAAGATAAGGATTCTGTTTAAATAATAGGTGGTGCCTATAAAATTTTAGTGATTAAAAATAACATAAATTTCTCCCTCATAGGTTGAATATAATCTTTTTATTTGCTTCATTTAACTTTTTACTAAGAAAGTAAATGGAGTGGATTTTCTTACTTAATATTTCACGAATACCAACCCATGAGCTTTGTCAATTCAAAATCATTATAATCAAGATGTTAGCCATTGTTGACCGTCGTCTGTCAGCCACCGTCGATCAGTGCTTATCGTCACCGTATGATCACTACACGCAACCGTCGGTAGCCAAAATTTGGCCTTTGTTTTTAAAACTTCTAACTATGGCCTCTCTGCCAAACTGTTGTTATTGCAGCTACAAACTACAGTCTTTATGACCAACTACTTTGTAGAAACTAACTGCGCTTTTTGTGGCCAACTACTACCTTTATAGCTTCCAGCTGTGACCTCTATGGCCAAAGGCCACTAAAACAACTACTAACTATAAATATTGTGTTTGTTGCAACCAATTGCACCATTTATGGCCAACTGTTACAATTACAACTTTCAAATATGACATTTATGGTCAACTGTTACCAGCGCACCCATTGATTATAGTTTTTATGGCCAACTATTGCCTTTGCAACAATCAACTATGACATTTGTGGCCCGCTACTACAGTTACAACTTCCAATTATTGTCTATATGAGCAACTGTCGTTATTGCATCCACTTATTGTAGCCTTTATTACCAACAATGACCTTGTAGCAACAACCTTCAACCTTTATGGTCAACTAATATTGTTACAATTTCAAACTACGATATTTGTGATTAGTTGTTCCTATGTAGCGATCAGCTACAGGCTTTATGACCAACTACTCTTTTTGTAGCTACCAACCACGACTTTTGTGGCAAATTATCTTTGTTACAGCTTTCAGTTATGACCTATGAGCTAACTACATCTACTGTAGGCACCGACTACAACATTTACGACCAACTATTGCCTTTGTAGCAACAAACTACGACCTTTGTATCAAACTATTGCTATTATAACAAAGAAAAAAACATATTTTTATAGCCCAATTATGGCTATTATAGCTACCTACAATTGTAAATTTGTGATTATCAATTTTGTAATTTTATCTTCTTTAATTGAGGAGAAGAGTTGATCTATGTACTTATAATTACTTAATTGATTATTTTGATTGTACAAGACCCTGTGGTTTTTCTCCGTTCAAATTTTTTCCACGTAAAAATTCTGACGTCTTATACTATTTTTTTTTTTATTTGCATGTGTGTTAGATTTCGATGCAACACAAATACATTAAAATTATCATTCTACTCACATGAATCTCACGGCACACAATAATTTTGAATTATTATCATTAAACAAACCTTCATTTATTATATTTTTTAGGGGTTTACATAAATGCCACATAATTCTTATAATTTACATATCTACTGCCTATGTTATGATATTTTCTAATGTAACCCTTATATGTTTAAATAACATAAAAAAAATCGCAAAAATAAACTATTTTTTAATAAAAGTTTTATTTTTAAACATATATTCTGACTTAAATTAAGATTCTAAAGTTTTGCAGATGTAAATATTGAAAATTTAAGTCTTATTCTAAATATATATATATAATCATATCTTCCATTAAGGCTGTCAAAACGGCTCGTCGTTCGCGAACAGCTCGTGTTCGGCTCGTTAAGAAGCTCGTATTTGACTCGTTCGCTAAGTTAACAAATCTTAACGAACGAACACGAAACAGATTTGTTCGTTCATGTTTAACTCATTTTGGCTCAAAATACTATTCCTTAATTATATATATATATATATATATATATATATATATTAATGAGTAGTTTTTTTTTTTTTATAATTTAAAAGATTTATAATCAATTAAAATTATTAATTAAGTAAATAAAATAAAAAATATTAAATTAGATTCAAATTATGTTTTAATATAAACTATACTTCTTAAATCTTATCTCAACTCTTAACATCTTATGATTACGTGATTAGAATTGTCAAAACGATTCTTTATTCGTGAACAAATTAACGAGCCAAACACATACATACTTTATTCCGATTCCAGCGTTTACCAATAAGATGACATCAGAGGTGGGTAATGGCGCCGTAACAAACTATTTGTAAAGCAACCAATGAGCTGTGCTTTAAGTTGCGTGGGCGTGGAGAGCAAGTCGGTCGTCCCCATCTCCGCGTCCATTACGCTCTGGAAAACGCAGAAGTCCCTTTATCAAGGAATATTTTGACGTTTGTGCTCACTCGTCAGTTATGGACGGCTTATTTATTCTTTGTATATCAACTACTAATTGGAGGAGGTCAAATGTTAACTTGATATTTTCAATATCCATCCAAGAGATTAGTTTATTTATGGAGATTAGGGCTGTCAAAAAAAAAAAAAAAAAAAAAAAAAAAAGCTCTTTTTCATGAAAATTGTGTTCTGTTCGTCAATGAGTTCGTGTTCGATTCGTTCGATAAGTAAATGAGATGAACACGAACAAATTTTTTTTCGTTACGTTGGTTAAACGAAACAAACACGAACAGTGATGCGTTCGTTCGTGTTCGAATTATTATTGTTCGAAATATAAAATAATTTAAAATAATTATATATAAAAAATTTATGATATTTTTAAAAATTAAATTTTATAAATTATAATATATAAGAAATTAATAATAATGATATATTAATGTACTATATTAGTAATATACTAATATAGATATTACACATTTATATAATATAAATTATATAATTAATATAATATATTATTTTTATTTATTAATATTAGGGCTGTTAAATTTTCTCGTCGTTCGCGAACAGCTTGTGCTCGGCTAGTGTTCGAATCATTCGTTAAGAAACGAACACGAATAATGACTTCACAAATAATTTCGAACACGAGCTTATTTAAAACAAACTAAATTTCGAACGAATCAAACACGAACACAAACTCTGTTTGTTCCTGTTTGGTTCGTTTACACCCCTATTGGAGATCAATAAACCCTTTTGCATTCATTTCGGCAATAGAAAATTGATTATTTTTTTATTTAGCTTCGATAGCATATGATATTTCAATGTGGGGGGAAATGTATGAATTAAACCCCGACCCATATTTTTTTAGTTTTATTAAATTCTCGATAGTTTGATCACGGCACACAAAAATAATCTATTTTTGATAGTTCAAAAAAAATCACAGGAGTGATTAATTTATAAATATTAATATTTTACGTGATTAGTATATAATTATTCCTTATAAGCAACAAAAGTCATGTATGAAATGGTTGATTGTGACTTTGGAAGATTTGTCTCAATCAATCCTTGTCTTAAGAGCCCGTCTGGGGCAACTTATTTGGTACAGTGCGTTTCGAAAACGCACCAAGTCTGTTCGGTAAATTGCATTTCGGCAGTCTATGCGTTTTCAAAACGCAAAAAACAACATTTTCAAGCCCCACATATCAAGGTGTGGTGGCAGTTTTCTGGCTGCGGTATGACTTTTCCAAAAATAAAAATAAAAATTTATAATAATCATCACACCTAACATATCTGCAGATTATTTTTAATCAGTTTATCAATAGATTATTCAATAAGTTACAGCTATCTCAGCAATATGTTTTTTGGACTTAAACATGACATTGAAAGATTCATCATATCTTTGGAGACTTTTAATGAGCGGTCATTCTGTGTAAACAGATTCATTTTGAATTCCTACAAATATCTCAATCGATGGCTCTCTTTCCTTCCTAATAAAATTCAATATTAACATTTATTGGCATACGCTTTTTCAAAAGTTGCTGCTAATAATTGTAAGGACTTGGCCTTGTCCTCTTAAAGTGGCCTTTATTTCATTCCAACTATGACAATGAAAGTCCAATTATTCGGGTGTTTTCCTTTTTTTAGTATTTCATGTAAAAAACTTATGGCATCATTATTATTTGTTTTCATTTTTCTGAGTGTGTGTTGAATCTTCATACCACGCTATAGAGGAAAATCTGCACTCTACTGCCATGAATTTTTAGTACACATCAGTTTGGCGTTGTATGTGGGAAACATTAATCCCACCGCTAAAGTACTTGCGATGCTTACTACATGGCCACCAAACACAATATTTGTGATAACAGACCATCCTGCTCCAACACCCATCTTTCCAGGGAGCAGTCACAAAGCCAAGGGTGGCATGCTTCTTCATCATTTTGCCCTAAAAGACATTTTTCTGCCAACGAAGGCATCTCAAAACCTTCTATAAATGTTCGAATGCCCAAAATGAAGGAGTCTCAACTAGAGATCTTGTGGCTCCTACGCAGTGCTCAGCAGTCGCTGCCCACTTTCACCATTAACTCTGTGACTTACGGGAAACACACTACTTAGAGGAACTCACATCGCCCCCTCCATGAGAAGGAATACTTGCTCTACTAGGTAGTGATGCTGAACTCCTAGATACTGTAAGTTCCATTAATCCATCTCGTGCAGCTCACTTGGCACTATCATGCCTTGCTGCCATTCCAGATGATATCATTCGTAGGTGCCTCATTTGGGAAGAGTTCCCCTTAGAGAAAAAAGATCACTTCCCCACTCACCGTAACGTCCATGAATCGTCTCCCCTTAGCGGATGCAGTCCTTCAACACGCCATCCCAACTGGCTTAAAACTTCCGAACATTGACACCTACAAAGGGATAACTGACCCATATGAGCAAATTAGTCACCATCTAACCATCTTGCACATTTAACGTGCCTCTAATGCGCTTCTGCGTCAAGTGTTCCCGACCAATCTTAAGGGAAAAGCTCGCACCTGGTGTATCGTACATTGTACGTGTCTATTATATGCATGTGTGTTTGGTCATTATTGGGGCAAGATGTAATTCTCTCTCATGGCGTCCTATATCCTAGGTCGCCAAGCACAATGTTAACCTCATTTTTGGTGAGGTCTTTCTCTCTTTTTAGTCTTAGGATCTAACTATAGGATTTCCCCTTTGACTATCCTAGAAGACTAGAGATGAAACCTACCACTTAGAAATCCAAGTCACTTCCTAGCTCTCCTTGGAATTCTACATAGATGGTCATCAACCTCCAAGCTACTTGGAAGGTTAAGACCAATGTTTGAGAGGTCAAGGATGAGCCCCCCATAAGACTAACCCTAGATAGCCTGGCCTTGGTTAGATCAGCTTACACACACTACACTTTGGCACACACCTCAAACCCTAAGCACACTTACACTTAATTTAACCTCCTAACTCTTTGGAAAGCTCATATGGGTGGAACCAAACCCTAGCCCTTAACTAAGAAAGTTAGGAACAACATATTGAGTGACCAAAATGAGTTCTCATATGACTCCTATGAGTTTGAAATGACTTCATGGCTTACTTACCCACCTTAGCCCAAATACCCCAAAAATACCCCAAGAATACCCTAAATTCCAAAAATTCCCAAAACTCTAAAAAAATCCCAAATTTTAGTTTGGAACCATCACATTGACCCTATTTTTCCAAATACCCCAAAAATACCCCAAAATATCCCAAAAGCACCACAAGAATACCTTGAATTCCAAAAATTTTAAAAATTTCCAAAAATTCTCAAAACCCTCCAAATATTCTCAATTTCAATTTAAACCACTTTATTTGACCCAATTTGACCAATTTAACATAAATTTACCAAAAGCCCCAATTTGCTTTTAAAGGACCAATTCTCCTAAATTTAACCTAATGAGCCAATCAATTCCCCAAATTTCAATTCCTAATCAAAATTCAACATGTCTAAACCCAATTTCAACCAAACCCAATTCAATTTGATCATCCCATGATTAATTTCAAAAATCCAAAAATCACCTCATACATGTTAAAGGCCCATACCCATGTGCATTTTAAAAGCCCATCTCATGAAATTTAAAAGCCCAAATTGAGCCCACATGACATAATTCCCTTCTATTATCATCTCATGACATTTAATTCATCATTTCATTGCACCATCCCAACTTTTATCATGCATACATGATATTTTGCCAAAATTGGGCATGTTGACATTTCACATTTAAAAATTCATAAAATCCAAATTTCTTTTTGCTTGAAACAATTCCATGACCCCATGTAGTATAGCATGCCACATACATCATCCCATGGCCCTCCAAATGTCAACTTTGCCAAAAATGGCAAGATCTAAGGGGTCTTCAGATATCGCCACCACGTAAGTATGAAAGTCCCCTCTCATGACATGATGATAAACTACAACATTTCTTTATCACATTCAGAACGTGCAAGAGTGGCACGAAAATCTCCTCCGAAATACACGACATCAAGTACACGATCCACGACGCACCTCCGCAACACCCTGCCGCGATGTACTACCACAACGCGTCGCCGCGGCACGATGTCATGCCATAACGCTTCGCATCAACTTTTCTTCGCAACACTTGCCGCAAAACAATTTGGCGCTGCAACTCTTTGCCGCAACTCGACCTCGCACTCGGCGCTGCACCAAGATTCGGCGCTACAAACTCTGTACCATAACTCGGCACCGCAACGCGTTGTCGCAACAACCAGTCGCGATGCTCCACCGCAACTCGTCATCACGATGCACCTTCGCAACGGATTGCGTCGTCGCGACGCTCCGCTGCATCCCATCGTCGCAATGCATCGCCCCGCAGCAACGCGTTGCCACGATGCCCCGTCGTAATCTGTCACCATGACACCCCACCTCAATGCTCTGTCGCAACGCGCCGCCGCAACGCACCGCTGCAACGCGTCGCCGCAATGCATCACTACGACGCTTCGCTACAACATGTCGCCGCTTTGCATCGCTGCAATGCACCGCTACGACGCCCCACAACAACGCTTCGTCGCAATGAGTCACCGCAACACACCGCTGCAACGTGTCGCCGCAATGCATCTCTGCGACGCTTCACCATAACACGCCTTCGCATTGTATAGCCGCAACACGCCGCTACGTCGCGCCGCAGCAACGTGTCGCCCCGACGCCCTGTCGCCGTGACGCCCTATCGCCGCGATGCTCTGTCGCAACGCACCGCTGCAACTCGTCGCCGCAACGCACCGCTGCAACATGCAGCCGCAGCACGCCGTAGCAACAGTTCGCCGCAACAAACCACAGCAATACTCTGCCACAACGAGCCGCAGCGACTCTAACCCCCTCCTTTAGATTTATTTATAGGTTCAAAAAGAACCTTAGCCATAAATGCACCTTAATATATAAATAAAAAAAGTGCAAGCATTAATACTTATTTAAAAAAACCCTTTCATATTCTAAAAAAAAAAAGAAGACAATAGACTTTTTGTACTATAAATAAAAGAAAAGGAAAGGAAAAAAAGAGAAATGATTTTTCATATAATAATAATAATAATAATAATAATAATAATAATTTTAAAAAGCTTTAGGTATCAATATTTTCGGAGGAAGAAATTGGACTCGCCCGAAGATAGGGGATAATTGATATGAAAACAACAAATATTAATTATCTAGCGAAAATCTCGAAGCAGTACACTAATCTCAATGCAATCTTTTGAGCAAAAAACGTTTAAATTACGATCAAAGTCATCTAAAACTCTGATTTCGCAAACTTATAATCAAACTGACCGGCTTGATGAGACGAACCTAATGATATAAAAACTGGTCCAATCCGTGCCAAATCATGCCCGAATCAAGTCATTAAACCAGTCTTGAAAATTTTCTAGACATTTGGTAACCTATACTCGAATTGAGTGTTTTGACAAGACGAATCTAACGAGCTGAAGATCACTCAATTCTGACATTGTTAAGACTATCAAATGCCCCTTAAACTTCATCTGATCAAGAGAAGCCCTATGGACCGTCCGATTAAAATGACTGCATTAATTGCACCCAAAACACTATAAATAGACCCCCAACCCTCACATGATGAGGGGGCTGAAGCCTAGAGAGAACCTGAGATATTGAGGAGAAGCTGCAGTTTAGCACCACCGCCGACCGTCATCGACTACCACCTACCTTCGTCAACTACCGCCGACCTCCATTGATCACCGTCGACCACCGTCGACTATCACCTACCGTCATCAACTACGGTCGATCTCCGTCGCCGACCACCGCTAACCACCATTGTTAATTACCATCAACAAACGCTGTTAGACACTGTAATATGAAGAATATAATAATTCTTTCCCGTATGCGGGACAAGATATTTTTGTAATCATCAATCAATAGTAGTTTTTCGAAACTGGGTCAGACCTCGTGGTTTTTCCTTTTATGAGTTTTCAATCTAAAAACTTTTGGAGTTGTCACTGTTTGTTTTTTTTTCATCTGTGTATGTGTTGAATTCTCTTACAATACTGAGATGATAAATCTGTTACTCTACTACCATGAATTTTTTAGCACGCATCAACCTACTATAGCCTTGAATATTAAATGTGCCTCATGGGCGATGGGAGTCCTTTAAACATGCACTAAAAATTTAATCTAATTTGATTTTATTTAAATCCTTTCTCAACTAATAAATCAATGCGGCCTCCCTCCACAATGCATAACACGTCAAGCCCGACACGGCAGAATTCGGGGAAAATAAATAATATTAAATAAATAATCAATGTAATTTCCCATTTTGGTTATAAACTACAGTTAAATTAAAACCCTAACCACGGCTAGCTACCCTTCACATACTACCCACAGATTTCTTCTTATTTACGACCCTGGCCATCAAGTCTTCCCCCAAATCTTTGTATAAATACCTCGCCGGAGGGGAGCTAGGTTTGCAGAATTGGAGTCCGAATACCTCTTCTCTTCTCTCTCTTTCCAACTCTTCCGCCGCCTTTCTTGTTCTCTTTCCTAGCATCTGTCCACATAAATGTCTTCTTCGTCTAGATCCAGATCTAGCGGCCCCGTCTTACCCATGAAAAGCGGCTTGACTTCATCCATACCCCCTGCCGGCCGATTTTACTCCTCCGCGTTCTCATCACCAGCAGCTGCTTCTTCCGTAAACGTCTTCGCTACATCCTCATCGAGCTTCTCCGCACGCTCAACTTCCAACTTCCTTCCCCGATCCTCCTCCCCTACCCGTGTAAACCTCATCGGATCCTCCGCGGCCCACTCCGTCCGTTTCTCTATCGACCGCTCCATCTCCCCTGGCCGCTCAATTTCTGCAATCGCCAGCCGCGATCCGGTCATCCGTCCGCCGATCTCCGCCTCTGGACGCCGTAAGACCTGCATGTGCTCCCCGACGACCCATCCCGGTTCCTTCCGCTGCAGCCTCCATAAAGGCACCTACAATCGCCCGATCGCAGCGGTCTCCTCACCTTCGAATCGCCTCAACGCCAGACGATCGGCGATGACGAACTCACTCGTCCGGATCGGTACAGTCGAAGGCGATTTCGTGAAGAGGGCTCTCGCTGCCCTAATCCGACCTTCATCGCATCAACAGCGGCGGAGAGCTGACTTCCGCCCTCAGCCAAGTCGGCTTTCACAGATGACGAAAGCTGACGATCTATGATCTGAAAAAGAAAGGATCGTAGATTTCAAAGCAGGTTTGTTAATCTTCATCAGCAGCGCCCCTCCGATCTGCCACTTCACCTGTCATTATTTTCTTCCTTTTCCCTCTATTGTACTGCAAAATCTGGAAGAGAGAAGGCGCAGCTAAGGCAGAAGACGGATGATCATTATCCGTCAAATTGTACATAATCCTCTATTACAGCCATTGATGGCTATGGAACCAGCTTTTATAATGAAAAAAAAAAAAAAAAAAAAACATCGACAAAGTGAACCCTATGAAAAACTAACAATCATTAACAGATTAGTTACAGTTTAAATCGATATATAAGTCTGATTCTAAGATTTAATCGAACGTTATCATGTCTATTGCAGTCGGGAGATCCGTGTACAGAGAGTTTTGTTGATCTGTCTACGTTAGAATTCTCCGTCGACGTTTACGCCGTCGTCGTCGTTACGTGCGCGTCCGTCGTCCCCATGACTCGTGCCGTCGCCGTCAACCCTGAAACCAGTAATTGTCGTTTCCATCGTAAGGTGAATTGTTCTCTTCTCGTTTGTATTATTTCTATTCATTAATCTTTTGATTTGGTACCTTTTCGCCGGCTGCAGGTGGGGTGGTTTCCTGTGCCTTTCGTTTCTTCTGCTACAGGAAATGAGACGTGGTCCTTAAAAGGAAAAGCATCGGATGCTCACCAAATTCAGAATAATAATGAATGAATGAATAAATTACATATTATAATCTGAAAATTTGATGATTATCAGACTTTGGACCAACGAACAGAAATTCACCGGCAGACAGTATTTATAAATTTAACAATAATAAACGCTAAGCATGAATGCAATTTTAATTTTCACATATGGAAATAATCCTTCTTAACAATTTTGATTAAATAATTAATTAATAATAATAAAGCAATTAACGGTTTAAAAATGTAATAATGATACGTTTAATTGTTCGTTTGTAGATAAAAATTTAATCTATTGAGGTTTTAAATCATGTAATTAAGCTTAATTATTAGAGTTAAGTTAATGTAAATAAAATTATTTGAAGTTCTAATTTAAGAGTGAAAATTCAATAATATTTCAACAGTGCCTTTAATATTAAATGAAATTTTAAGAAAAGAATTGAAGAGAAAATTTAGAAAAGGATAATTAAAATATATAAAGTAGGAAGGTTGTCATTGGTTTTATATTTTAATAAATCTTAAGAAAATTATTTAATTGAATTCCTTATTTTATAAATATTTCTAAATATTATTATATAAAAATAATAAATAATTTTATTACTTTAGGTTTTATGAATTAGATATTTATTCAAAATAATATTTTATTCTATGTTGATTATAACAGAATAAAATATAAATCTTATATCATATTGTTTTAAAATAAAATAATTAATTTGAATATTATTTATATATAAATATTTAATCAGAATTTTTGAGCCGGTTATAATTTTCATGTATGTACATGTATTATAACTATTTAATTTTAAATACTAAAAATTTTAATAATTTTTGTATTTGCTATAAATATTATTAGTTCAGTGGAATAATTTATTTTTCAAGAAATCTTTATCAAGAAAAAAATGTCATAAATAGAGTTTGTTTAAAATATTTATTAATCTTCACTTATTTTAAATTTTTAAAAACCATTGAATATTTTATTAAATATTTATAATTTTTTTTATATAGATTAGCAATATTGTTCAATCTGCTTTAAGATACACACCACAACAACAACAACAACAACAACAACAACAAAGCCTTAATCCCACTAAGTGGGCTCTGCTACATATTCTCCATTGCATCCTATTTAGTGTCATACTTTCATTTAATTCTAGTAAATTATGATCATTTTTATACAATAAGCTCAAGTCTTCCTAGTTCTACCTCTGGCTTTCATTTAAGATACGCACACAATTTAAAATTATGATAGTTGAAGTATTTTTTTAATTATGTTAATTTACTCAAATATAATGTGCAAAATTTTAAATAAATATATAGAAAATTATATCTATCGGATCATTATTCAAATGAAATATATCATTCCATAGAAGTAGAATGACAAACTTCAATTGAGTAACAAAGCATTTTGCGGAGTAGCGGTAAACGTTGCGGAGTAGTGGAGCATCCTACGGAGTAGCACGTCGTTCTGAACACCGCACAACGACGTATTTCAAAGGCATTGTATTAAAATTTCAACTACAACCACAATGAGTCCTCCTATATACGAACATTGTATATACGTGACCCTTTCTTGTTTATAGGAAAAGTGCCTGTATGTGTACTCATGAAGCTATATCGGATTATTTTTTACTAGGATAAGCCCTGTGTTTTTTTGTCTCTTTCTAGGTTTTGCACATAAAAATTAATGGTGTCTCTACCTCTCATTTTTATCACTACCACCATGAATTCTCTAGCACACATCAACTTGACAACATTTATGGAAACAATCAATCCCACAACTGAAGATTTTACAAAACTTGTTGAATGGGCACTTCACTCAATACTCTCAACAAAAAAGTATCCCGCTCTAACACCTACCATTATAGGGGACAGTTACAGAGCCAAGGACGCCAAGCCTTCGTCCTGTGGCCTTGGGGTTTGGGTTCTCAAGAGTTTGTTTCTTGAGGAGCTTGTGCTCTCCACTCAATTACATCACAGGTCAGTTCCACTAGTATATCCATCATTTGGTTTCTGAGATCTTAAATTTGTTGTTGCACAAATTCTCTAGCCGAATTCATGTTCGAGGTTTCTTCCAAATAATTTCCTTCTTTGTGGCGCATTTCTCTCTTGTTGGTGGCGTAAATACACGCTTACCACACCTTTTACGATTTTGAACAAAAATATCATATGGATCGCACCAAAGGAATATAGTGTTGGACAGATGAGAGGACATAGAGAGAGAGAGAGAGAGCTCTGAGAATAAGTTCAGTAGTTTTTTTTTTAAAGAAATGACCCTTATTTATATATCACAGTGGGATATAGTAAAGTTATATATTTGTCTGTGTATTATCCCTAACTTATGTTGACAATGTTTCATATTCTTAACTGCTTGAAAATGGGCATTTAATGGCCCGCTGGCAATATCATTCGGTTGTCTAATAATCGTTTGATCGACTTAGAAGTCTTTGGTTATTTGGAAGGTCTTCAACCAGTCTTCTCAAGAAAATCCTCAATAGATGTCTTTTTATTGTCAGCGTGAACTTAGACCATCATCAAAGGGTGTATCACTATAATCTGATAGCCAGCTCTCCTCTGGATAAAGAGCATTCAGAGAGGATTAGACATATATTTACTGGGGTGCCCTTTGGCCATCATATTGAAAGAATCAGTTATGAGAGCTGATTATAAAAGGTCGTCCATCGGATCAAGTGCCTCCTATTATTTTGTACGTTTGTGCTTCCGTTCGATCGCCTCAGACTTCTAACCGAATGAAGCAACGCTTGACGGCTCTGTCTATTATCTGCCTCGATGCAATCCTTTTATATCTATTAAGTAATACCAACAAACATATTTGAAATTTGTGCAGTCATATTTTTTATACACACCAACAAATTTATATCTTTTTAACATTTAAACATTCATACTTACATACATCATACTTTTTATGATATTTTAATCTTTAATATCACATAAAAAAATATTACTTAATGACACCAAAGGTTACAAATGTAAATTCACTTTAGATATTAGATATGCAAATACTTAAAACGGTGTGGTATATATGTAAACTTCCATTAATAAATTTTTAATATCATGGCAATGTCCATCAACTACAATAATGGCTTCCAGCTGTCTTGCTTTCTTCGGAATTGTTTAAGCGTAAAGCTTGGGTGCATAACATGCATTTGAGTGAGATGTGCCAACGCCAAATACCAATAATATCTGCTAAACAATGCTTCAACTTTGTATTAACGCTAACATTTATGAAGTTGTGCCTGAAATTCATCTTCCATGCCAAATGCCCTCAATACGTCACCTCTCTCATTTATTAATGCTTAGAAAGAGATATATAGTGTCGTATTTAGATATAAAGAATATTTCATATTAAATATAGTCATTAAATAAATATTTCCAAAATATGTCTATATAATAAAATATTTTTTTTTGCTAACAAATATAAGCAAGATTCGTGTTATTTTAATGTGGCGTACACTCCAATAATGTCAGTACAAATTTCAATGTAATCGAACGGTGATGATCGAGACATTAAATTTAAGAAATAAGATCTAAACCGGTCATAATGAAGGGACAACAGATTGATCAAGTCCACCCTCGAAAAATTTGATAGGCGGGTCTATCTATGGTCCCAACCACTAAAACTCCCTAAAGGACGGCTGAATGTGGCCGACTGACTGACCGTTCATAACTCAGCAGAAACAATTCTAGCGAAGCCCGACGCTTTGGTCGACCAGCACATGTGGACCAGCTAATTACCGCTATCTGGAATTCGAATTGGAATATAAATTTAGTATTAAATCAGCACATTGTTTGCATTGAGGGCTATTTCTATAATTTTTATCTCCCTTCTGTAATTGTATGGGAATGCCTCTTATAAATATGAGGCTTGACAATAAACAAAAGGACCCCGGGTCTCAGGAAATTTTCTCCAATCTCTCTATCGATGATTCCCTAGCATTTTTCCTCTCTCTCTACTCCTTCACCTGGTTCTAACTCTCAAGGCGTATATTCCTAAAAGACAATTCTGGATTCGCTGTCGTAAAAGATGATGCAGTGAGCGTGGACAAGCCCCAGACGAGAAGCAGAGTCAACTACGATGGATAATCCTTGCAAAGAGAAATAGCGCCCCTGGATTTCAATAGAGAGACAGTGTGTAGAGACATACAAGAAGAAGTCCATGCATTGCGAGCACAAATAATGGACGAGTTCGAGACATTTCGAGCAGTCATGACCCAGTAGAACACCTGACCGCCACCCCTAGAGAGAGAGACTTGGGGAACTCGCCCTCAGAAGGCTCCCCTCGAGAATCCACCAACACCTCACGGTTGGCCCAGTAATCGGCTAATCGAAGGACCTGAGGGTTCTCAACCAACAGACAGTGTCGCCTCTACACCAGGGTCCAACAACGGGCAAACCGAGTGGGAGCGTTTGCCCGACCAGCTATGAGAAGCTCTTTCTCCTAAAGAAGCCACACTATGATAGTTAACAACCTACTAGATGGGATCATCTTATCCTTCTTCAAATTTCAGAAGCTATTCCTGACGCACTTTGCTAATGTAAAAAAAAAAAAAAACCGAGGAAGGATACATAGCCATGCTTCAAGTAGGGGGAGGATGAAAGTCTAAGGGCTTACAACAACAGTCACTAAAAGGAAATGTTGGAGGGAGAGAACCTCGAGCCCCTCACCACTTTGGCCACCCTGAAGCACGGTATCCGCGGCAAGCAATTTAGGTATGACCTGAACATACTATAGCCAAGGACCTTTGCAAGGTCTCGGAATTAGCAAATGACATTGTTGCCGAAGAGGACCTCATGGAGTCCTCGAATCCAAACTGAGAGCATCCGACCGCCGATCATAGAAACGAAAGGATCAACATGACGACAGAAGGACAAAAGGCAATAGAGCTCCTGTAGGTCGGCATAACGACAACCCTCGATCTCAAATTGTTCAGGAGGTGATCAGAGCAGCAAGGGTCAACAATATCGTGCTGACCAATATTTAGCTCAATAATATGAGCGACCACATGTATATCAAAAAATGCAGGTTGAACCCCTGAACGTGTCAATGGTCGAGCTAGTTCAGGCCATCCAAAACAATGACTATTTGAAGAAATTCCATCAACTAAAGACAAAACCGACATTACACAATTAGAACAAATATTGCGCCTACTATTGAGACCACGGACACAACATGGAGGAATGACGTCATCTTCAAAATATGGTGGAGAAGCTCATCAGGGCTGGAAAGTTGGAGTTTGTCGTTGTTGGAACGCAGTTCAGTGACAGGGGAATAGCCCGACAGAGGAATCCGTAGACGGAATAGTGCTGGTGAATGAAATCCACGTAGCTAGAATCATCTTGGTTATCTTTGACGGAGGCAGAGGGTTGCCTCGGCGTCCGGCTTAAGAAGACTCAGGTCGCGAGAGGTATGTTTTTTCGCCTCCTATACTCCTACTCACCCCCAATTATTTTACAGATGCAGATCTCCCCCCACCCAAACACCCCACCCAAAGGGAAACTCGCACAATGAGGAGATCATCATCATGATGCTCATAAACCACTACCAGGAGGAGAGCATCCCTATAAACACTGATAGTTCAGTCAACTTTCTATTTAAAACGGTGTTCGACAAAATGGGGCTCAAGACCGAGCGATAAGGGATACCAGCAGATCTATTATTTGGTTTCTTGAGTGAGTGAAAGGAGGCTCTAAGGGTGATCGCCCTACTCGTCTCGTGGGGAGAGCAAGAAAAACAGTTAACCAATACAAAGAATTTTTTTGTTGGTGAAATCCCCTCCAATGTACAACGCCGTCTTCGGCCACCGTTGCTGAATAGCTATTGAGCGGTAGTTATGTCATACCATGTGGCCATGAAATTTCCTCAGGACAGGGAGATAATCACAATATGAGGCAACCTATAGAGATTCAAGAGTTGTTACATGCGGGCAATCACTAGCATCAACTGAGAATCACTAGACATTCAAATATTGAGGGAAGGAGTTCTCGAGGCAAATGAGGTCATCCTTTGGGTGCCGACCACCGATAAGTGAGAACCTGGTAAGGTTTCTCTAAATAATGAAAGTAATGATGTAGGAAACAGAGGCCAGCTGATCGATAACCTTCACCAACATTGGAACGCATTCGCCTGGAAAACTGTTGAGAAGCACGGAGTCCCGATCGATGTTGACCGCCATCAACTCAATATCAGCCCATTTTCTCAATCGGTACAGCAAAAGCTTCAATCAACTGTGAGAGTCCTAGCTAAGTCAATAGTAGCAGAAGTCCAGAAGTTGAAGGAGACAGGCGACATTCGGGAAGTCCAATGTCCGACTTGGCTTTTGAATGAAGTAGTGGTTCGAAAGACCAATTACAAATGAAGGATGTGCGTGGACTTCATCAATTTGAATGTTGTTTTCCCAAAGGTCACTTAACCCCTACCAAGAATCGACACATTAGTGGACGCAGCAGTCGGATACTCCGTAATTGGTTTTCTTGATGCCTTCTCTAGCTACAATCAGATAAGAATGCATTCGGCCGACGCCGAGAAGACATCTTTCATTTCCATGCAGGGAACTTTTTATATTAATGTAATGCTCTTCATGCTAAAGAATACTGGGGCGATCTATCAATGTGGCATAGATGTAATATTTTTCAATAAAAAAGGAGAAACACTTAATTCTATGTGAATGATGTCCTTGTGAAAAGTAAGTCAACAAAACAACACATAAAAGACCTAACAAAAACCTTTAAAACTTTTCATAAAATTGGTATGAGACTAATTCCTTTGAAATGCACCTTCAGGGCACGACTGACAAGTTCTTTGACTTCTTGCTAACTCCAGGGAGACTAAGGCATAATCCAAAAAAAGTACAGGAAATCCTAGATATGTCATCCCCTCGGAGCACCAGAGGGAAACAAAGAACGACCTCCGAATCACGAGACTCAGTTGTTTAATCCCACAATCGGGTGACAAATGTGCAACGTTCTTTAAAGCACTTGGGAAAAACTAATGTTTCAATTAGACTTCATTCCGAGGAAGCATTCAAAAGTATGAATGATTCCATAGATCACCCCATTGCTCCAAAACCCGAAGCCGACGGAAGAACTATGACTTTACCTTAAAGTCAGATGAGAAGCGATAAGCTTGGTTCTGGTCATAGAAGAGGCGGGGAAACAATTCTTAGTATATTTCATGAGTTGAATATTCCACGGAGTTGAAACTAGGTACCCGATTACAGAGAACTAACATTCGCTTTGATTATTTCTGCACATAACCGTACTTTTAGATGCATTCAATTTGGGTCATCACAGATCATCCGTTAAAGTTCTTGCTCACGAGGCCGAAGTACTCAGGTCGACTGCTAAAGTGGGCGGTGGAGCTCAGTTAATACGACATCACATAAGTCCCCCGAAAAACCATCAAAGCTCAGGCGATTGTTGACTTCCTGACAGTTTTTTCCATGAGAGGAGATTTGAATGAAGAATATATTCCCAACGATAGGATGTGGCTCCTATACATTGACAAAGCCTCCAAACAGGCGATCGTTAATCTAGGGCTGGCTCCGAGCAGCCCAATTGAGGAACACTTCTACCAACCAGTTTCGATAGATTTTGAAGTCACAGATTACCAGACAGAGTATTACGCAAGTGGGCTTTGTCTGGCCTATGAAATAAGCTCACAAGAGATACTTATGAAATCAAACTCTTTGCTGGCAATAAGTTAGATAAGTGGAAAATTCGAGGTGAGAGCAGAACTGATGGCAAAATACCTCGATAGGGCGAAACAAGAGATTGGTAGATTTAGAAATTTCTACATCAAGCATGCGAGATGAGAGGAGAATTCCGTTAGATATCCTATCCAAACGTATCAATCTGGGCAGGACCCCGCAGAGGCTTACCCCACCAATAATTAAGGAACCGATACAAAGAGCTAGATGGACCCATACATCATCTATCTAAAAACTACAAAAGTGTCGGAAGTCATTAAAGATCCAAGCATTTTAAAATCAATGCTACGTTATACTTGATGATCGAAGGAAAGCTCTTCAAAAGATTGAGTGCTTCAGTATACCTGAGTTGCTTGAGAGAAGATGAACTGCAATATGTCCTCCGGGATGTGCACACCGGAGAGTGTGCTTGTCACTCTATAGGAAAAACATTAACCTATCAGGTGCAATGGCAGGGATACTTCTAGCCCACCTATCTGAAAGATTTGGAGAAATTTTTTAGGAGATGAAGCAATGTCAAAAATATGCGCCCCAACATCGTCAGCTAGCTCGTAATCTCCAGCCAATCTCTAGCCCTTGGCCTTTTACCTTCTGGGGCTTAGATATGCTTGGTCCTTTCCGACATTAAAGGGCCAGCAAAAGTATTTTTTGGTGGCAATCGATTATTTTTCAAAATGAATCGAAGCGAAAGCGCTCACCAGAATCGATCAAGGGTAGTATGAAATTTTATTTAGAAAAATCTTATATGCGGGTATTAGTTGGAACTAGTAATTATCATTGACAACGAAACACTGTTTTCGGACAACATGTAAAGGACTTCTGCACAAACAAGGGATTATTTTTAAGTTCATTTTAGTCCATCACCCACACATGAACGGGCACATTGAAGTGACTAAAATACTCATCCTAAACATATTAAAGAAGAAGGTTGAAGGAGTCAAAGGAAATGGGGCAGATCCGTTGCCATTGTTACTTTAGGCCATCTAAAGGACATCTTTAAAAATGACCGACAAGGCCCATATATGCTAACTCATGGGATGGAAGCATTGCTACTAGTTGAATACGACCACTATAGCTAAATGGTCGTTACGACCTCTTCATTCTCAAAGGATGATTTGGTCAATGGGATCAGGCTAACATCGAGGGGGCAATATTAACCCTCAAACACGAAGAAGAGGCGTGAACCAATTTGGCACTTCAACAAGAAGAAGTCGGGAGACGAACCACTCACTATTTCAACAGACATGTCTAAGAAAAGACCTTTGCTCTGGGAGACTTGGTTTTGAATAAAGTCGATTCGACTGCTAAGGGGCAAGAAATCAACAAGCTGAACCAGACTTGCAGCGGCCCATATGTAATCAACTAGTGGGGCTCACCGAGCGCTTACAAGTTGAAAACATATGTTGGGAAGGAGCTCCCTCGAACTTGGAGCGGAGACAATTTAAGGAATTCTTTCTTCCTTAAATGATTTTTTATGTATATGTAAAAGGAAGTCCACCAATTTCTTTCTTCAGTCAAAGCAATAAAAAATATAGTTTAACTAATTCTGCTCGAATGGTGTTCAGGTTCCTTTGACAGTCGGGAAATGCGGTCGGAACGATCGGGTGGCAGAGGATGATTTTTGAAACTCAGAAAAAGCGGGCGATCACTTTTATCGGCCAACAAGATCTAGTTAAGTGAGGGATAAAAACAACAAATTGATCTGAGTGCAAAAAGGCTAACCACTTGACATCAAATGGATACAACAAAATAAATTCATATATTTTATTTATCTTAGTCAAAAGGAATAAAGCATTCAGGTAACAACAAACATAAAAGGTGAATGCACCCTCAAAAAAATTGGGAACTCCATGTTGAAGCTCACCCTCGATTCCTCTTCCTCGCTCCAAAGAATCACATCCTCCTCACCCTTATCTTCTTCTCGCATGCTCTTTACGAGCAAGAGTTAAAGTTAGGGGGCGATGGAGAAAGGGGACGTTGCCACCTGACAAACCTTTAAGACCAAGAACTCACTAAGGGGTCGCAGGACAACAACAGTCAAAAGGACTATGGTGCCCAACAGGAGTGCATCGACGAGACATCGCCAAGAACTCTAGCTTTTCACCCACTACGACCAAATGAAGGACAAAACGGGGGAGGAAGAAAGTCTCGCCTCGTCTCAACCGAAATGTCCTTGACTCTCCACCTCCATTTGACCCATGCTTTCCGGGACTTTCTCAGACTCAAGAAAGAAAGGGTTGGAGAATGGGAGAAGAGGGGGACACCCAACCAGCAAGCCGTCACCGCAAGCACCCATCCCCCTCCACATCTTAGATTTCTTTCTCGCTTTGAGAGGAACAAGAGATGGCGAGGAAACGAGTACTTGTCAGAAGACTGATATAAATCTCATGTTCTACAACACACAGGGGGCTCACATAAGTGCACGTGCCGTATCAGTAAATCAGATTTTAAAGTCTGGAATGTTGATCCCATAGAACAACGTAACCTTTGTTACGAAATGTTCTAGCATGAAATTTGAATTTTGTTGTAATTCTACGAAGCCATCCTAAAGTATCACAAACAAAAAGTTTCCTACAAAAGTAATCCTAAATTATCAACAATTATATTGAAAGTGTCAAATATTTAGTGGCTCTTCCTTGTAACGAGTTAAAACAATTTCAAGAAATTGAGAATTGCAGGCAGAATAGTTTAGTGACAAATAGGCGCAATAATCTTCTTTACCCCCTGGTTAAAAATAATTTTATTTCAATGAATCCCAAAGCTAACCCATTAAAACATAATTCCCTAACATTTGCATCTTTCTACAAGACATATCCACCTACACCACATAGGTTAATTTGAAAAACCTAGCTTGATTCTACCTAACATTTGCATATTTCCCTGACATTTGCATTGTTCTATTCTCATTAAAAATTTAATATTACAATTAAAAAATATAAAAAATACTAATAAAAAGAAGTATACCACTTAAATATTATTGTAAAGTTAAATTCAATCTCCATATTAAATCAACTCATAATTTCATGCAATGAGGACATAATGTTCCAAACCCAACAATATGGTTTGCCGTAATTCTTACTTCACATGAATCAACACAGATGGCAATTGGTAACCAAACAATAGGTCTTCATCAAACAATATTAAGCTCACATTACATTTCTCTCCTACAATTTATTCTCTTCAACCAGTGCTGGTTGGCCTTCCATAATAATGAACTGTTTAGCATACTGACGGCGCCTCCGTTCTCTAACATGGACCATCCAGAAGATGAGGCAGAGAATCATGGAAGCAGAGAAGACAGTGAGGCAACAGTACATCCCCTTGCTATAACTCTCAAATCCTGGACAGTAGTCAGTCTCTATCAAACTGAAGGTCTCTTTTTCAAAGCTGCAATTTGCCACCTTTATGAGGAATGGACTGAACAGGTATAAGCTCTGGCTCGTGGTGGTGGCCACTATCAGCTGGCTATAGATGCTTGGAGTGATGCATAACTCTTTGCCAGAGATGACATTGGTTTTGCACAAGAATGCTTTCCACACCTGCATTAAGAAGTACTTCTCATGTACTCACTTTGATGTAGTTTATGAAAACATTGGCATCATTATGATTTCAGTTTGTACTGTTTCCATTGCAGTGTTACTCAGTGCATGGAATCGAGGGTAAAGTAAGCAGTTCAAGGCCTTTCCTTTTTGCATGAATCACAAAGTAGCAAAGCTCAAGTTTTGGAAGTATGAGTGTATGGATTGCAAATTATTGTTTTAGGGGATACAATCTAGAGCTATTGTGATGCTAGCTCAAGATCAGCTCAAAGATATTGATTTGATGTTGAGAAGAGTCAATAGGCTGGCTTAAGCCATTCTTGATTTAAGCTATGCCTATTTCATTAAATTTGATCCAAGCTCAATAGAAACCGCATAGATTTCATTTCTTCTGTTTGTTTTTTCATCATTTAAAACAATTTATTTTCTTTAATATGTTTAGATGATATAGGGAATTAAGAAAACATGCTTTTAATCTTAATTCTTCAGATATGTAGATGAGTGAAAGGTGTGTGCAAGTAAAAACTAATATCTTTTAAACTATTAGGTCTCTCGCGTTCGTGCCCGCACACGCATTCTGTCTCTCCCTCTCTCTCTCTCTTTCTTTCAAAACTCCATCCCCCAATTTCCGAGAATTTTTCGGGCATTAGGCAGGCATCACCAAAGGTGTCTAGAAACCAACAAATACTCAATTTTGAGCAGAATTCATGAGGAGTTTAAAGGAACTAAATTTGGGCATTTTAGAAGATTTCTGTCATTTTTAGGAGACAAGACAGAGGAGCTAGTGGCAAACATGGACGCAGCTAGGGCTTAGCTAGAACAAAGTAGGAGCATACAAAATCAAAATTTTATACTTCTTTATGTATCTGCTAGAATTATATACTGTGTTGTTGTTTTCAAGATGACATGAACTCAGGTGGCCAGGAAGTCGTCTCCTGTGACTAGTGATTTGATGAAACCCATTGTTTCTGTCCTGGAATGATTGTGCTAAGGAAGATCAGGACGTCACACAAGAGCACGGAGCTCCTCATCCGTAAACTTCAATTCCAGCATTTGGTCCGTGAAACTGGGCAGGATTTCAAGATCGGTCTCTGCTTCCAGAGTTTCATTGTTGCTGCGCTTCCGGAGGCTGAAGAGACTTAACTGATCGATCTCTTTGAAGACAAATCTGTGTTATCCATGGGAAGAGGGTTATTATATGATGGATATTCAGCTTACTCGTTGGATCTATGTCCCTCTTTTCCAGATGCAGATATCGGCTCCTTCCAAGCCTCGGCATCTGATCCTCTCCTTTGGCTTATTTGGAGCCATGACTAATTCCTCCACCTTCGAGCTTCCATTCGACGTTGTTCTTGATTCCACTAGAGGTTCGGCATCTACCTGAATCCCTCCACAGACTGGATGACCGTAACACGACAAACTCCGCGAGAAACCAACAAATAAGTCTTGAACCAAGTCTTCCACTGTTAAGGTCTCACTACGGTCTCAGAATTCACAATAGTTTAGTCGACTCCTACTCAAACCATTTCTAACTCGTAGGACTCTATTGAGAGTCAAGTGGAATAAGTGTTTGGTTCTATTTGGTTCTACTCCGGTCCATAAATCTCTCATGTCTGTCAAGGATCATCATTCAAGGAGGATGATTTATTAATTTATTTTTCCTTTTTAATTTCTCAAGAAAATGTCATTGATGGCGCCATCCACTATTTTCCTTAGTCATTGCAATCTCTTTCTATACAGCAGACCCTCATCCGGAGCCTATTTTGTTGTAGCAGGCGCTACTCCGGAGCCTTTTCCTGCATCAGGCCCTCCTCCGACGCTTTTTCTATAGCTGACCCTTCTCTGTAGATTTCCCTGTAGGTTGTCTACTTCTCTGCGAACTTCCCTATAGCATTACCTTAGCAGTCTTCCGCTTACATATAGAAACTGCAGTCAAAGACAACCACGTTTTAAATGTTCTTGGGGATGAAGGCTTCAAGTTCTACCTCACAAAATATCTTCTCCGCCCATTATTTGATAATTTCACATCCAAGTTGATCATGATTGACATGTATGTTTCACTTAAGAGAGAGTTTTAAAAGTTATTAGGAATTGATTTATTTCCTTTCCTGTTATTCCTATTTTATATCATTTTTATTTTATGTATTTCATTTTATCTCCGGGTAGTTATTAGGAATTAATTAATTGTAATCTTAGAGATATAGGTGTTATGTTTTTCCTATTTTATATACTTCATTTTATCTCCGGGAAGTTATTAAAGAATTGATTAATTATAACTTTGGAGATATAGGCGTTATGTCTTTCCTATTTAGGATTAATGTAAGGTGTATTTACACCCCCCCTCCCAATCCCCATCCCCCATCCCCCATCCCCCATTTCGTATCAATAAAATATTCCACTAAATTCTCAAAACTCTAACAAGTTCATATAAGCCTAGAAATGATATCTGTTTGAATTTTGTGTTAGGTTTTTCATGAATAGAGATAAAAAAAAGCTTCAATTTTTATGGTGGTGGATCTTTCTTTTGTTCAAATAGTTTATTTATGTCATACTATAAAGTTTTGATGCAACTCATATTTTTAAATTATATGTTAATAAAAAAAATAAATAGTTTACATATAATTTACACGGTAGATTTTTTTTAGTCAGGTTTCCTTCGTTCTTCCTGCACTCATTTTGAATTCCTTTGTATCGCCTAGAAAGGCACGAGAAAAAAAAAGGGATCCAATACCAAGACACTAGAGAGAGAACGCTAGTCTTCCTTATCCTTAGAATAGATACGCTCATTTTGAATTTCTTTGTATCGCCCAGAAAGGCACGAGAAAAAAAAAAGGGATCCAATACCAAGACACTAGAGAGAAAACGCTAGCCTTCCTTATCCTTCGAATAGATATGCTCTTTCTCTCAGAAGCGAACTGCCCAAAGCTAGAAGCAAGAGAGATAGGCTGGACGGTGATGCAGATAAAGAGAGAGAAAAGGCAACATAAGCAAGGTTTCGAGTGTAATAATCAATTTTAAGGGATCAATTTTCAAGCAAGTGAAAAAACTAGTTGCATGTATATAGAGAATGCACTTTCTCTTCAAAGGGAGGGTGATCTTCAAGTTTTGAGATCGGTTCTAACGTCGAACAAGTTACCCGCTTGAAGAATCTAGCAGCTAACTCCCCATGAGATAATTTTATGATTTTCCAAGGTAAAAGAGCACTTGACCAGTTAGAAACAAAAATAAATAGGAACGTCATTCCTATAAAAGGATCCCAAGGACCATACTCCTCTCCAATCTAAGTTTTGTTCAAGTCTTGAATAAATTCAAGGACGTATTCAAAGAAATTCTGACCGTTGGTCGGAATGGTTTGTGGATTCCGAACAGCCATGATCACTGAACCTAATAAGATAGCAATTACAACCCAAAAAGTGATAAGTACTTGGGCATGAATTTGTAAACCTCCTATTTGCCAATAGAAATGTCGTATAACCCTTTGTAAACCTCCCCAGCGGAGTCGCCAGAAATTGTCGGCATATTTATAGGTTATGCGTTTTGAAAAGAGGGTCGGGTACAGAAGTTGTCGGTGGATTTTAGATTTTTAATATATATATATATATATATATATATATATATATATATATATATATATATATATATATATATGTATAATTTGGAAAGTAGCATTTAATTTTTTAAAATATGAGACCAAATAGATCTCATGTTATTAATAGTTTAAATAAACGAACACTCCATCACAAGTGACATCTATTCCAAAGAGTAGATATATCACTTGAAAATGAAGCTCGATTAAATAAACTAGTAATTTTATGACATCCGTTTGGTCTGCGAACCAATTTTATAAGCCGACAAGTTCCCATGTTTAATATAAAAGAATTAAGTAGGGTTTATATTACCTGGTTCTTAAAGTTCCCTATAAGGGTAAGAATCTATAGTTAATTACATCTTAAATGACGGAATCACTTAAGAAAACTCTCGATAAAGATCAGTGGTTTCGCTTTCGGAATTTCAAAGTTTAAGCATTCAGAGGATTTAATTTTGGAATTTCAAAAGGGATTGGATCAAATTTGGAACATTTTATTTTAGGAATCCAATAGATAAAAGGTAGGGGATGTCACGGATCCAAGGGGAACCTCGGTGATTTCCCAACTATCCTATTTGTTTGCCCTGAAATTGAGGAGATGTTATTTGATTTTGTAATCCTGCCAATTTTAATTAATTAGGACTTATATTTGTAAGACACGATCACACAAACAGCCTGGAAAGTTATGAGGGTTTATGTCGTAACAAACGACGACCCCAGAGTCCTAGGACGAGTTAGGACTTAGATTGCATAACATGATCATGAAAATGCCTAAAGAGAAGTTGAGGATTTATGTTGCACTAGGCAAACTACCTCGAAATCCTATGTCATGGTTATTTAATTACTAAAGAAAGGAAAACTGAAGAAGTCGACCGTGCTGCCTACCGCGCTTGCTTCGAGCTCCTTATTGTTGCAAAGGGATTAGTTTAAGAAGTGACCATCAAGAGATGAGAAAAGTGTCGTGGTTTAGAGGTTGAGTTTCAAATTCAACGTCTTAAGTTTTATTAAGGGAAATCTTAAAGTTGATTAAGCAGAACCGGTTAAGATCCCACGGTTCCATCATTCCGGCACCACTATTTTCATCGGATTCACTTAGTCCAAATGAATTTGCTAAACTCAACTGAATGAGTTCCATGGGTTACATCATCCGAGGGATTCTTGATCATCCAAAGAGACAATTTAATTTAGTTGTAAATGTAGTTTTATTATTTTGTTTGTGATTAAATTTTGAGTTGTCTTATATTTTGAATATTGTGGCGGTGAGATTTATCTTGCTTTGATTTTTATTTTAGTTTTGGTTTCAGTTTTGCGGCTATCCTAAGAGTTTCAATTTTTATGCAGGGTGACATTGTTGTTTAACATGCAAGCTTGTAGGAAAGAAAAGTAAAGTGAAGTGATGTAATGAATGAATTAATAATAAATCCATTTATAGTGGTGCGAGGGGTTGCTATAAGATGTGTGAAACAAAAAGGTTGATATAAAAAAAAAACTAAAATCAAAAGGCAGAAGAGCAGGGGAGCGACACACCCAAAGAGGTCAAGAAAAATCAGGCAGCATAACGACGTAACAAATGAATTTTCCACACTTGCAATTTGTATAAAAAGAAATGCTGCAAGCATATATATGTAACAACTAATATTTCCATCCATCTCAAGCATGTAAGTATCTTAGATGAGAGATGAGTAAAGATATTTTTGTAAATCATGCATATTTAAGTTCAGAAGCTAGCTAAGAGAGCTCAAATCCTCAAAACAACATTCAAGCCATGCTAGCAAGAGAATCTCGAAGTACCCCTACACATGCTTAACGTATTCCAAGTTGTAGCAAAGATAAGAAAGCGTAACTAAATAACTTTGAATTCTTATCATGCTTAAAGTGAAGCCAACATGAAACTTTCCTCCCCACCTTCTCTTTCATTTTTTTTTAGAAGTAAATCATATGATGCATACCAAAGCACATTTGAAATAAGGGCATTCCATGTAAGAGCAACTAGAGGAATGATCCAAAGCACTTTGAAATCAATATACAAATGCAGATTTTTGATTTTTTGAAGGCATAAAAATGATTTAAAACACCTCCAAAGAAGTGTCACAATGCAGATTTTTAATTTTGAAAAGAATAAACATGATATAAACCAACTTCACGTGAAAAAATGAGTGCAAATTTTTCATCCTAGTGAGCATAGAAGCAATCCAAATGATCCCCACATGACTACATAGGTGCAGATTTTTTATTTTAGCAAGTGTAAACATGATGTAGTTCATCCCATACAACTTCGCAAATGTAAATCTTTCATTTTGGTAAGTATAGATTGATAAACGCCTCTTTTTGTGCATGAAATGAGTTGGAGAGTGTTCAAAAACAAAGTCTAGGTGTTATGTATATAAAAGACTAGAGAAATATGAAAGAATTAAGCACATATAACATTTTCCATGAGTGTTTCAAGTAGTGTCACTCCCAAATCCAAAAATTGCACATAAATTCACCAATTTATTCCCATATTAGCTAGCAAGCGCGCTAAGCCACAATAAAGCATGAAATGAGGTAAGAAACATGTGACATTAAAGCTTAAGTGTTGTGTATATGAATACATGGTTAAATATGTGAGAAATGAACATATAAGACCTCATTCACAAGTGTTTCAAATAAAGCCTATTTCAAATCCGAAAATTGAATATGAGAAAGGCTTTCAAACAAAGCCACATATAAAGCATTAGTTTGCACATAATAAGGGCTCCAAAAATCCAAGTACAGGGCATTTAACTTGCATATGAGCAAAGAACCTTAAAGCATAAGCACACATTCCATATCTCGATATGTAAAAGAAACCCCCTAAGAGCCACATAAAAGACCTCCCTTTACTATGTGAAAATTATTTCAAGAGACTAGGTGTGCTTTCCACATTTTTTCCATGAAAAAAGAGTTTCAAAAAGCCATGTACAAAGCCAACCTTTGGTCTATTAAAACATTTCAAAAATCAAAAGCAAGTCTCATAATTTTCCATATAAAAAGAGCTTCAAATGCCACAAATAAATTCCAAGACATTAGCACATGAGAAAGTCTTCAAAAGCTAAGTGTATAGCTTATATTTTGGCATGAAAAAAAAAGTCTTAAAGCCACATACATATAGCGACTATGCTTTGCCATATAAAAGTAATTTCAAAGACTAATCAATGTTCAAAATTTTGCCATGGATCCCTTAGCTAACAAGTCTTTAAAATCAGTCATCAAATATGAGATTTATACTATGAAACATAAAAGTAAGTCCTGACTTTTAGCCAACCAAAAGGTGCAAAAAAGAGTACCTAAACCTCACATGAACAATGAAAACTTTAAACCTCCAAGCATGAATTATAGCCAAGGAGCAAGAGTGGCTTCAAAATATCACATGAAATACTCAAACCCTAAGCACATACATGTGCATTTTTAGTCAAGCAAAGAGAGGGGGAAGGAAATTTCATAAACATCACATAAAACCTCCAAGCTTAAGCACATAACTTCCATAAGAAATAAAAGGATTCTTAAATTCCTAAAACATGCATTCTAGGCCAAGTAAAAGAGCAAGAAAAACAATTTCAAACATCACATGAAATCCCATCATTTAACATTTCCTAGGCATAAGCAAAAGTTTTATCCAAGCGAAGGGCAAACCGGCAACGATTCAAGGCGACCAAGACGATTCAAAGGAAAGTCCGGCAACACCTCCCCCCTTTGCAAATTTCGGCCAGCTTAGGAAAGAAAAATAGGGCTCTCTTTATAGCCAAAAATGAAGGGGGAGATGAAGAAAATCAGCCCCCGAAACCATCATCAACCCTTAAGCATAAAAAACAACCTACCTTTAAGCCTAATTCCCTAGGCTATCATGAGAAAACTTGGAGGATAAAACTCATGGCAGCAAAATATAACCAAAATAAAGTAAAAATAAAGCCCTATTTGCTGCCATGGAGGAGGCATGGAGAAGATCCTCTCCTTGCTTTTCACGCAAGAAAGGGGAGATAGGGAGGCTGCTGCAGTAGGTGAACATCGGGAGGGGAGAAGCATGAAAGAAATTTCGGTCATGAGGGAAGAATCACAACAAGGGGTTCGACCAGGGTAAAAAAAAATCACGAGGAAGAGGGGGGACTCGGCTAGGGTTAGGTTTAGGCGTGGGTTGAGTTAAGTTAAGATTTGGGTGGCAAAATGTAATTTTTTATTTAAACTCGCGCCGATTTCGAGTCATTTTCGTCGTGCGTCGAACCATAGTAAATTATATATCGATTCCTACTAATTTCGACATTCTGAATGCAACGGAGCGGTCCGTTTCAAAATTCGAGGTCATTCGGGCAACTTCGTCGTCAAAATAGACCAAAAACGTCGAAATTGATTCAACTCAAAATTGACTCGTCATCGATCGAAATAAAAAAAGATGTTCAATTTCGTGAAATTGTGGGGTGTCGGAAGATTCTGTAAATTTTTGAGAATTTTCAGAAATTTTTAGAAATTTGGGAAATTTTGCCCCGGGAGGGGCATTTTGGTCATTTCGGGGAAATTTTTGTGTCAAAAGGTCGAACCAAAGGCTGAGGCAGTACAAAATGAAATTTGGAATCAAGTATCGGTGTCCGGAGGCAATTCTGACCTGTGTGGAGGATTTTACGAGGCCCAGAATGTAGTTCAAGTATCAGTTACTTTGGTTGCGAGGGGCCCAACGGTAACTCGAAAGTATGACATGTTTACAGTCAATCTTTATCTGTTTGATGAGATAAGCGCTCTGGAATAATTTTTGGGGAGTTTGGGTGACTTTGTGAAGTTTTGGGTTTTGGGGCCATTTTCAGGGGCAATTTGGTAATTTTGGGGGTATATTGAGAATTTTGGAAATTTTGTCAGATTTAGGTAATTTTGGTTAAATTGAGTGGTGGGGAACAATTCAGAATGATTTTGAGGGGTTTAGGATGTGTGTAAAGTGCACTGTATACAGATTGAACGGATCAAAACCAGGATGTTCAAGGTAATCCTAAGGCCAAAAGATTCTATAAAAACTCATCTTTGAACGTCCTCATTTTGACTTTTAACCTTCCGAGGGGCTCGGAGGTTTATAATCACCCATGCGGGGTTCTAAGGAGAGTATAGAAGTAGTTTGAATTTCTAAATTGTGGGTTTTGTTTCTAGTTCTTTATGATAGTTAAATGAAAAATCATATGGCTAGATCCTAAGCACTAAGAGGAAAGAAAGACCACACCAAAAATGAGGTCAACAAATGGACCCCCAATAGGTATGGTGTGCTAACTAAGCACACCGCGCGTATTGGCGTTGATCAAAGAGATCAACAAACCAACACAAGCGTTCCAAGGTTACATCCTCAGAACAAAACAGAGAAAGATTAGAGAAGGTTTCCGCTGGAGAGTATCAGGTAAATCTTCGAAACCGAGGATTGTAGAATTCTCGTTGGAAATTAAGAGGTGATTTTTCAATTTGATTGATTTTAAGATTGATTTAGATCGATGTTTCAAATTTTGATTTTAATTTGGATCTTTTTTATTTTGAATTTTATATTTTTGATTAGAATTGATTTGAGATTGGAATTGAAAGGAAATTTGGAGTTAATAAACGCAGAGTTTAAATTGGAAAAGGGGTGAGGACTAGAATTTAAGTACTAGCCTCGAAGTGAGAATCAGAATTTAGTTACCGATCGGTTTCTCCAAAAATATCTGTCAAAATCCAAGTCTGAATAGTGAGACACATGGGCAATAACATCACCTTCCAAGCTATCCTTAGCAGAAAATGTCGTTCGGATGTGCATTAAAGGTGTGTTATTTTCCATGTGGCTCACAGCTCGTAAGGCTGGAGACTTTCTAGCTCTGGATCTAGTAGAAAGCGGAAAGACATCTTGCTGTCATCCATCCTTCTGAAAGTAACAGAAACTCGCTGAAAAGATACCCATGAAATGCAGTGTTTCGCTACGTCTGCTTCATTTCCTTTTAGCACTAGAACGGAACCTACCGGTAAAGGTATTTCTACTGGCCCTTGGAATTCTCCGGAGCCTGCTATCCGGAGGTCTGATCCGAACATGATGTTGCACTAACTGATGAAGGACACCGTACAGAAGGGTCTTACGAAGACATGATGATCTATGTGGGGAGGTATGCAGTCGCCTTCCTCATATATGTTGATGATGTAGTTGTTGGGTGTGCAATCTGCAGGTAGTACTCACCATGTCACCATCCTTTTGACCATCCAGCTTAATGATTCATGGCATTGGATCGACGTCACTACCACGGAGTATCCCTGGTGGATTTCCTTTCCTATCTTCGGCAAAGTTGTAGTAACATCCACATTGAATTGTAACCCTTCCTTTTCATTTCATCCATTTTCGGGGTTCTGAGTAAGTCTTTCTTCTTAAATGACCCGCTCGTCCCATTTTCTGAAGATTGAAGACGCAATCCACAATATGTTTCTGCTCATAATCTGAAAACACATTCGTGAGTAGTTCAAGGCCCTCCAGGATATTAATATTCTTGCCTCGAATTCTTTCAAAATACTCGAAGGTCTTATTTACAACTTTCTGAAGCTTCTCCAGCTCATACTCTGGAATCATCTGGAACCGTCGAGGTCTGGTAACGTACTGTAGGATGTATGGCTCAATCCCAGCGCGTTCTCCTGCATGTTTCACCTCCTCGGGGATAGTCTCCATCAAGACATCCTCTGGGGTTGCTTCCGCAACAATGTTCCTCAGAATTGGTGTCTACCTGACGTTGTGGTGTTGATAAAAATTCAAAAGAGCTACTCATTAAAAAACTCAAAGAGCTACTCTCACTCTGACCCAGCGAAGAAACAAGAACCACCGCATTCATAAGATGCTGAGCAAGCTAGCGGTGGACCAACATAAAGAAACAGTTTCCACCATCAACGCAAGTACATCAAAGAAGCCGGTTCGGAAAGAGCCAGAAAAGAAAAGATTAGCCCCGAGGACAGCAGAAAAGGGTAAGGAAATTTCAAAGAAATCAGAAACAGAATCAGCGCCACGGCGTCAGGCAGACACACCAGTTCTAAGGAACATTGTTGCGGAAGCGACCCCGGAGGAAGTCTTGATAGAGACTATCCCCGAGGAGGTGAAACATATAGGAGGGCGTGCTGGGATTGAGCCATATATCCCACAGTACGTTACCAGACCTCGACGATTCCAGATGATTCTAGAGTATGAGCTGGAGAAGCTTCAGAAAGTTGGAAAGAAGACCTATATTGAAAGAATTCGAGACAAGAATATTAATATCCTGGAGGGCCTTGAACTACACACGAATGTGTTTTCAAATTATGAACAGAAACAAATTGTGGATTGCGTCTTCGACCTTCAAAAAATGAGACGAGCGGGTCGTTTAAGAAGAAAGACCTACTCAGAACCCCGGAAATGGATAAAAGGAAAAGGAAGGGTTACAATTCAATGTGGATGTTGCTACAACTTTGCCGAAGATAAGAAAGGAAATCCACCGGGGATACTCCGTGGTAGTGACGTCGATCCAATGTCAGGAATCATTAAGAGAATGGTCAAAAGGATAGTGACATGGCGAGTACTACCGCAGATTGCATACTCAACAGCTGTATCATCAACATATATGATGAAGGCGACTGCATACCTCCCCACATAAATCATCATGACTTCGTAAGACCATTTTGTACGGTGTCCTTCATCAATCAGTGCAACATCATGTTTGGATCAGACCTCCGGATTGCAGACCCCGGAGAATTCCGAGGGCCAGTAGAAATACCTCTACCGGTAGGTTCTGTTCTAGTGCTAAAAGGAAACGGAGCAGACGTATCGAATCACTGCATTCCAGGGGTACCTTTTCAGCGAATTTTTGTACTTTCAAAAGGATGGATGACAGCAAGATGCCTTTCCGCTTTCGACAAGATCCAGAACTAGAAAGCCTCCAGCCTTACGAGCTGAGCCACATGGAAAATAACACACCTTTAATGCACATCCGAACGGCATTTCCTGCCAAGGATGGCTTGGAAGGTGATGTTATTGCTCATGTGTCTCACTATTCAGACATGAATTTTGACAGATATTTTTGGAGAAACCGATCGGTAACTAAATTTTGATTCTCACTTCAAGGCTGATACTTAAATTCCAGTCTTCACCCATTTTCCAATTTAAACTCTGTGTTTGTTAACTCCAAATTCCCTTCAAGTTCAAATCTCAAATCAATTCTAATAAAAAATTCAAAATAAAAAAGATCCAAATTAAAATCAAAATTTGAACGATCGATCTAAATCAATCTTGAAATCAATCAAATTGAAAACTCATCTCTTGATCCCCAACAAGAATTCTGGAATCCTCAGTTTCGAAGATTTACCTGATACTCCTCAGCGGAAACCTTCTCTAATCTTTCACTATTTTTTTCTAAGGATGTGACCTTGGAACGCTTATGTTGGTTTGTTGATCTCTTCGGTCAACGCCAATACGCGCGGTGTGCTTGGTTAGCACACTACACCTATTGGGGGTCCATTTGTTGACCTCATTTTTGGTGAAGTCTTTCTTTCCTCTTAGTGCTTAGGATCTAGCCATAGGATTTTCCTTTTGACTATCCTAGAGAACTAGAAACGAAACCCACCATTTAGAAATTCAAACTGCTTCTATACTCTCCTTAGAACCCCACATGGATGATCATAAACCTCCGAGCCCCTCGGAAGGTTAAAAGTCAAAATGAGGAGGTTCAAAGATGAGTTCCTATAGGATCCTTTGGCCTTAGGATTACCCTGAACAGTCTGGTTTTGATCAGTTCAATCTATATACACTGCACTTTGCACACATCCTAAACCCCTCAAAATCATTCTGAATGTTCCACGTCACTCAACTTGACCAAAATTACCTAAATCTAACAAAATTTCCAAAATTCCCAATATACCCCAAAATTACCAAATTGCCCATGAAAATGGTCCCAAAACCCAAAACTTCAGTCACCCAAACTCCCCAAAAATTGTTCCAGAGTGTTCATTCATCAAACAGATAAAGATTGACTGTAAACATGTCATACTTCTGAATTACCGTTGGGCCCCTTGCAGCCAAAGTAACCGATACTTGAACGACATTTTGGGCCTCATAACTCCACCGGTCAGAATTGCCTCCGGACACTGTCAATTGATTCCAAATTTCATTGTGTACTGCCTCAAGCCTTTGGTTCGACAGTTTGACCACTTACTAAAAATTTTCCTAAAATTACCAAAATGCCCCTCTCGAGGCAAAATCTCCAAAATCTCCAAAAAATTCTGAAAATTCCAAAAAATTCACAGAATCTTCCGACACCCTACAATTTCACGAAATTGAACTTCTTTTTTTTATTTCAATCGATGACGAGTCAGAATTTTGAGGTTTTTGGCCTATTTTGACGACAAAGTAGCCTGAATGACCTCGAATTTCGAAACAGACTGCTCCATTACATTCAGAATGTCGAAATTAGTAGGGATCGATATATAATTTACTATGCTTTGACGCACGACGAAAACAGCTCGAAATCAGCGCGAGTTTAAATAAAAAATTATATTTTTGCCACCCAAATCTTAACCTAACTCAACCCATGCCTAAACCTAACCCTAGCCGAGCCCCCCCCTCCTCTCTCGCAATTTTTTTTACCCTGGCTGAACTCCTTGTCGAGATTCTTCTCCCATGGCCAAAATTTCTCCCATGCTTCTCCCTTCCCGATGTTCACCTACTGCAGCTGCCTCCCTTCCTCCCCTTTTTTGCGTGAGAAGCAAGGAGAGGATCTTCACCATGCCTCCTTCTCCTCCATGGCAGCAAATAGGGCTTTATTTTTACTTTATTTTGGTTATTTTTTACTGCCATGAGTTTTATCCTCCAGGTTTTCTCATGATAGCCTAGGGAATAGGCTTAAAGGTAGGTTGTTTTTTATGCTTAAAGGTTGATGGCTTTGGGGACTGATTTTCTTCATCCTCCCCTTCATTTTTGGCTATAAAGAGAGCCCTATTTTTCTTCCCTAAGCTGGCTGAAATTTGCAAAGAGGGGAGGTGCTGCCGGACTTTCTTTTGAATCGTCTTGGTCGTGTTGAATCGTCGCCGGTTTGCCCATCACTTGGATAAAACTTTTGCTTATGCCTAGGAAATGTTAAATGGTGGGATTTCATGTGATGTTTGAAATTATTTTTTTTGCTCTTTTAGTTGGCCTATAATGCATGTTTAGAAATTTATGAATCCCTTTATTTCATATGGAAGTTATGTGCTTAAGCTTGGAGATTCTATGTGAAGTTTATGAAATTTCCTTCCCTCTCTTTGCTTGGTCGAAAATGCACATGTATGTGCTTGGGGTTTGAGTATTTCATGTGATATTTTGAAGCCCTTTTTGCTCCTTGGCTATAATTTATGCTTGGGAGGTTTAAAGTTTTCATTGTTCATGTGAGGTTTAGGTACTCTTTCTTGCACCTTTTGGTTGGCTAAAAGTCATGACTTACCTTTACGTTTCATATTATAAATCTCATGTTTGATGGCTGATTTTAAAGTCTTGTTAGCTAAGGGATCCATGGCAAAACTTTGAGCATTGTTTAGTCTTTAAAATTACTTTTATATGACAAAGCATAGTCGGTATGTATGTGGCTTTAAGACTTTCTTTTTCATGCCAAAATGTAAGCTATACACTTAGCTTTTGAAGGCTTTCTCATTTGCTAAAGTCTTGGGATTTATTTGTGGCATTTGAAGCTCTCTTTACATGGAAAATTATGAGACTTGCTTTTGATTTTTAAAATGTTTTAATAGACCAAAGGTTGGCTTTGTACATGGCTTTTTGAAACTCTCTTTTCATGGAAAGAATGTGAAAAACACACCTAGTCTCTTGAAACAATTTTCACATAGTAAAGGGAGGTCTTGTATGTGGCTCTTAGGGTGTTTCTTTTACATATCGAGATATGGAATGTGTGCTTATGCTTTAAAGTTCCTTTCTCATGTGCAAGTTATATGCCCTGAACTTGGATTTTTGGAGTCATTCTTATGTGCAAACTAATGTTTTATGTGTGGCTTTATTTGGAAGCCTTTCTCATATGCAATTTTCCGATTGAAAATAGACTATATTTGAAACACTTGTGAATGAGGTCTTATATGTTCATTTCTCACATATTTCACCATGTATTTATATACACAACACTTAAGCTTTAATGTCACATGTTTCTTACCTCATTTCATATTTTATTGTGGCATAGTGTTGGCTAGCTAATATGAGAATAAATTGACGAATTTATGTGCAATTTTCGGATTTGGGAGTGACACTACTTGAAGCACTCATGAAAAATGTTATATGTGCTTATGTCTTACATATTTCCCTAGCCTTTCATATGCATAACACCTAGGCTTTGTTTTTGCACACTCTCCAACTCATTTCATGCACAAAAAGAGGTGTTTGCCAAAACAAAAGATTTATATTTTCGAAGTTGTATGTGATGAACTTACATCATGTTTACACTTATAAAATAAAAAATCTGCACATATGTAATCATGTGGAGATCATTTGGATTGCTTCTATGCTCACTAGGATGAAGAATTTGCACTCATGCTTTCATGTGAAGTTGGTTTATATCATGTTTATGCTTTCCAAAGTTAAAAATCTGCATTGTGGCACTTTTTGGAAGTGTTTTAAATCATTGCCATGCCTTCAAAAAATCAAAAATCTGCATTTGTATACTGATTTCAAAGTGCTTTGAATCATTCCTTTGGTTGCCCCTACATGAAAGATTACATTGTTTAGCATGTTATGAATCGATTTAAAGCTCCTCTTTGCTGCCCTTATTTCAAATGTGCTTTGGTATGCATCATGTGATTTGCTTCTAAAAAAAATGAAAGAGAGAAGGTGGGGAGGAAAATTTCATGCTAGCTTTACTTTAAGCATGATAAGAGTTTAAAGTTATCAAATTACACTTTTTTATCATTGCTACAACTTGGAATACGTTAAGCATGTGTAGGGGTACTTCGAGATTCTCTTGCTAGCATGGCTTGAATGCTGTTTTGAGGATTTGGGCTCTCTTAGCTAGCTCCTGAACTTAAATATGCATGCTTTACAAAAATATCTTTACTCCTCTCTCATCTACATTAAGTACATGCTTGGGATGGATGAAAATATTAGTTGTTACATATATATGCTTGCGGCATTTCTTTTTATACAAATTGCAGGTGTGGATAATTCATTTTTTACGTCGTTATGCTGCCCGATTTTTCTTTGTCGGGTTTGTTCTCTTTCTTTTCTACCTCTTTGGGCGTGACGCTCCCCTGCTCTTCTGCCTTTTGATTTTAGTTTTTTTTTTTTAATCAACCTTTTTGTTTCACACATCTTATAGCAACAAAAATGAGGTCAACAAAAATGAGGTCAACAAGCATGTGACGGGGATCAGGAGCACGTGCTCATGTCCCGTATCTTAATTCGGCTTTTTAATATTGATGTATAAATCTAGATTCAGGTATGTATGTGCAGAGTCTAACCTTGATCTTCTGTCTTTCTAGAATATGTTGTTCATCCGGTGGCACCCAACCTATTTTATTTTCATTATTTGGCATGTTTATTTTTCTGCTAAGTTTCTACTAGTTTCTTGTTTTTGATTGTGGTTTGTCTGGGATGTTTAATGAAGATATAATATGGGCTCTTTAATGACCCCAAAATTATAACTTTTCAACTAAAAAATTCTAATAAAATTTTAAGATAAAATCTAAAATTTAGCATTAAAATTTCAACACTTGTCAAAACTGTTTTATGTTCTGCATGACCTTCAGGCTAGATTTAAAATGAGGTCGTATGCATGGTTATCACCCAATCATAAGATTAATAGAACCTCAAAATTTAAGGATTACTCTAGATAATTGCATTACATTTTGCATGTCTCGAGAAGAAGCTCCCGTGCTTATCAAATCCAACTAGCTAAGTATTATCTAATTTTTATTTGGGTGGTTGTCGATAACACCTAGGATGTTAGAAGGCTCCCCGACTCAGAAAGGGTGTAAGTCCTTTGTTGGGCGATTTTGGTTTTGTAGTCGGATCCCTCTTTCCTTTCTATTCTAGTTGCCTCATGTCGCTTATGTTGGTAGTTGTAAGTCTCAGATTCTATGAATTCCATCTGTTTAGGGTCATAGGATTTAGAATTTTCTTTCTTTTGGCCTTAGAGCCACCAGGATTCTTTGGACGATGCAATTCCTGGGTTGCTGTCAAAGAGTTTCAAGTCGGGTTGGGTCGACTACCTTCACGACTTGGTGAACTTAAGGCCTTGGGATGATGGGTCCATAGTACCCTAACCTGATTACTCCTACTCGCTTAGGATTTTCCTCACCTTCCTTTTGAAAACCAATTAAGCCCCGTCATTTCTTTGACATATCGTTGATCCATCTTGTGGGCCTTATTTACCTGACTGGCCACTGCCTATTTGAGATACAACCATTCGCCCTTTGCCCTTATGGCCCAACATGGCCTCGAAGCAGTGGGATGCTCGTGCTTAATGACTCAATTACCTCATAAGGCCTTGGTTGTCAATTAGACGCATTCCATTTGGGATGTGAGGTATTATTTCTCCACTCTGACGGCTCAATATTAGCTTTAAAGTACCAAGACATTCTTGTTTGGGTAACCAACTATTTGGACACACCCCTTTCAACTAGTTAATCACAAAAGCATTAATAAGGCTCACATTAATAAAAAATATTCTTAGATATCCCCCAAGATATAATTAATAAAAGGGATACATCCCATTAGGAGTTGTTTTTTACCCTAGAACAAAATGTTCATTTGGTTTTCTGGTTATGGGTAACTTATGTTGAGATTCTCATCGTGGATGATATGTTTCAAGATGCTTTGATCAGGTCTCATTCTGGACATACATTCCTGACTCATCACACGAAGTTTACCCCACAAAAGTCTTCTTGTTTCATTTTAATGTTTGTTTGCATATTTTCATCGTATATCCGTCCTTTTCAATTCCTCTCCTCTTTGAATCATATCTATGGTATGAAAGGGAGATCTATTCAAAAAAGGAATCGTAGGACGATCTAAATAGATAAGTTGGCGACTCCGAGTTCCATTAAAAAGAACAAAAAACAACGGGGTGTGTAATGAACCCGAGGATGTCTGGCTAACTGACACGTCTCACAATTAAACCTAAAAAGACTTTGATTAGAAAACATCAAGGATAAAAGTGTTTTAAATATTGAAAACTAGGAAGACCCAAATGATAATGCAACAACATAATGGGACGTAAACATCTACAACTACTGAGTGGTATGTCTTCGTTCTCTGTGTTTATCTCTTGGAAGTAGTATAGTCTAGCTACGTAATTAGCACTTCCAATCATCCTCCCTGAACGACGATCCTTAAAGACACAAATATCATGAGAGAATTGAGTAACACAATTAATGTCATGTGTCAACTTACTGGCAAATAAATAGTTACACTTCAACAATGGTACATGTAAAAAATTCTAGAGTTACACAGATTTTAGTGTTAGGTCGTTCGTTAAAACGAAAGACCCTTTACAAATAGTGAAATCATATGAGCCATCTGCAATTCTGACCGTATCTTTTCCAGAACTGGATAGTATGTCGAGAAAGCTTACGAGCATCCAACCATATAGTCTGTGGCTCCTGAATCAATGATCCACGGACTAGAGGAGGAAAAAGGCATGAGTGTCATAGGTATAGTACCTTGATGGATGTGTGAGGTCGACGAGCCAGCGGAGAACTGATTGGAACCAAATAGCTTGATTAAGTGCTCCATCTGACTTTTTCAGAGAGTCGGAGGATTCCAGAGTGTTCTGGGTAGGAGACGGTTGAAATGTGGTAGACTCTGATGTCATAGTAAGACCCTTGACGGTAGAGGATTTGACCGAGGATTTGTATGTCGATTTTCCATAGAGCTTCCAACATTTGTCACGAGTGTGGATGGATTTGTGACAGTAATCACAAGGGGGTGACTTTCCCAAGAGGGCTTAGCGCTATTAGAGATAAAGCTGGAAGATTCAATTAAAGGGGTGGAAGTGTCAAACATGAAGTCTTCGACTCTCTTCGAGGAGGATCTCAGTGAAAGCAGCACAAGCGGAATGAAGAGGATTCCGATAAAGAATACGACCCCGGACTTCGTCAAGATCTTTGTCGAGGCCTGTCAAGAATTGGAACATCCAATCCTTTTCTACAATTTTCTAGAAGAAAGAAAAGTCGGTCGAAGAGTCTCAAGTGTAGTCGTAGTACAGGTCATTGGTATAGTACTTTGATGGATGTTTGAGGTCGACGGGCCAGCAGAGAATTGATTGGAACCAAGTAGCTTGATTAAGTGCTCCATCTGACTTTTTCAGAGAGTCAGAGGGATCCAGAATGTTCTGGTAGGAGTCAGTTGAACCGTGGAAGACTTTGATTATCATAGTAAGACCTTAATAGCAAAGGATTTTGTCGAAGATTTGTATATCAATTTTCCATAGAGCTTCCAACACTTTTCACGAGTGTGGCTTGATTTGTGACAGTAATCACAAGTGGGATAACTTTCCCAATATTGTTGAGCACCATTAGAGATAAAGGCAGACGATTCAGTTAAAGGGGTGGAATTGTCAAACAAGAAGTCTTCGGCTTTCTTCGTGGAGGATCTAAGGGAAAGCAGCACAAGCAGAAGTCCACAAAGAATACAGCCCCGACGTTAAGATCTTTGTTGAGGCCAGTCAAGAATTGGAACATCTAATCATTTTCAACAATTTTCTAGAAGAGAGAAAAGTTGGTCGAAGAGTCTCAAGTGTAGTCGTTAGTACAGGTCGCATTCCATCCAAAGTGCCACCAAATCATTGTAGTATTGGGCCTCGATCCTTTATCCCTGTTTTGCCTCTCGGATCTTCTGAGACACTTCATAGAATTGGCCGGAGTTTCCTAAATTTGAGTAGGTATCATGGACTATCGTCCAGATGGCACTAACAGAAGAACCAAACATAAACGGCCAATTGACGTTCCATGGAGTTGATCGGCCACGACATGGCTGGAGTTCTCCATTTCCCATGCTCCATATGTCGGGTCAGTCTTTGGAGGTTCACGGATCATGCCTGTGAGGTGACCGAATTTCCCACAACTTTTGATGAATAAGGACACCGCTTGAGATCATTGGAGAAAGAATGTCATTCAATTTGTGAGTTGTGATTAAAAAGTTTATGTTGGTTTCTGGTCCTCAGGAACAGAGGTTAGAGTCGAACCTCCAATGGAATCAAGAACACTTTCCGTGGATGGCTTGGTGTTGGAGTCCGCCGTGATTTCGAATGAGGAAAAAGAAATTTGGTTCGGATTCCAAGACATCGCCAGATTTCAGCTTGTAGGTCACCGGCTGTCGGAAAGAAAATAGGCAATCCAGACAACTGCAGAAGAGACCAACCGTCGGAGAAAAACAGCAGGGAGTGCATTCAGTGATGGCTAGTGGGAGAATCTACCCCTGTAGGAGGAGGCCAACAGTTATCAAGGAGGCCGGCGGCTGTAGGGGACAGCAGGGGAGGGCAGCCGGCTGGAGACTTCAACTGGAAGAGCTGGTGGCTAGGAGTTCCTACGGGAACCCTACAAGGAAGTCAATGGTAGCTACAGGGAAGGCTGGCGATGGCTGGGATCTAGGGTTAGATTCCAACTTTGATACCATATTAAAATATTGGTGTAGAGCAGCATGTATTATTGATAGAAAGAGAGGTATATAAACTCAATTATATGGGGCACTCATAAAGAAAGAAATAAAAACATAAAAGAAAATCTACATATTAATAACGGCTAGGAATAATTATTATTACTTTAATATTCTAATAAAACACTATCTTCAAAGCTAACTCACCAAATAATTTTGCAAAACACTTTATAAATATGTTTATATAAAGCCTTAGAACTTACTTGAGGTGCATCTTCAAAGCTAACTTCACCAGATTTGCACTTGCGGTCTCTCAAATCTGACTCATAAGGATTGCAGAGTATTGGCATCAAAGAACTGGTTAGGTTGTGGCTGGAAGGAGAAGGCACAACAGTAGAATGGAAATTTTCATTGGAGACATTGACTATGAAATCATTCACAACTTTGACCAACTCAAAAGTGACTTCCTTGCTCCTTATGAGAGATTCATTTGCAGTTGCAGCATTAATGCATGGAAGAATATCATCAAGGGCTGTTGCTTCTTGAGGTTTGAGAATCCATTCATCCATTGCAACGCAAGTGTCACCCACCACACTAAGCAAAATAAAATGATAAATTAGAGAACAACATTCTGATATGATTATAGTAATTTTATATAAACAGAAATCTGAAAAACAATTTTACTTGGTGGAATTTTAAAATAGAACTCATTGATATCAGGAAATTCTTGTGAAAATTTAAGAACATCAATAAAATGATTTATTTTAATTAGATTATACAAATAGTAATTAGGTATTGATGATCCATATTTTGATAAGCATAATTTAAGTTAGTAAGTAGCATCAAATTAATTTTGAATCCAGTTTACGTTTAAATTCCCACTTCCTTAAAGAAAAAGAAAATAAAAGGAGTTGAGCACGCGTAGGTGAGGCCAATATGTGTCCACTTCAAAACCAAATTAGTTTCCACTTGAAAACAAAATTAAAGAAAGAGAGAGAACACTAATAAGGTGCCTAATCCAAAGAGAATCTGCAGAAAAGATATTTTGAATTGATATGCATCTTCTTAATTTATTCTCTAATACAATATTTGTAATTCTAAAATATATTAGGAGGTTTTCGTATCTGCTTACAACGATTTCTTCTTTACGGTGAGATCAAGTTCACTTGAAGTTAGGGAAGGGCATTTTTTTGTGCTCTATTTATTTGTACACTTACATGATTTTTAGGTATTAGACCAATTCTAATCTTCTCTAGTTAAACCATGGATGTAAATCTTCTTAACTTACTGTTGTACTTGATATCTTTGATATTACAATATGCATTTTTTATATTTGTTTATAGGAGGCACTTTTGCATTAGAATATTTTTGCTAAGAGAAGATAAAGGAACTTTGAGGGATATGATGAACAAGAAACATTTGATCAAAAAGTTCAAGTGCTTGAGTAGTTTTGGGCTCTAAAGAACCAAGATACGAGGTATGTTAATCCAACTACAAGTTATAAAATCACTCAAAGGTGCTCAAATATGTATGAAATTATGAGTGAATAAGAGACGGAGCAAATGAATGAAAAACCTTCTAATATCATAGCAATAATTTGTGGATAAGATATTTACAAAGGTCTGAGTAGAAATAATCATTAAAATGTTGTAGTTCAAGCATAGCTTTTGAATATAGGAAAAGGCTTCTTTGATAAGCTTCATAAGAATCAAGAATGTATTTGATATGCATTTGAAAATTAAAATTATTAAATTATATATCAACCAGTTTAGTTCCATTATTAAGGATTTGAGTAATGTAAGTGTCATGCTGATATGGCATTGATCCTTATTGGTCTTTGCTTTTAGGATCCCTTCCATAGGTAATTTTGTGAACCCATCTATATAGTAAAGTACATATAATTTAGAAAGTATAAATTATTAAGCTAGAGGGTGTTGAAAAGAAACAAAGAAACAATGAGATTGTTTGTTATAGAAGATCATTTAAAAAGGAGTTTACCTCTATAAAAGGAAAAAATATATCTAATTATAGAACATAGATATTGACTAGAATTCCACAAATTTAACACTTCGTCAAAGTTCATCGATGTTAACCACTATGCAATCTGACAAAGCTGGATCACAAGTATTCACTTGAGAGTGATATTGGTAATAAGTCACTAGACATGCTAAAAGTAATTTTGTGTCATCAAGTTCTTCAATGAATATTGGAAGGCTATCTCTCGAAGCAGAGTAGCCACATGGGTTAACACATTACCATGTTTACATGGTGACACACCTTAAGCTCAACAAACAAAATAAGAGTTAAGCAACAATCAAACTATTATACATAAAGAATAGTACTGTATCATTTTAGTTGCCAAATTTCATTACTTTGCATCAACAATGATTGTATTAGCTATGACTTTTGTGGCTCTCCCAACTACGTTCTCACCATTGATGAGCAAGTAAGATAAGACACACCTTAAGCCCAACAAACAAAATAAGAGTTAAGCAACAATCAAATTATTATACATAAATAATAGTCCTGTATCATTTTAGTTGCCAATTTCTTTACTTTGCATCAATAATGATCAATTAGCTATGACTTTAGTGGCTCTTCGAATTACGTTCTCACCATTGATGAGCAAGTAAGATAAGACCTTAATCATTTATGACTTTTGCAATCCATCCTAAGAATTCATCGCAAAGTCAAATTTAATTTAATAGTAAAACAAGTGATATAACTTACATTATTCATTCAATCTTATTTTAGTGAGTAAAATTCTAGAATGAATATTGGCAGTAGATTCAATTAGATGAGTTGTAACCATCTTTGTCACGCCTTCTATTCTACTAGGAAGGGTCGTTATGTGGCATGATGAGTATCAAGTTCTAAAAATTTTAACTCCGTAGCATTCAATATGATGGCCAATTTACCAATTAGCTCATAAGAAAATCACATTTTCATGAATATTCTAACAATTAAACAATTATTAATTCTATGATGAAGCTTCATATGTCAGTTTCCAAAATCAGCCTTAAATGCCTAAAAATCCAAAGTTTACTCATTCAATGATTCATTTATCTCTACCCAGATCAGATGAATTAGCTAGAAGCCAACACGAATGAAATAACTTTTCTAATGAGATGGAGCATTTTTGTTTAGAGAATATTTATGAACAGAGTTAATATATCAAATAACATACCCAATAGTAAATTAATACATCAAATAACTTGTAAAAAAATTTTCACCACAATATAAATAGCATTTGAAATAACAAAAAAATATATATAAAGAGAGCAACAATTTTAACAGATTTAAAGGTGTATTCTATTTATTGAACAATTACAAGAACAAACAATAGCCATAGGGCTCTTATATATTATCTTGGTTTCTTTTAGAAGTGAGAGAAAGAGAAAGAAAAATGAGCTATTATTTAAGAGTCCCAATATTGGCATCATCTTCACCTTCACTCTTGATCATTATGATCTATTGAGAAGTATTCTTAGCACTTCTAAAGAAGAAAAAATTGATAAAAATCTTACTCATTTCATTAACATTTTGACTTATATAGAGACTTCAACATTTACAAATAAACTCCTAGAATTCTTCTATTTACAAAAAGAACCCAAAATTAGATGCAAATCTCAACACTCCTCAAGGTAGGCAAAAGATATTCACTAAACCCATCTTGTCACATAATAAAGTTAACTCCACCGAGCTAAGTCCTTTAGTGAGGCAGTCAGCCACCTTCTCTCTTGTAGCTACATGACTTAGTTCCAACAATTCGTTATTCAGCTTCTCCATGATAAAGAATCTATCAAACTCCACATGCTGAATTATATCGTGTTGCATTGAGTTGTTAGCAATGTTGTTTGTCGACTTGTCAAACCACAACTTCATTTGAGTTCCCTGATCTGCTTTAAGTTCAACTAACAAGGCTTTCAACCACATCATCTCAGCAACTCCTAACGTCATGGCTCTGAATTCTGCCTCTACTATTGATCTTGCTACAACTACTGTTTCGTGCTCTTCTACGAGACCAAGTTTCCACTTACAAACATGCAATATCCTTATGTGGATCGTCTGTCATCAACACAACTTGCCCAGTCAGAATCACAAAATCTCTCAATATCAGCATGCTCATTCTTCCTGAATATCAACTATTTTTCTGGTGCAGTCTTCAGATACCTCTGAATCAAATATACTGCATCCATATGACCCTTCCTTGAATTATGCATGTAGCGGCTCACCGCACTTATGTAAAAGAAATATCAGATCAAGTGTGGCACAGATAGATCAAGCAGTCCACCAACCTCTGGTACCTCCCACGATCAACTGATTCACTTGCCTCTGTACTAAGCTTGACCTTCTGATCAATTGGAGAGACTGTTTGTCTTTGTGAGAAGATTTAGTATATACATTCTCTAGGATAGGACCATCCTCTCAGGTCCATGGGCCACTTCAATCCCAACAAAATATCAGAGCTATCTTAAATCAATTACCTCAAATTACTTCCTCAATCTTCCCTTCAGTTAAGCAATCTCAGTGTCATCATCACAAGTGATAAATACGCCATCCACATACACAAGTATAGTAGTGTGACATTCATGTTTCCAAAAAAGCACCGTGTGGTTTGCATTAATCTGTTGGTATCCCATGTCAACCATCGTCATTCTAAACTTATCAAACCAAGCTCGAGGAGACTGCTTCATGCCATATAGTGACTTCCTGAGTGAAGACGCCTTACCCATTGTCTGAGATGTACTGAATTCTGGCTGTATCTCCATGTATACATCCTCTAGTAGCTCCTCATGAAGAAAAACATTCTTTACGTTCAGTTGATGAAGTCTCTATCCATCATTCATTGTCAGAGAAGTTAGTGTCCTCATTGTACTCATCTTTTCTACTAGTCCAAAAGTTTCATTTTAGTCAATATCATACGTTTGACTGTACCTTTTTACCACTAGTCGTGCTTTGTACCTCTCCACCGTCCCTTATGGAGTTTGCTTTACCGTAAATATTCACTTGCATCCAACTGCCTTCTTCCCTGCTAGTAGCAATACAATCTCTCTCATTTGGTTTTTATCTAGAGCTCCAAGCTCTTCATGCATCGTCACTTTCCACTTGGGATCCTCTTTAGCAACCTGCCAACACTTGGGTATAGAGACAAAATCTAATGATGCAATGAATGTTCCGTGCAAATGTGAGATGTTAGAATAAGAAATAAAGTTCGCAATGTCAAGTTACCACCCAAAAAGATCAGGAAGATATCCCGCATTGCTGTTGGAGGTCCTCCGTAATGTTGTGGGGTAGGGTGCATGGAGAAGAAATAAAACACATGGGAGTTTTTAATCAACGGTGGATGGTATAGATGTCTCAAGTTTTAGGGAAGATCGGAAAAAGGGACTTGTTGACACTGCAGAATTTGTTCCCTCAGTTTGCTTCTTTCTCCACATATACACCCTTAGCTCACCTTCAGTTTGAATCTACCACTAGTGGAGTCAATCTCCACAATTTCTCTCCTCAGTTGATTCATCTCACATCACAGGATATGGCATTTCTCCCATTTGTACAACTCCATCATCTCTACTACTCACTCTCTCTTGTCTCATATCTCTAATGGTTGTTGAGTCGCCGAAGAGTGAATTCCCCTCCAGAGTGTAGTATGGTTCAAACTCTCTGAATGACACATCTATACTCACAAAGTCTTTCTCAATCGAGTTCCAGCATGCATAAACACACATTTCACAGTTCTATGATCCAACTTTCCTATAGAAGACTTGTTGTCTTTTACAAAGCGTACACATCCAAATACCTTCGACGAAAGGATCTCATGATTATTCCATTTCAACATTTGACAATGAGACTTTCAATGCAACAGTCTCGAGGGCATTCTGTTAATCAATTGAGCCGTTTTCAAAACTACTTACCCCCACAAATACTTTGGGATATTCATCTTGATTATCATGCTTCGAACTAGAGGGTGTATAGTTTTCCTTCCTACCACTCCATTTTGTGTTGGTGTGTATGAACATCTGGTTCGATGTTATATCCCTTGGGTTGGACAAGTATTCTCCAAACGTTTTGTTGGTATATTCTGCCCTATTATCAAACCTCAATACATTCATTACAACACCGTGTTGAGCCTAAATCGCCCTGTGAAAGTTTTTAAAGCAGGCAAGCACATCACTTTAATTTCTCATCAGATATAACCAAGTACCACGAGAAAAACAATCAATGAAAGTCACAAAAATATGTAACAATCCATTGAATTTGTAGAACAAGGTTCACATACATCTGAATGCACCAAATAAAAAAAAAAGAACTTTTACCAAAACTAACATAAGAGCTCTGGTATGCTTGACAAACTCACAAGCATCACATAATTTTCGTTTATTTGTCTTTTCATACAAGAATAAAACCGGCTCAATAGACTAAACAAAAAGTGTATCATGCGTCTGTGATGTAGCATTAATACATCCTTCACACTCCTCTCAGATCTTCTTGCTTCAACATTCTTGACAATAGATGTCAATGTTGAGTCCATCCACTCCCTACCAAGTACCACAATCCACTATGCCACGTTCCAGTCCGAAGTTTCCAGTCAGTCCCCTTCTCTTAAAAGATCATTTAGAATATCAAATGAAACAAACATATTCTAGTTGGAATATAATGACACTAATGAATAAAAGATCCACTAGAAAGGAATGAGCATGCAAAATATTGGACGTCAGAAGGGTACACCTCACTATACCCTTACTAACCACAAGTTGTATTGTCTCATCAGCGGTCTGAATGCTCTCTGAAACTGTTAAGTGAGTACAAGAAGAAAATTCATTAGCGGCACCTATCACATGTTGAGATGCACCAGAATCTACTATCCATTATGGTGAACTGATGGTGGATATAGAGGCAAGAGCATGTGTATCACGAGCACCTTTGGCTAAGTGAGCATAACTAGCAGCGTTCCCCTTAGATGACATAAGGTGAATCCATTCTCAGTGACATCATATGCCGCTCATTGCTTCCTCTTCAATATCTCCAGTAACTCGTGATCCTCATCAGTACAAACCACCCTTGTCTTTTCCTCATTATCTGCTATCAGATTTGCCCAATAGCCCCCTATAGATGATTCACATCCAGCCGTCTCTCTTCTTGGGTAGGGTTGGATACGTCTTGCTCAGGTGTCCCACTTCTCCATAATTGTAGCACCTGCAGGTCTCCCCTTGAGCATATGTCCTATCTAAGCTCAAGACAGTCAAAGCTACTTGCATTCCTGGAAGTCCACTAGGCTGAGCCGGAACACATGCTGAGGTAGCGGCTCCCATCAAGACACTAGCTCTCTGTATGAGTCCGACCAAGACCTTCAAAACTTCAGGATCCATCTTCCCCAAAAGTTTCAATCATTTACTTCCCAAACTGTCTTCGTCTCCTAACATCCTCAATCATAAGAATAAATCTAGAGCACCCGCGACTTCCTTCCTATAAATTTGTGTGATCCACTTTGTCATAACCCGTATAAAGCCACAACCTCAGTCCTGAACACAAAACTATAGCCTCTTCGATCCTTCTCCTCCCTTCCCTCGAGTGGAACTCCAGAAATGAAATCCTGCTCTGCTGCCGAGACGCAATTCCATTGTTTCATACGTAGCGGAGTAGTAGTTGCCTTCTCAGTTACTCCTTCAGGTCGGGCCACGCCGCAGTCCCTGTAGGCAAGAGATGTTGCTCTGTGGTGTGAAACAGGAAGACAATCATGCGATCTGACTGTCTGTACACCGTTGATCCTTACCTCCACACAATCCTATCCAAGCTAACCTTCGTGATCAACTTTCTCTTCACCAGAATCGACTTCTCGCGGCCTTCCCAGTTAGTGCGACTGCATCCCGTGAGTCTACGCTACATCGCAATCCCCTATTAGCTGTAATCGTGACGGTTTCCCGATGAATAGGCCGCCCTTCTCAAAAATTAGTTATTGTTTCGTGAAGACGCCGCATCGATCCCTTCGTTGTCGTCCCAGATTCCCTCCTCCATGTTCGAACAGAAGGCCACGCCTTCCTCGCACAATGCCGCACCTCTAGCGTTTCTTACAAGCCTCGGCTTGCGTTTAAGACAGAGGCGTTCCTCCTTCGGCCTAAGTCACCTTTGCTATAGGGACAGCCACGCGGTTTGCCTTAAGGTCGGGCTTGCTGCTGGCCTTCGCTAGATAGACGAACTCCTGTTCGGCGAGCTTGCAATTCTCAGCATGACGAGCCTCTGTCGTAGCCTTTTGTTGTTCTGTGCTCCTCCTTGTCACACCTCCAAACCACAAAACTCTCTAGCCAGAAGCTCGCAATCCTTTCGTTGCCTTCCCAGTGCTTGCAATCACCTTCCCAGTAAGCTCTGATACCATGAAAAAGAAAATGATAAAATCTCATTGCAGCTTATATAAAACCTCACAACATTTACAAATAAATTCTTAGACTTTTTCTATTACAAAAATAACATATAAATCTCAACAACTGCGCTTCTACCATGGATCATTCAATTCTTTCTCGACACTTCCATACCAATGTTTACTGAATAATGAGCATCATCTACATCAAGTCTGAGATTTTTCATAGGCAGAGCCTCTATCATTAGAGCCACCAAAAGTAGTATAGGAGCTGCTAGGCACAAAACTAGTCCATTGCCTTTAGCTTTCCTCATTCCTATGTGATCATTTACTGAAGATCCTAACATCTTTTAGTTGCCATAACTTTTTTAACCAACTTTTTCACATCAGTAGATATGTTGAATGGCTCCATTTCCTTTGGTTTTCTTTATTTTAATGCAACCAAATCAGCAAGAGTTGTAGTCCTTTCAGTTATTATGTATACTCACGCAATTGTTTCTCAAGAACTTAATCTATAAAAGCTCTGCTACGTGAATAAATCAAAAACATATAAAAGAAATTAGCTTGCCACACATTTATCTCAAATTTATTCAGAATGCAGAGAATTTTCTTGAATTATTTTTTCCAAATATGTCCACTGGAACTTCAAATTCATCTAGACCAAATCAGCTCATAATGATGCCACCAAACACTGGTATACTGAGTTTGCTAATTATGGATATCTCTACTGATGGCATCCATTGTTTAGTATTTTCAGCCCTCATCTAGTTTGGTTTTATGTGAGCAGGTATTGGGCAGGCCATCAAATTATATTTTGCTGCAGAAAAGAATTTGATCTCTGCAATACATTTCAAATAAATACTAAAATTAAATTGCAAAAGTCCAAAACATCCCTCTTAACATTTACTAATAGAAAAGAGATAAAGAGCCTGAAATAGTTTCTGCTCCGTGCCGATGGGCTTTGGAACATAAGAGAATGTCCACTTTATGTCAAAGCAATCTCTATAACCTAATTATTTTTTTTGCTTTATTCATAAGAAGGTTTATGTTAAGAAAGGCAGAGGTAGACCAAGAAAAACTTGGGCTTATTGCATAAAAAATGATCTTAATTTATTAGAATTAAACGAAAATTTGACACTAAATAGGACGCAATGGAGAAAAAGAATTCATGTAGCCGACCCCATTTAGTGGGATTAAGGCTTTGTTGTTGTTGTTGTTGTTGTATTCATAAGAAGGTTTATAAACTTATGGAAATTTATGCTTTGCATAGAAAGGAAAGCTATAAAATTTAAGGGAATTTTAGCTTTATGGCTAGAACACCACTAGAAATATATAATAAATACTATAATTTACCAATCACTATCACTCATTGTTGCTTGATTCGAAGTCGCCAAATATTGGTTAGTCCACCACTAATGTCATTAATTGTCACATCTATAGATGTCAATTCTCGCATAAGAAAATGTCATTGTTCGTCTCTATACTAATCAAAAAAGCAAAAAAACTATACTAGTACATCACATATGATGTTGATGCCCATTGTTGGCATGCTACCAAAAGATCTACAATTAGTGAATTATTAACATTAGGATATGTGCTATGGTATTTAATCTCTAACACTCTACACTTGAATAAATCCTGATCTCTTAAATTGGGCATGTGTTGGAAAGAAATTAGCAATGACAAGTAGAACAAATTAACTTATGATTCACCCTAAAAATATGGATATCAAATAAAAAGTGTATGATAAATTTGAGCATAAAGCATATTTATATTCATGAATTTTTCACTTAAGATGTAAATAACTAAAGGGACATGGCTAAAAATCATGGAAGGCAAATTAAACAAACACTCTAAGAAGGATAATATGCTCTCTTTTTTTTCTTTTTCTTTTTTTTTTTCTTTTTTTGAAGGGGGCAAGGAAGCAATTATTTTAACTGCTTTTCCCATTTCACCTTTATGAGTAATTATCAAAGAGCAATGAATGATGATATTATCTCCACTAAGACAATTGCAGAAAAGAAGTTTCAACATTTTATTTATAACTTTATAATAACAATAGTTTATCCCACTTTTTTTGCATAAATAGAAAGATAATAATCTGCACTGAATTCACGAAAAATGACATGAATGCAGTTATTCACAAATTTACATACTTGGTTCTAAAGTTGAGGATACAAATTTTGAGATAGAAATACTCATTACCTTGTGAGTAACTTGTGGTTGTCAAATTTTTCTAGATTATAATTTAAACTGTATAGGAACATTTACAGAGGTAAAGGACTACATCTGTATCATTCGACTAAAAATCATTGTTTCTTCATGACAACATAAAATTTTCCTTACATGTGTAAAAGAAGAACAACACCACACAATATGAACGCACCGGTAATGACAATCCATCCAATTAGAACCAAACTGCAAAATCAAAATCTTAATCTTATGAGAATTCTTTATAAGGAGATAATTTGAAGTCGAATTCCATAATAAGAAAAGATGTATGACTAAAATAAAGGAGAAAAATAGGATCAACATATCTTAATCAAAATTTTGTAAGGACAAGTTTTAAAGCCCTTAGATTTGTTTTGAGATGAGTACAACACAAAAATTTATTGATTATATATGTATTACACTCATTTTAAAGTAGGTTACAATATTTTTAATCTTTATCTTGAGAAATCTTTGAACAAGATATCTTCACCCTTTTTTTTTCCAAGAAGAAATGCATTTGAAATAATACAAGCTAGTTTGGACAACTTGTTAATCTTACCAGTACACAAGGAATTGCATCCCTAGAATGGAAAATACTGCCAAAATTAAAAAAAATTTAAGACAATAAATTTCAAAAAATAAAAATAAAAAACAGTAAAATCAGTACTTATCAGATTAGCATGCTTACAAAATCCAAGAAATACCAAAAGAAGCATGATAGCTGATCCTATGACCAAGTCTATTCTCCTGCAAAAACAATACAATAAAATAAAATAAAACAAAAATACAAAAACTAAACAGAGTTGAAGGCTTGCAACCATGAAGTCATTTAAATGGAAGACATTTAATTATTTTAACAATTAGAAATAAAAATCTTATACTCCCCCAAAAGAATTTACATTTAAATTGATGCTACAACATTCTTTTACATTATACCAGACACTACTCTCTAAATCAAAAAATTTAACATCCAACGCTTCATATTCCATATCTTATAACTTGTCTTCCGTATATAAAATAAAGTACTTAATAAGATATTTCACCAAATATAAAATAATTTATGTCCTTATCTTATTCCAAATGAAATTTAGTATGTTAATGAAGAATTTTATATCAGAATAAAGTGACATATACCTGAGTATATAAAAAAAAAATGAATCAAAAGCATCATAAGATAAGTTTTGCATTAAATTTAGCACCAATTTGAAGATGGATATATTTGGAGAGTATACTTGAGGGTAAGTTTCCTTACACAGATTTCAGAAAGTCATCAATGTTCCTCAAATTCATGGATGACCGGGAAGAAAGCTCGTCTGCTGATATGGTAGCTAGTTTCACTGTATCACCAACTTTAGTTTGAAGATCATTAGAAAGGAAAACCTGGTTCACACCAATGCTCTTAGCGCCACCCATATTTCTTGAGAAATTCTGAAGGTTGTTCACTATAAAATTTGACTGGACCTTAACATAATCCAACATATTTATAGTACTATTGTGGAACTTTCCTTGAATATTATACAATACAATGCCTCCAATACTGCATATAATTTACAAGAAAAAATATCAACATATAATATGTTAGCCAACTAAAGCATATCAAGAAAAATCTTTAATGAAAAAGAGAGAAATGGAATTTACATTGCTGTGCATGTGAATACAATAAGAAATAGGAGAGAGAGTGCAAAGAAATAGCGAGAATATGAGTATCTTCTCTGTCTACAGCAGCAAGAGCAGCAGCAGATGAATAGTAAGGCTACTCCAAAGCCAATGAACCATGCAAGGGCAAAGGCAAAGAATGGAATTGCACTAGAAGCAGCAGACTGGCAGAAGATTCAAAAGAATTAATGGGAGAATTATGACCGTTATAAAAAATAAATATGAAGGGGGGCAAAGAATCTTACAGCCCAGTAATGCTCATCACTTATATTCCAACCACCTGTATAGTAGCTGTACAATTTAGTGGGGTCTTTCCTCTTTGTTCTGTCCAAAGCTAATTTAACAGTGGTATTGTCCATTGAAAAGCTATTAGTTGGGTGAAGAGTCGAATCCTCCTCAGCAATAAATCTCCATGGAAGAATTCCATGATTTCCATCCTGCCATTCTAATACCATTGAAAAATTAAACTGAGTTTAAATAATAAAAAAAATGGATTTTTGCTCCAAAACAAAACATAAAAAATCATTTTTTGCTCAAGATATCCTGCCCATTTGATTATAACCAATGATATAAACACTGCTTCTCGAATTATGATGTAAGAATCCTACGCATATGCAAGACAAAGATCAAGACAGCTACTTTCTAGAACTGTCTTTTGGAAGAAAAAACTATGTTTGAGCTTAGAAGAAATGTCTTACTAAATTTAGTTCAAGACATTACCTTCCAGTTTTGCGGTAAGTAAAAAGAACAAGGCCTCAGTGCCAAATTATTGCTTAAAAAATCTTTATTTGACAATGAGAGACAGTAAAATGAGGTTATAATATGTTATTATGTGTCTCTCTAAATCTCTAATTGAATCTAAGTACATTAAATTTTCATATGTATTAGCATAATATTATTAAAAAATAATAATAATACATTGATACTCATGGCCATCGAGGGACATAAAAGATCAAAACAGCATTAAATTCAATAAGCAATCTCTTTAATTCTAAATCATAAGAGTAAATATATTAAAATAAGAGAGAGAACGGAGTTATTAGTTGAAAAGATTTACATACATACACAGTAAACAATAACTTTATTTAAGCTTTTAGTCCTCCGCAAATTTCCGTTTCTTACATTGAAAAAAACCGGAATGGTTCGAAATAACTCTGTTTTCATGCTAAAAACATAAGAAGTACAGCGAAACAAAGATCTCATTTTTTTTTTTTCAAATACAAAACCATTCGATGAACAAACGAAAAAGTTCACATTTTTCGACCATTCTGCAAAGCAAGAGCTCATGAACAAATAAGTAAAAGGGGAAACACCTGACAAGCTCGATTTGTAGAGCACTGCATCGGCATGAAAGAAGAGGAGGGGAAGCAGAATATGAAGGTTTTGAACGAGACGAAAGCATGGCATAGAGAAAGGCGCCATTGCTTCGCCTCAGAACCAATAAAAATGTAACTTTTCCTGCTGTGGGTTTGTATAGGAAGCCTTTCGAGCGCTCGGCGGATCACGGGTTCTGCTTTGAGTTCTCCTTTGTTTCATACGGCTTTGGCTTTTAGTAGAAGAAAGTGAGCTGGGAAGCTCGCATACTCGCTATTTTTTTATCGGCACGTTTAAACTCCTGACCCCTCAGTTCTCTTTTAAGAAACGGCTATTTATTGGCATTATGATATTCATTAATTTATAATCAAGATTTTCTAATATTAGAAATTAATCAAAACTCTTTATTAATTTTTAATAATATTGTATGATAGTATTTGAGGGCATAACTTTTCACCCGAGAGTCATTTATTGGAAAAAATGTTACTTTCAGAGTCTGGCCCCACCGTAACACAGTTTAAATTTGTGGGGTCTACTTGACACATGTCGTCATACTATCTGCATGCATCCGGAGTCCGGATATCATATTTTTTCTATTTATTGCTCGTTGGCTAGGGTTGTCAAAAAAGCTCGTTGTTCGCGAATAGCTCGTGTTCGGCTCGTGAAGTAGCTCGTGTTCGGCTCATTCGTTAAGTAAACGAGCAGAACACGAACAAATTTTTTAAGCTCGTGTTCGGCTCGTTTTAGCTCGAAATAAAAAAAAACAATCATATAATTATTTTTATAATAAATTTTTATATATATTATTTATATATTAATATATTATATATATTTATATTTAAGTTTAAATCATAATTGTTTGTGTGGAAATGTGGTTATGTGTCTTGTTTCTATTCATTTGGTTCAGGTTCGAATCTGGCACTATGCATATATTTTTTCCAATCAATTTTAACGAGCCAATTTCGAGCTGAACACGAGCCGAACACGAACAAGAATATTTAATTCGAGCCGAACACGAACACACCTTTCACGAGTCATTTCGAACAAGAGCCGATTTCGAGCTAGAGCCAGTATCGAAAGAGCCGAACACGAGCAACCGTTTACAGCCATAACATTGGCTCACCTTTTAAGGAATCAGATTTTTCAATAATATTAATTTTTGCCTTACACATAATTCTGAATAGAATAGACAAAGAGTCGAGAAAATTTCAATACTTATTTTTATTGTTGATTGTAATACCATTTCGACCTTACTTTCCATTTAAAGTTGTACTAGAGTTAAGAACATCCAAGAAATCAACATGCATTAGGTTTGTGGATTATTTTGGAATAATAAGCCAAGCTCTTTGTACTTAAAATTTCTTCATATATTATTATGTTATTATTTAATTTTAATCATTTTTCTTAATTTTTATGACATTTTACAATTTTTTTTTTATTTTGTTATCATTTTGCAAAGAAAAGAATAAATATATTTTACTTTGTGATATGAATTTAATTAAATATTAATATGATATATAATTCATTATTATTGTTTTCTAATGTAGAATGCTTATTATAAATAACAAATCAATTAATATTAATCCTTTCTATGTTTGCTAAAATATATATATTTTCTATTTTTGGTGATAGGAGGAGTCAACCAAGATGGGGATTATGAACATATGATATTTATTTTATTGTTTCATCCTAGCCTCTCCAAATTTGTGGAAGGTAGTCTATTATTGTTATTTTGATCAATAATTAGAGTACTTCTTTGAATAGTTCATACTTTACCCCTTAATCATATAATAATATTTTGAATATTTAATAGTCTTAATGACATTAAAATTAGATGATCTTGGACTCATTGAATTCTTTTGATGTGATACATTTTTTTATTATAAATTTGCTATAAATAAATTTGAATGATCTACAATTAATGTATAAAATTTTTATTATAAATCTAGATGAAATTTTTAGTGATGTATAAATCTCTTTTATATTCGGACAGCAATGTTTGTTCGTCCAAAAATAAATTGGGCCTCACAAGTTTTGTGGTGAAAAGTTATAATTTTAGTAATATCGTAATCCATAGTTGCAGTATATAACTCTAGAAGTAGTAGAAGTCATCAAACTCATATTTCACATTATTTCAAATTTTAATACATAAAATGAGCTTCTATTAAAATTTCAATGACAAAGTTTAAAAAATAATAATAATTAATAAAAATAATAGTGATGCAAGAATAAAGTTAAAAAATTTGTGGTCTTAGAGTAAGTATAAATTAATGAATAATCTATCATTATAAGAAGTTAGATGACTTAAGAAATGGAATTTTGATTGCATTTAACCAATTAATTCCAAACTCGTATATGTTGCGGAAGTATATCAACATATAGGCTCTCCTGAAGAACCCCTAAGGTCGTATGACTAAAAAATAGGAGGATCTTGGTTGCCTTAATGTTAGACTCATATATGTCATAAATCATAGCAACATAAAGGACATTCAGAAGAACCCATAAAATCATATCTCTCGTAATAGACATCCAAACAAACAAATAATAAAACAATAGAACTTATGAAACCACACCATAATTTCTAGAGACCGTTAATTTGGGATAAAATACGACATGCTCATAGGAAGGGAAAAAACACAGATTGTGAAAGGATCCACATATAGAATGGCATGCTCCTTGTAAAAAAGAGTCCACATAAAGAAATTAATAATTTGTTATCATATGATGGCATACAATAATCACTCATTAACTAATGCACTTGCAATCTACTCTCATAACTCAGTTATATCTCCAACACCCTCTCCATCCTTCATGCAAGAGTCAATGATATAACAATAAAGCGATACTCGTATGCTTCAAGAGGAACAACTGACTATTTTTTTTTTGTCAGCATTACTAAAATTAATGTCATTGTTTTAGGATGCCGACAAATATAACTATGAATAATCATTGGTGCACTCATAATCTTCACCTGCTTATTGAAAGGATATGAAGTCATATCTTGAAGAATAACCCTTTTTTTCAAACAACAAATGTTTTTTTAATAACCCCCGTAAAGAAAAATGAAGCATTTCTTATCTCTCATGACTATTTGGCTAACCCGTTTAAAATCTAGGGTGTGATATCTCGTTTGACAAGATGGCTTTAAGAACCCACATTGTAAAGGATAACCAACATCAACCATATATCTACGTAAAATTTCTTCAATAGTACATGTTAGAAAATAAGCTATAAAATTTATTTGTTTACATACTAACCTTGAGGCAACATTGAAAAATTATAATGGTTATTTCACACAACAAATGCGAAGATCTGATTATCATGTGCGTTGTATTTTCACCTAGACATTACCAAGGTGAAACACATATTGAAATGTCATGCAACCATAATTTTATTAATTGGTGAGTCCCAAAACCCGATGTACGCTAACTAGATACACATGCATCAATATATGCTCCATCAATATCACTAATGCAATTCTATAAGATGGTTATATTAAATGAGTACATTTAAAAGATGTTGTAAAATATGAAAACCAAAATTTGCCTTAAAATATGGCATGTATCAAGGATTATACAAAATATATTTGGGTGTGATTTGAAATGTTGAGTCTTTAGGGGTAATAATTTTTTTATGACAAACTAATCAAAGCATCCAAACCAACTAAAAAATACCTATTAATTATTTTAGATGATTGTTGGAATCGCTCCATGGTTAACTTTACTGACTCATTATGTGATAACATATGGAGGGTTATAACTAACATCTCTCTCAAGGTAATTTAGGAGGATCCTTGAAAGTCATAAGCTTATGTAGTTCCTATAATAGATCTAGAAAAATTTATCACTGCATATGAAATATGTTGTAAAATCTGATTTGGCAAACCAAAAGTTAGTCTCCAATTCATTTGTCCCTGATATATGATGATTTCATAAAAGGAGACACACAAAGTGTGAATTATAGTATCCATATATCAAGCTACAACTACTACGACAATTCTTTTGACATTATTTATTACTGTCATCATTTATCTAAAAAAAAACATGAAGCAGTAAAAGAATGATGAAATCAATTCAAACAAAAATATTTCATAACATAAATATGAAAGTGAGTTTATTTAGGTAATAAATGGAACAAGTACTATAAAGTGACATCATAAAAAATTGTACACTCATACATCATGATTGTTATTAAAGTAATGTAAGTAATTAACCCTACACTTCGACGCAATTTAAATAATATAACTCTTTGTTGGAACTCTCAACAATTTCATAGATTACAAGTACAAATACATATCTTCACAAATTTCTGATGTTTCTTTGAATATTTTTATAACTTTTGGAAGATATGGTGGTGGTGTAGGTAATGTGCTAGGATCAAAGGAATAGCTAATGCATAGAGTAACTAGTTGTGAAATTTGATTTTGTAATAATACAACACCATTTTTTAATCTTTTACTTCTAGGTCGCAAATATGATTGTTATTTTGAATGATTTGATCCATCATGTTTGACAACAGTATGAATAGATCATTCACTTGAGTCGGCTTTGTGTTTAGAATTTACAAGGTCTGATACATCATTGCTCGCTTTTTGGCTTGATATTCATGCATGACAACCTGTGGCAATGACTTCACCAAAGATATGCTTTTCCTCTAATTCTAGGTCAATGCCACTAAATTTAATTTTTATATCTTTGGCATGACCTACAAGTGGTATACATCAAATAAATATTAATTTATTAACTAGTTTAACATGAGTTTGTGAAATAGTCTAAATAAAAATATAGTTTCTCCTTTAATCTTTCCTTCCATCATTCTTCACATGCATTTATAGTCAACTTTGTATTGTCCCAACCAACACATGTAGCTCCTCACTTTAATTATTTTCATAATTTACAATCTTTTTTAATTAATCTCACTTATTTATTAATTGCATCCCTCACTTCCAAGTTTTTCTTCAAAATTTTTTATTATGTTATGTTATTCTTCTTTGATGAAAAATATGATGAGCCTTAATGCGTGCAAAAAAATTCACAACGGTAGAGTAATGGATTTTAGTCTTAGCATTTCACGAGAATTCATTACACACTTAGGTAAAATAAGACAACCAGTAATGACACTGAAAGTTTTCATGTGGAAAACTCGTAATCGGAAAAAATCACGGGGTATGGCCCAGTTGTTGATCTACCTAAAAATATGTTACTTTTTCATATACATTTTATGCTCATTTTTATGATATTGCGCTTTAATGAAAAGTATTTGCTTGTTTTTAGTTTCAGGTACATAAAATTGAGTTTTGAGAAAAAGGAGTAAAAATGGAGCAAAACGGAGTCATGAAGCAAGTGGCGCCTATGTGCCAGAATACAGAGAGCTTGGAGCCTAAGCGCCAGATCCGATGCCTAAGCTCCAGTGATGGTTTTCTTTGGTGCTTCAATGAATTTAGAGGAATTTTGAAGAGGCGTGTGATGTGACTCTTTGTGGATTTAAAAACTTATAAAGAGAAGATTTTGGAGAGTCCAAAGGGGCGAAAAAAATAGAGTGGATAGGTGTAGTTTTAAGTCTTTATTTTTAAGTTTTCCTTGTGAGAGTATTGAGTCTTTGGAATCTTGTAAGAAGAGTTTGGAGTTTGTTTCAAGGAACTTCTAAATTTGCTTGGGGTGAGGCCTGAGATAAGTATTTGATGGGCGTAGAGTTGGTGATTCTAGAGTGACAGGTTAGAACCTTCACAAATTCGATCTAAAGTTTTGAACATAAGGCCTGATTTGTCTTATAGAGAAGGCACAGTGGATAATCTAGAAGTAAAAAGCTAGAACCTACCCAGCATAATCATATCAAATAGGAACTTAACTTTAGATTAGCCAAAGTTTTTATGCACTTGAAAGAGGGTAAAGACTAGGTATGCTCATATTTTTCACAAAACCACATTTTAACTTTTAAACATTCAATTTCTACACTGATTATGTTCTCATTGCAAAGGGGAAAAGCTTTTATTAAACTTGAACTTTTCTTAGTTAAACTAGTTTTGAAACACTTGTCATTTTCTTTAATTTGAGAAACATAAATAGTAGCTTTCTTAATTACTTCTTATCACCTATAATTTCAACATAATTTCATGGATAAATTGGTTTGCATTTTAAATAGAATTTTTCTAAGTCTATACATAAAGTTTCTCCTTTCCTGTGGGATCGATACTGGGTTTTAAAAGAAAATCATTTATTACTTGAAGCGATACGTGCACTTGTGTAGAACCCCTAGTGTATAACCTTAAAGCAAAGATTATATTTATTTTGCACACTAGCCGCTTCATTAAATTGGGTTAAGCTTTCGCCATAAAACACACACACACACACACACACACACATACACACATATATATATATATATATGATTATTTGCGAGTCGGATCATGTTTTTGGCGCCGTTGTCGGGGGATCGCGGCAAACTTTTTGACTTAGAAAATTTTTTGAATTGGAAACTTTTTTTTGGAAAATTGTAGTTTTATTGATATATATAAGTATTTGTTTTATGTGTTAAAAATATTTAAACGAAAAAAATTTAAAAACTGAATTATTAAAAATTTTGATTATATTTTTGAGTATTTTGATTGATTTTAATTTTATTATTTCAACTTTTATTTTTGTATGTGTAGTGCAGGATCATTAGGACTAGTGCCTTTCGATTCTGAGTTAGAGGGAACCGTAAGAAAAATTCAAAAACAAAAAGAACTTCACAATTTAAAAGAAATGGTGAACACATCATATAAGAACATAGATAATCAAACTGTTGAAAATGAATAACGTCATGTACAAAGATCTTTAAGGGATGATGTAAACTCTATAGCAGATGAAATTCACTTAAGTATACAAAATCCTGTTGTAGCCGCTAACTCATTTGAAGTTATACCTGCTATTATAAAAATGATACAAAACAATCAGTTTGGAGGAACTTCATCTGAGGATACAAATTTGCATTTAGCAAGTTTTTTAGAACTTTGCGCCACATTTAAGTTCTGTGGTGTATCAAACGATGTTGTTAGACGTAGACTTTTTCATTTTTCCTTAAGGGATAAAGCTAAGATGTGGTTAAACTCATTAGCACATGGATCTATCAGAACTTGGGGAGATTTAGCATAGAAATTCTTAGCTAAGTATTTTCCACCTTAAAAAACTACTAAGCTTATAAATGATATTACCTCATTTACTCAGTATGAAGGTGAGTCAATATACCAAGCATTTGAATAATTTAAAGAACTCCTTAGGAAGTGTCCACATCATGATTTGCCAGACTGGTTAATAATTCAAAAAATTTATAATATGTTAGTGGGATTCCTTAGATGTATTACTGACGCTGCTACTGGTGATTCATTAATGTCAAAACATTTTGATGAAGCATATTCATTAATTGAAGAGATGAATACTAACAACTTTCAATGGCCCTCTGAGAGGGTAATCCTAAGAAAGTAGCCAGTATTCATGATACTGATACAATTTCTATTTTGGCATCTTAAGTTGCTGCGATATCTAGGAAGATAGACCAATTTGGAATGAATTTATCTCAAACACCGCATATGATTGAGGAAAATTCATTGGGACAAATGATTGATTCTCAACCATCATATGAGACTTTAAATGCAATTAATAATAGACTGAATAACCCATATTCTAACTATTATATCCTAGGTTGGAATAACCACCCCACCTTTAACTGAAATAATAATGTGGGTGGAGGAAATCAGCGATGGGGGAGCAATCAAGTGAGCCCGTTGGGAAATTGGAACAACCAGAGTAGTATTAACTATAGACCTTCTTATCCTCCTCACTTTACCAATAGCCAACAATTTAAGGAGAAAAAGTTATTTATAGAAGAAGTGGTTTTGCATATGGGTGAAGGGTCATGATGACTTTTCGAAAATGATTTTTCCATTGGTTTCTAGGTTTTTCAACTCTTAAACTTTTGAAAGTCGCCTAATTTTATTATAAAAAACTAGGATGTTGATTCTCTCTACCCTTATGAATATTTTGTAATGGAGGGAGAAATGTGTGGCATATGAGATAAGATGATATCTCAAGCTTATATAATGCATTTGATATCCATTTTATTGCACTTCTTGTAGAAAAATAAATCATTGGAGATTGGCTGGATGATGACAGTTAATGTCTTGTTATTCTCCATTACCAATAATTTCTAAGGAGCTTATATACGCCTTTTTATCTTCCAATTCTATTTGGATCATGACAGTGAGTTAGCTAAAGTATTTTTAGTTGATTTTATCATGATTGATCTCGATCTAATGTCTTGTTAACCAGTTAAGTATATGCATCGCCAAAGTAATATACATATCATGAGTCCGTGTTATTGATCCCATGATGAACGAGTTATCTTTTAAAGGAGTTTAATTACTAGTTTACTAATCCAATGTTTAGTCCAAAAGTTCTATGTTTTTTGTAAAGGTTTCCTAGAAGTTTTAAATTGTTAAAGTGAAATCTAGAATATTTTTGTTGAGACTAGGGTGCGAGAAGCTTCTTTGATTTATTTTTATGAAAATTATTTTTTCATATACTAAATTCTCTAACTTATTGTTGACAAACATGGACAATTACTCTTTATTTTTATTCCTGAATATAAAAAGTATTGGAGTCTCATATTCTGTTTGTATGTCATAGAGGTCGGACTTGGGAGCTACATGAGTTGTGATAACATTTGTAGGCAGCAAAGACCAGATTTGAAAGTTACATGAGTTGTAACATTCGTACGCTGCAGAGGCCGAAGTTGGGAGCTGCATGAGCCGTAGACAATACAAGCTATAGTTAATCATGCGAATCATAATAGTAAGCTGCGATAATATCTGCAATCTGTAGAGGTTGTAGTTGTGACATGCACAAGCTGTGATAAAAATGTGTAGGCCACTGAGGCTAAAGTTGAGAGCTACACAAGTTGTGAGCATTTGTGGAGTATATAAGTTGGAGTTGTGAGCTACATGAACTGTGATAACGTTTGTAGGCCCAGAGGCCAGAGTTGGGAGCAACATGAAATGTGGACCACTTAGCACGTAGTTAGTCACATAGGTTGTATTGGTGAGCTGTAATAACCTTCATAGGTCGTAAAGGGCAGAGTTGGGAGCAACAAGAGTGTGATAATGTCTTTAGGTCATGAAGGTCAGAGTTGAAAACTGCACAACCAATGATAACATTAGTAGGCCACAGAGGCCAGAGTTGGGAGTTGCATGAGCATTGTAATGTCTACAGGTTGTAAATATTAGAGTTGGGAGCTGCATAAGCTGTGAACCACGTAGGACATTGTGGTGAGTTGCAATATTGTATGTAGGCCACAAAAGCCATATTTGAGAAATGAGAGCTGCACAAGATGTGACAATGTCCACAAGCCACAAAGGCTAAAGTTGGGAGCTGCATGAGCTTTGATAGTGTTCATAGACCACAAAGACTAGAGTTAGAAGCTGCATGAGCTATGATAACATCTGTAGGCCGTAGAGATAAAAAGTGAGATCTGCAGCTTGGACCACATAGGCCATAGTGGTGAGTTGTGATGACATCCATAGGCCATGGAGGCCGGAGTAGGGAGTTGTTTGAGTTGCGATAACATCTGCAGACTGGAAAGGCCAGACTTTGGAAGTTACATGAGCTATGATAATGTATATAGGTAACAAAGGTCAGAGTTAGAAGTTACATGAACTATGATAACATTCGTAGATCACAGAGACCAAATTTGAGAGCTGCATGGAGAGAGCTTCAAGAATTTTAAGAAAGTCACAGTATCCTTACTATGACAATGGTGAATAATTATTGCAGGGTGCGTTGTTACACCATTTTCGAGAAGCGTCGTTGCACCGTATGATGGACATGTTATTTAAAAAAAACCATTCGTAGGGCACGTCGTTGCATAGTATGCAAGGTGGATTGTAGCACTATCTTCGGAGTGCATCGTTGCACTGCTTCGTAGGGTGTTTCGTTAAACATTTAGTGTGTAACAATGTACCTTAACCCACTCCAAGTCCCGAGCTTCCTACGGTTCAAGATGTAGCTCCCCCATCATGATGGGGGTAGACTTCTATATATAGTATGGGAGAGACCTCCCTGAAAATAAAGAAGAAATCGTGTTAACTCCAATGAATGACACATATAGATTGCCTCTATCAGACGACATTCAACAAATATTTGAGTGTATTACTGGTGTTAAAATTGAATTTTATGGGTTCGTTGAATTTGCCTCATCAAGACGTATGATTTGACTATAAGCTTGAAAAATTTGACACCTTTTTAACATTCCAATAAGACACCAAAACCTTCTAAAAATGATTTAACGAATTGATCTGGGCTTTATGACTCAAATTAGACCAATTTTGATATCATTATGTTCGTCTAGTCGAACATATCAGTTTGATAAGTTTAATTAGAGTTCTAAATGATTTTTAATTGAAATGTAGACATTTCTTATTCAAAAATTTATTTCGAGATTTATATCATACATCAATTTATGCTCGAGGATAAAAATTGATTGGCCATGTATCAATAATTTTGAAACAAAAAATATTATTTAAAAGAAATTACAATTTGATAATTATTGCGTTCTGATTTCTGAATACGGAAAATGCAACCGATACTATTCTTTCAGTGACTATTTCAGCGGATAAAATTAAATCTGAAATATCTCCGAACTCTCCGTATTTTTTTCTAAAAATAAGGATCGTACCGTTATGGAGCTGATATTTGCTTCCTTATATAAAGTTACCTAATCGAAGTTCTGCTCTATAGACACGACAATGGTGCCCACGGAGAATTCGAAAACGCCGGACGGCTCCAAGCGCCCAAGAAGATCTGCAAGGGTTGATCATTCGATCGACTATTCCGAATTCTCAAATGAACTCGAGGATTCGTTCCAGGAGACTGAAGAACTTGACATTGATTGGAATCTTGAGGAGGAGAGACGCAATCGGCGGCCGCCGATTACGAGTAAAACCAAGCGAATGAGAATGGAAGAGGAAGATGTGGAGAAGAATGGATTCGGGAGGAGGGGGAAAAGAACGAAGGGTTCGACCGTAGAGAAAGGTGGCGGATTCGATTCGTCTAGTAAGAGGAAGGAAATGGTGGATTCATCTCCGATTCCTTCTTTGAATCGTAAAGTTCTTATCGAAGGCAATGTAGAGTCTATAGGCTCGACATCTTCTTCCATTTCTTCCGTGGGAAATCGACACAGCTGCGGAAAGGTATGCTTATTTTATTTTCTATTATGTTCTTTGGCCCAGCCTTTAACTAATTTAATTCTATTGCTCATCATTTGTTCTTCAATGTAAGAATTCTGCAAAGAGGATATGCCTTGAGCGCATAACAATTGGGAAGGAGGATATGCATTCACATTGCTCCGGTTATCACAAGGAGGATATGGTTTCACATTGCCCAAACTATCTCAAGAATCAGAGCGAAACTGGAAGCAACCGGTAGGTGGTACACAACACACACCTGTTCATTTATTTGTTGATCTTGTTTACTATTTTTTATTTTTTAATTCTGTCTTTGAAAGTCTTTTCTGCCCTAATTTTAGATTTTTAATTCATTGCGAGCTTTGCATTGTTTACTAGAATAACTGATGAGATGAACTTGAAGACATTGCCATCATGCAAAGAAACTTATGGTTGCGGAGTTTGTAAGAGGTCGCGTAAGGCATTGCCATCATGCGAAAATGTATGCTTATTTTATTTTCTATTATTTTCTTTAGCCCGGCCTTTAATCAATTTAATTCCATTGCTAATCATTTGTTTTTCAATGTAAGAATTCTGCAAAGAGGATATGCCTTGAGCGCAGAACAATTGGGAAGGAGGATATGGTTTCACATTGCTCAGGTTATCTCAAGAAACAGAGCGAAACTGGTAGCAACCGGTAGGTGGTACACAGCACACACCTGTTCATTTATTTGTTGATCTTGTTTACTATTTTTTATTTTTTAATTCTGTCTTTGAAAGTCTTTTCTGCCCTGATTTTAAATTTTTAATTCATTGCGAGCTTTGCATTGTTTACTAGCATCACTGATGAGATGAGCTTGAAGACTTTGCCATCATGCGAAGAAACTTATGGTTGCGGAGTTTGTAAGACGTCGCATAAGGCATCCAAGGTACTCGTTGACTCCATTGAACTCAGAAAATAAATTATACTCAGTGCTCATCATATTCTTGTTGTATATGGGTTGAATCCAAAATTGTTCTCTATAAATGCCCAAGGTATGAAAAATTCTATTAGGAGGCAATTAAGAAAGAGAGAGAGTGAAGGAGCAATAGCATACCGGTAGGGGTGTAAATGAGCTGAACACGAGTTGCGCCTTCATCTCATTTATATTTCGAGCTCAAAAAGTGTGTTCGTATCCGGCTCGTTTGCTTAGCTAGCCGAACACGAGCCGTTAACGAACGGAGAGTTGCTTTGACAAACCCTAATCACGTACCCATAAGATGTTAAGGATTGTGACAAGATTTAAATTTTATTGTTTCTATTAAAACATTATTTGAATCAAATTTAATAATTTTTATTTTATTTTCTTAATTAGGACTTTTAATTGATTATAAATCATTGTAGCCTTGTAGTCAGTTAAATTTTTTAAAATACCACTCATTAGAAAAAATAATATATATATATATATATATATATATATATATATATATATATATATATATATAATTGATGAGTAATCGAGCCAAAACAAGCCGAACAAGAACGAACAAATCTTTGTTCGTGTTCTGCTCGTTAACTTAGCGAACCAGCCGAACACGAGCTTCTTCACGAGCTGAACATGAGCTGCTCGCGAACAATGAGCCGTTTTGACAGCCTTACATACCAGTCGAAAATCTCCCTATTTATAGGCTCAGATTCCAACATGACAAAAATACATGTCAACCCCCTAATCATTAACATTTTATTGGAGTTCTTTGGTAATTTACAAGATTATTTGCATATAATAATGCATGAGACCTATTTGATTGATAAAGGTTACCGATCGTCTGACAGATCTTAGTTCGACCGATTCACGACCCGAAAGAGTACTCCCCATCGATCGTTCTACAAGTTGATGACTTTCTTGAGAGACTTTCGTTAGTTGTCTTCTGTCGATTGCTTTGGCGAGGAATTTTCATGATCGCTTGTTTGGAAATGATCATCTATTGCTTTGTCCGATCTGTCGTACTTCCATCCTGGATCTCCAATATGTTTTAAGATTCGTGCGGACACGTTTTTTATGTGTACATATTTAGTTTTTTGATTCTCTTACTCTTCGAAAGCTGCTTAGCTTAGCACGCTAGGATATGAGAATATTTTAATCACATATGCATGAATAAATAAATAAATAAATGATATTATTGCGTAATAATGAACTTCCCTGAATTTCTGAGCTCAGATCATTATAAAAATAAGCTTTGGAGCAAGGGAAGTCTGTATCGCTTCAGCTCCATTAGATTCCTTTATCCCGTGTCTTCCTCTCTATGTGTTCTCAGTGGTGTTTGACGAAGCAGTCCTACCTTTTGATATGAGTGTCTTTCTTAATGCTCTGAGCGAAATGCGTGCGCAGACCCATAAGTTAGACGCGAAGTGCAAACCATTAGGTGAGGCATTTGCGGAAGGAGTGAGTAGGAAGGGAGCTTGTCTTCAAGCATGGAGCCGGCGATCACGAGGTTCGGCCTGTCTCTTCTAGTTCCCTGGCAAGCCCTCCTCGGGAGAGGGCTGTTGGTCATACGGATGATTCTCCTGTGGGGCGCTCATCTTGGGCGAATATCTAACCCCTGGGAGTGAGGATACCTGCCAAGGCGGATGTGGTGATCTTGATCCCCCAAAGTAGTGTTGAGGAAGCGGCGATCGAGACTGAGACGTGGTTTTGGCAGGCTAGAAGCGACTTCTCTTTGGAATGTGGAGGACCATAAAAAGTGGGTGAGTATCTCTTTTCTTATTCTACCTCTGAGCGAGGGCGGATTCTTGGTACTTAGTTTAATTAGCTTTTTTGTTCCTTCCTATTCCATGATTGAGGTCTTGACTGTCGATTCTTTATCGTTAGATACGATGCGGGCCCCGAAGACGATGTGATGGCAGTGGATCAAGTTGCGGTCTCAATGGCAATTGTGGCACATGTCGCCGCAGGAGGAGACATGGCAGGACTCAAGGTTCCAGAGCAAGGTGCTGACCGAGGTGTCCGCTTTTGGATTAATGTTATACACAAATAATTTACAATTCACTAATCTCAAATTAAATGTAATAGTATAAAATTTATTCTATTATAATTTATCTTTCGAATTTTTATTATATGTTTTTAACTTAAAACATAAATTGACAATTGTATCAATTACATATATTACCTTATTTTAAAACAAAAATTAATTATTATAATTACATTATATTAAATATTATACAAAATGCCACTTTATATGATAAAAACAACAGAAAGGTAGATCCAGGGCCCAAGGTGACAGCCATGAGGCCCCCCTCCCCCCAGGTGCTGCGAGGGATGAGCAGATGACTGAGGAGCGTCGCGTGTCTTCGGGCTTCATACTACGCCGACTTACCGAGATGGAGGAACGCTTCCTCCGCTTCATAGGGTACCCCCGAGGAGAAGGCGACGAAAGGGTCGTTGAGGTCCTGGAAAGGTTTGAGCAAGCAGAGAGAGAAGTTGTGGGGTTTGGCGAGGGGCTCTCGACCTTCCGGGGGGAGATATTTGCTAGTCGGGTGGAGGTTGCCCGTTTATGCTTGGAAGTATAGATCGTCAGGGAGGCCCTCGCCGCCCAGCGCAACGATAGTTAGAATGAGCTTTTCAAGCTGGGCGGCAAGTTCATGTTCGAACGACTTCGCCACTGAAGGTTTGTCTTGGGCGAAGCCTAGAATGACCGTCTGGTTCGATTCTTCCATACCAACATGTTACCGAGGGTTTTGGCATGAGGCCCCCTCTTTTGTATAAATAATATGAAATAAAATATTTTAAAATTTTTTCATAATGATTACTTACTCTGTGACGTGTAATCTTGTTTCATTAGTCGCATCGCCGGTGTTTAGACTTCTTAGGTAACTCGTGTCTATATATATGCGTACGGGTCCTGTCCTTTGTTTTCTAGAGCTTCCGTCATTTTCCTTTTCCGTTTTTCTCTGCTGTCATTTCTCTCTCTTCTCTTCTATTGTATGTGATAGACATCATGGTCCGGAAGTATTCTTAAAAGTCATTTGGCTCCAATCTTGCGACAGAGGTTTCAGTTCTCTTTGTGAGGGATGTGGACGAGGTCCAGGATCGCTATGTTCTGGACCCTACCATCCTCCTCCATCTGACTGAGAGTCATGAGCAAGCTATGGATGACTTCTCTCTTGACCTTGTCTTATACAAGGACCATTTTAAGATGGGTATTCTGCTATTTTTTTTGTCGAGGGCTGCGTTCTATCTTCAACCACTACGGCGTCATTCCCGCCTAAGTTCTCTCGAACTTGGTCGCCTCCATTATGACGTCCAATTTTGTCGGAGGAGGATTCCATGTTTGATTGAGCTGTTCAATCACTTATTTTTATGGATCGTCCGTGATGGGTATGTTTAGTTCACCGCTAGCACCATGATTCAATGAGTGGTACTGAAGAATAAGTTAAAGGACTGAAAATCCAAGTTTCTGATCGCCTCGTGCATGGACGGATGGGGAATCTGTACATTACCCACTGAGTGCAAGGTAAGGAAGGTGAAGACCCTGTATGAGAACGTTCAGAACCACATGACATTGATCGAGGGCTTGAGCCTCTCTCTGTTCCAGTATCTCGACTCTGACATGATCGAACGAATGATTCATATGGTTGGTATTGATACCATGATCGAGGATCTTTGGAAAGTGGCTGATGACGGGGAGGTTATTCAGGAGAAATCTACCAGGGAGAGGATGACTTTGAAGAGGCCCCGAGTGAGGGGCGGTCCCCTCTTGCTTGGCAGGGGCCGAGGGTGGACTGGCTCAGTCAGGTTGGTCGTGGAGCACGATAAGGGTAAGTATTACCCACCCCCTTGTTCGTTTGTGCGTGAGGTATATTCTCATCATCTTTGTGTAATTTTCCAGGTTCTTCGAAGAGCAGGGAGGGGGACTCTTCCCGTCTACCTAGCCCTCTAGAGTCTGAGAGTCCTTCTGCGTGTCCTCCAGTGATGGGAGGAGCTCAGTTCATCCCTCTACGCGAGAGACGTGAGGCAAGTCACGCTTCCCGCCTCATCTACGTTGGGACTGACTCCTAGAACAGGCGAGGGGCCACAGATTGGTCAAAGAGCGATGCCCTCAGGAGGGAAGGATTTAAAAAAAATTCGTGATAAAAAATTTGTGATATCTCTAGGGTAAGAATTTCATATGTCGTCACCACTCCAGGTTCAAGGGACATTGTTCTTGCCTTTAGCTTTTAGGCTTTGAGTCCCACTTTCTGGCGGAAATGTAGGGTCAGTTCCAGGTTTGATCCAGCTTCCCGATGGCTTGTCCTCTGGTGGCGAGGCCGGGAGCGTTCTTAGGCGGCATTGTATCTGTTGGTCATCTCCAATAGCTCGACCAAGCTTTGTGGCTCTACAAGCTCGAGATCGAAACGAACCTCTCCGACTTTACTCCTTCTGTTAGTGTGGCTTGAGCCATGTCAAGCTTCAAGTTCTTGATATACACTGTCTCGATCTGGAAATGTTCGATAATCGATTGCAGGCTCTCGTTTTCCCACTGCTTGAGCTGCCACAGAGTTCGAGCGTTTTTCTTGGGCCTCAGGGCACTATCGAACTAGGATAAGAAGAGTTTCTTGAACTCTGTGAAAACGGTGATTACCCCTGCGGGCAATTCGTCGAACCACCTTAGAGCGGTTGACCGTAGCATTGTTAAGAACAGCTTGCACTTGAGGGCATCTAAAATCTTTAACAGGCAGATAAACGATTCAAACGACACAAGGTGGTCGTTGGGATCTGATCGTCCTTTACACGTTTCCAAGACCGACATTTTGAACTTCTCCGAGAATTCAACTCCAGATATCTCCAGGGGAAAAGCGTTTTCTGGTTGTTTCTATGCCTCAGTCCTTATCGGTTGGTTCCTTTCCTCCATAGGAGCCAATCCGACGCTATCCTGGTACAGTCCGTCATCGGACTTTTCCTGCTGGTAGATTCTGCTCCTTCCATTGTTGTCCAACGGTCCTTTTTGAGAGGAGTTGTTAAGAACAGCTTGCACTTGAGGAGTTGACCGTAGCATTGTTAAGAACAGCTTGCACTTGAGGGCATCTAAAATCTTCAACAGGCAGATAAACGATTCGAACGACACAAGGTGGTCTTTGGGATCTGATCGTCCTTTACACGTTTCCAAGACCGACATTTTGAACTTCTCCGAGAATTCAACTCCAGATATCTCCAGGGGAAAAGCGTTTTCTGGTTGTTTCTGTGCCTCAGTCCTTATCGGTTGGTTCCTTTCCTCCATAGGAGCCAATCCGACGCTATCCTGGTACAGTCCGTCATCGGACTTTTCCTGCTGGTAGATTCTGCTCCTTCCATTGTTGTCCAACGGTCCTTTTTGAGAGGAGTTGTGTGCTCCTTGCCGTGTTGACACTCCAACTGGAGCTGTGGGGGCTGCAAGGGCAACAACTGCCCTAAGGACCTCAGTGAACTGTCCCGAAATCTAGTTGGTGATCTCGTTTCTTAAGTCTTGCAACCCTTGCTGAACAAATTCTTCCATGAACTCTCGGGTACATGCTATTTCTCCATCGTTCCTCTGGCTAGACTCTCATTGTTGTTGTTGTTGTTGTTAGGTTTCTCTTCTTGTTAAAGATATGTTTCTACGCTCACAGCATCTTAAAGAATGTTGAATTCGAAATTGTCCGGGAAACATGCCCAATGAATGAAACGTTCTATTAGAGGCAATTAAGAGAAAGAGTGAAAGAACCATAGCAGACCAGCCGAAAATGTCTCTTTTATTCATAATATGGACTCCTATTTATAGGTCTAGATCTCAACATGACAAAAATACATATCAGCCCCCTAACAAGAAGGTTTTTTTGGTAGTTTACAAGATTATTTGCATATTATAAAGCCTGAGACCTCATCAATTGATAAATGTCACCGGTCGTCTGACAGATCTTGGTTCGATCAATTCATGGCCCGAAGAAGGGCTTCTTATCGATCGTTTCGCAGGCTGATGCCTGTCCAGAGGGACTTCCATTTGTCGTCTTCTGTCGATCGCTCAGGCGAGGGATTTTCTTTGATGCTTATCTGAAAACAACCGTCTATTGCTTCGTCCGATTGATCATACTTTCTTCCTGGATCACTCATCTGCTTTGAGATTCATGCAGACACATTTTTTATGTGTACTATATATATATATATATATATATATATATATATATATATATATATATATAGATGGCATAATTTTTGAATAATTATCTTAATTATCCTGCATAACTGACTGATCAAAACTGCTTTTAGAAGCACCTATTTTGTTTATTTATTATTCTGTATTTCTTTGTGGAGGTTTCCGTAGACCTGTATAAATTTAGCATAAACCTGACCAATTCTTGTCAAAGCATTTAAGAGAACTAGCATTTTTCAATGTATCTCAGATTTCTTTTTTAGGAAATCAAATGAGGTTCTCTGCGATCCAAATGCCTATGTCACAAAATCATCCCAATAATAAGTTAGATGTTCACTTATAACTACGACTTCTGCAGAAACAAACATTCGACCCATTTTATCCTACTTTTTTTTAATTTTTTTAAACAGTTTTTGAAGATTGAACATGAACTTTACTTTGTGTGTATTCAAATGGATTGATTTATGTAGTTTTATTTCTTCATCAAGTTCATCCTATGGTTTCGCTTGTTGTGATTGAGAAATATGATTTTGCACATATTCTCATTGTATAATAAAAATTGTATTAATACTACTAAGTAATAAGGTTTTTTGAAGATTGACATTCATCTTATTTCTGTGTGATTTTTAGACTCCTAGCAGAGACTTTGATAAACTTTATAAAGTTGAAAACAACGTTCGTGTGCTTAATCTTCTGCTACCTTCTTTAAAACAACTGAATGAGGAGCAAGACATTGAAAAGAAAATTGAGTCAAGCATTCAAGGTTATTTATTTTGATTTTTGATAAAATTTTATTATGCTTAAATAATTTAGCTTAGATTATTCATAATAATTATGCTTATCATTACCAGGTTTGCCGTTATCTGAGTTGAGGATAGAGAAATCCACTTGCGAAAAAGATGAGAGAGCATATTGGTGAGAAAAAGTCTTCATCATGTTGTTCACTTTATTAAGTCCTTTTAATTCTAATTTTCTGTTATTTTTTGTGCAGCAACTACTGCAAAACATCTATTGTCGATATTCATAGAAGCTGCCCTAGTTGTGAATTTGAGCTATGCATTACTTGCTGCAAAGAAATTCGTGAGAACAAGCTTTCTTGTACAGAGGAATTACTTCCTCTTGTAAATAGAGGAATGGAATATTTGCATGGTGGAAATTCTACCCAAATGTTTGCCGCGGATGATGAAAATGGAGTTGAGTCAGTGCATTACCGTAATGAATTTGCTAAGTGGAAAGCTGATCAAAATGGAAAAATTTGTTGTCCACCAAAGGAAGTTGGAGGGTGCGGCAGTGCTGTCTTGAAATTAAAACGCTTGCTTGCTGAAGGTTGGATCTCTGAACTGGAAGCCAAGGCTGAAACACTTGTAGGAAGGTTTGGATTCCTATATAATTCTATTAAAACTGCAAATGCAAGCTGTAGCTGTTCAAATACAAGTGAAAATTCTAGAAAAGCAGCCTCCAGAAAAGATTCAACAGACAACATTTTATATTGTCCAAATTCTAGTTGCATTGATCTAGTTGACCTTAAGCATTTCCAAAAACATTGGGCTAACTGCGAGCCAGTGATTGTGCGAGGCGTTCTTGATGAGAAATCACATTTAAGCTGGGAGCCAAAGGCTATGTGGAGAAATTTATGCAGAAGCAATATTAGTTCAGAATCATTTCAGCTTCAGACTATCGATTGCCTGGCACTTTGCAAGGCAAGTCCTTTTTTTTCTTTTGTTCTATGTTTCTTATTTTTGTTGTTTATCTCCTACACCAACAGATCTAAAGCTTTGCAACCACTTTCTCATTTATTGTTACTTCACGCTTTTAAAAACAGACTTATAATTATGATAATGATATATTGACCAAAGTAATTTTCTTACCATAGGTTGAGATAGCGAGTGATGACTTTTTTGATGGCTACTTTGAAGGAAGAATGTATGCCAATTCCTGGCCAGAAATGCTAAAATTGAAGGATTGGCCTACATCAACACATTTTGAAGATTGTTTACCATGCCATGGGAATGAATTCATCAATTCGCTACCATTTCAGGAGTACACAAATCCCAAAACGGGTCTTTTAAACATTTCTACGGCTCTTCCCACTGATATGTTAAAGCTGGACATGGGGCCGAAATCATATATTGCATATGGAATGAGAGAAGAACTTGGCAGAGGAGATTCAGTTACCAAGATTCATTGTGATGTTTCAGATGCGGTACGTGAGCTTTTATAATGTCATTAATATTTAATTAATTTTTCTTTAATGATCGTGTTGGCTAATTATAATGCTTGTCAATTATGTTGAATTTTTTAAATTCAAGTCTATGTTTTATTGCTTCCATTATGCTACTCAGATACATTTCTTATGGAGTTTAACTAATTTTTTACTCAAGTGGAAACTTCTTTTCTATGAAATTTACTAAGGGACCTATTTTTACAACACATTTCCTGCCCAACAGTAGTATGGATATTCTTGAAAATGGTTTCCCCCTTTTTTTCTTTCGTTGATCTGTCAGCATATAAAGTTACCTGATCTTAGAGTACATTTAATGTGTATATGCAAGCCTCCTACATGATCTAAGAGTGATGGTATTATTAAGAAAGCTTTGAATAAAATATAAGGCGAACCCTTAGCTGTTAGCATGCTTAAGGCTTTTAACTATAAGTTGATGTTTGGAAATTTAATCTATAGCATTCATTCATATGATGCAGCTTCTTGATATTAAGTTCAAAAGATTCATAGTAGAATTAAAACGCGGTTCAGCCAAATCGTTGTGCTTTAAAGCCAGAAAAAGAAAAAAAGAGAAAAAAATGAAGAAATAAATGTGATTCACTGATTGGGCTGCTTTTTGTTTCTTTATCTGCTATGGAAATGCCTTCCTTTCTTTCAATGCAAAATTTAAATACATCTCCACTTTATATAAATTTCAAGACTTGTAATTTATATTTTTCTTTCATGAATTAATATTTGCAATTATATGCACAGTGAGTCTTACAATATGTTATTTCTTTCTACTCTAAAAGCATTGCTTTGTTAACATATATTGTTATCTCAATAGTTGAATGTGACAAAGATTTAAAGTGAAGTAATGGGCATCGTTCTTCTGGTTCATTATATATTTTATATATTTTATTTACTCCTGTGCTTAAAATTTGCGTGTCCCTTTTTTGGGAAGCAAGATTCATCCCACCATGGGTGTGACTTGGGTAAGTTTTGACAAATTATTTGATTGAACAACTTATTTATTCTGACAATATATGTCTATAAAGTGACCCCAGCAAATGTTTTTGGATCAATGTGAAATCAATTGATTTTTATTGTCCCTAATACTGCTAAATAAGTTATCATATTAATGGTATGTTCACTAATTGATTAGAGGAAGAAAGAACTGTTGTTTTAGTTTACGTTAGTTTGATATATTATTGAGGGGACTGTAGGATAAGATGTCCTTAAGATGGGTTTTGAAACAAGGATTAAGTGTTGGCTTTTTGGCATAAGAAAACCTTATGGACTGTATGATATTAGGAATCATACAATTTTGAAAAGGTAGAAAAATTATTAGTTGTTCAAAACAATTTTTTTTCTCCTTTTCTTGGGGCTTTCTTTTTTCTTTTTGTATTCATACAAACTTTAAATTCAGATTCATGACGTTTGATTCTTCATTGATTTTATTAACCCTATATTTCTCCTCTTTTCTGTTTTCATTGAAACGTTATAAGGGATGCAAGACTTTTTGATCATTGAGCTGCTCTGTTTTTCCTTGGAAGAGCTTGTGGGTTTGTTTTGAACTTATTTTATCTTTACACATGCTTTTCTGGACAAATGATTTATTAAATATGATAATGCTCCTTTTTTTTCAAAAAGAAAACAAAAACAACAAACATGAGATACAATCTATCGTTATATTTGATTGTAGGATGTCAGGCACGTTGATGTTTTCCTACTAGTTATTGTGTAATATTTAGCCAACTGCATCAACTTTAACAAGAAACATGGTCATGGATGAAGAATCGCTTGCATTATAAAATATAAAAAAGAAAAGGGTCATATGCCTATCTCATGGGCAAATTTTAAATGGGGAGTTAACAGAAAAAATGACATTCAAGTTTGCTTATTTATTTTTGTTTACAAGTTGAATGTTGCATTTTATTACGGCCAACTAATTACAGCTTTTTGGTACAGGTAAATGTTTTAATGCATGTTGCAGAGGTCTTGCCTACTGAAGAGCAGAAGTGTGCAATAGAGAAGTTGAAGAAGTTGCACAGAGATCAAGACGAAAGAGAGAGACGTAGTAGCTTGCATGGAGAAGAGACTTGTAGCAGGATGGAGGAAACACATGTGGATGAGTTTTCGGAGCTGGGGAATGAAAATGATCAGCAGGATCAAATGCAAGACGGAGGTGCTCTATGGGACATATTTCGGAAAGAAGATGTCGAACCGCTGAAAGCATATCTTAGAAAACATTCCAAGGAATTCCGCCATACTTTTTGTTCACCGGTTGAACAGGTTGGTTTGTCTCTATTTCCTTCGTATTCCATTAACAAGGTAGATTATATCTCTCCAATAAACCAAAATGTATATTATAGGTATTTAATCCAGTTCATGATGAGGTGTTCTATCTAACTTGGGAACACAAAAGGAAGCTCAAGGAGGAATTTGGTTAGTTACAAATCTGTTTTTTTTTTTCTTTTTTGAAACACTTGAAATTCCTAGTGGCCCATCTGCTTCTGCAGGGATAGAGCCATGGACATTTGTTCAAGGGCTAGGAGAAGCAGTATTCATCCCTGCAGGTTGTCCACATCAAGTGCGCAACCTTAAGGTATATGATTTTGATTCCATATTCAGTTTCCGTAGATCAACTTAGGCACTTATAGCAATTTGTGCATGCATGTTCGCTACTAAATTCATGCGTATTTACTGCAGTCTTGCACAAAAGTTGCCCTTGATTTTGTCTCTCCTGAGAATGTAGGCGAATGCCTACGCCTGACTGGGGACTTCAGATTGCTTCCCCAATATCACAGGGCAAAAGAAGACAAACTAGAGGTAACATCTATATTCCTACTTCCATTTTGTCCTTTAAATTTTAGGAGAAAATTTCAGGAATAGAGCTAACATCTAAACATTCTTAAAAATATAAAAAATAGAAATATGACGGAGTTAAAATATAAGGCTATAAATTGCAAACATGTGCCACAATCAACTGGCGACTCATTGTTGCCTTCCTAGCTAGCTCCAGCAGAGGGAGAGGCAAAGGGGAACGTAGCGGGATTTTTTGCAATTTTCTATAAGAATATTATTAAAAGGAAGTTTTCCTGAATTTAGTTTAATTTTAATTAATTTAATTAATTGCAAAATTGTGATTAATCAGTATACTATGATACTATCTTATGCCAAAAAAAAAAAAATAAATAAATAATCACACTTGATATGAACTTATAAATAACTAATTCATAATTAACTAAAAAAATTTTAAGTTTTAATTAATGTTTAATTAGTTTAGTGAAGTTATAGTTAATTTTTAATTAGCATAGTAAATAACTTAATGATTAGTTAATAGAAATTTAAACATTAATTAATGATTAATTAGTTTTATACTTTTTTATCAACTAGTTAGCCATGTAGATGGTCATTTAATGATCAACATGATTAGAATATTATAAATTTAAATTAATTTTAATAAATGCATAATCAAGATATAATATAAATTTTTTGTTTGAACTAATAGAATTAAACTTCAAATCTCAATTCTCACCCATTTTATGTTGAATCCCTTATCTAATAAGGTTGCGTTTGTTTCAGCTGTGACTGTATGAAATCTCAGTTAAGAAGTTGGTGTGAAAAATCTATTGTTTAAAGCCGGTGGATGCTCTAGTAGCAATTGTTCTGTTTGAAAAATTTATGTTTTAAATGCTACAGCTAGTGGCTCGGGTGCGCCCACTTGGCGTGGGGGAGTTGCATCCAAAGCCCTTTCTTTTAAATAATTGTTATAATACTCGCAATTAATAAACTATTATAATAATTGCAATTAATTACATATAACCCAAGGTTTTGTTAATTAATAATAATTTACATATCCAGGCTTAAAGCTATAATAATTTACATGAATATTTTAAGAGGCCCACCAATAATAATTTCCACCTGCTCATCCTAGCTTGAATGGAGAATGCAGCCCGCAAGCGTAATTGCGATTATTCAAAAATTCAAGGTCACGATTTTAAATTGAAGTCCGCGGACGACAATACAAGTACTCAATCAAGAGTCTCGGTTTAGAAATTCGGCTGAAATGTTATCGCAAATGCAGCCTAAGGGCTTGTTACGTTTTGAAAACGTGGTTCTGGCCAAATAGCGGTGTGATGACGTTCCTAAATATTTTATGTTGGATGTAATTTGAGAAAGACACAGGAGAAGAGTTGTAGCTATCATGTGTTTGATATCCGAATATTATAACTCATACATAAAACACTCTCCTTGCATGACATTCTCATATGCTGTCGACAAATTAAAATTAAATACACTTGTAAGTTTTTCTTCACAAGTCATAAAACCAATAGATTCTCATTCGAATAGACCCCCACAGGGATTTCACACGATGCGCGTTATATGTCATGCTTTAAGGTAAATTCTCATATTTATTACATTCAATTTTCATATAAATATCGTAATTACGTAACCCTTCGTTATCTTACTAGAATTGTATTGGAGCAATCAATGAAGCATACTTTGATGCTCGAGCTCTGGGTCCCCGACGCAGAATGCATGACGTCATGTGACTTTGACATGTGCTTCACTTTTATCATAACCAGTTAGGAGGGCAGTGTCATGACTGTTGAATTTTCAAATCTACAACACAGAATAACAAATACAACTTCCCACATCCCCCGCATGTTCTGCTTGAAACTGAGCTACTCTCATAATTCTTTTTTCCTTTAACACTCATCATTCAATTCACATCAGATATATACTATTTATTCGATGCTGGATATCCGTTGCAGTGAGGATATTTCAAACCCTATCCTGATATGAGATACCACAAACTTGATTTTAAGCGAGCCAGCAATGTCGCGCGGGGCGAGAAAGAAATGTTCAACAAAAGACATTCATCTTTAAGCGGTGTTATGGGAGGACTTTTTGTTGTTTGGAAGAAGAAAGTTGTTATACTTCGCAATATACCCTCTTACCCGTTTCCCAAACTGGTGACTCTTCACAATTTTATTCGAGGACATCCTTCTCGCAACAACATCAACTTCCATAGGGCGGACGAGGATCATAAACATGTCCCTGCCGAGGCATATGAGTACCGTCTTTGTCGTAGGAAGAAAATGATATTCCCGAGATCTGTACTAAAGACGGGAAATGTGCAAGCGAGATGACAGATTTGAAGGAACAAATTACGGATGCGATAGTTGGAGGGTGATTAGAGTTTTTATCATATTATTAATTGTAATGGTTGTTAAACTGTTTATTGTATCAGTATTTTATACAGTTTATAGTTATTTTTTCTTTTGCATTAAATATATGCAAAACATAATCCCAGATAAAAAACTTAATGTGTAAATTTTTATTTTTTGAAGGACTTTTTTATAACTTGTGTATGGTTTATTTGGGATTAATTTTATTTTATTTTTTATTTTTAAAAATATGTTTGTTTATTATTTTCTTACATATTTTGATTTTTAAAAATAAATTAATATATTTTTTAAAATATTAAAAAAAAAAGGCATTTTGAGTGTTTTTAAGAATTAATATATCATAATTGAATAAATGTTTCAAAATAAAAAATAAACAAAACAAAAAATAAAAAACAAAATGACCCTGAATTGCCGCTTATTAAATTTTAGGGGTAATATACACAAACCACCTGAAACTTGTTATTTATAATCTACCACTCGCTTTCATCTACTCTTCAAATTCTCACTCAAATATTTCACTTCTATCAAAATTCTCAGTAGTTAAAAAAAAAGTCACTTGCGTGGTTAGTTTGTAAACATCAGTGTTTTAGGTGGTCTGTATGTAGTTATCACTAAACTTTATTGTCAATTATACATATCCTAACCGAAGTAAGAAGATTTTATTAACCTAGTACAAATAGTAAATAATTATTTCTTGGGAAAATTATGAATATGAGAACATAATTTTGTAGCAATATGTTAAAGGACCAGGAACAAATTGTAATTAATTTTTAATTAATTAAAAAAAAAAGAAATAAAATTGAACAAATTTAAATAAACTAAGAAAATTTGAAATTCTTAAAATTAATTTCATATTTAAACATTTACAAAAATAAACAAATGAAATTAATTGAAGAAATTGAACAAATTAAATCAACAAATATAATATTTGCAAAAAAAAAAAAATATTTTCTATGTTGAAGTGGAATAGCGTCTGAGCCCAATGTATATTAAGACCCGGTCTCAGTGGTTGATGTCATAATCGATGTCCTTGAAATTTTTTTTCAATATTATTTTTTTCAGTTGCGTTCTTCATAGCATCTCGTGATATTCAGTAAATTCCTTTATTGAATTTTTGTGGAGAATAAAATTGTGGTGTATCGAAATCCATGCCTACATAAAAAATAGGTGCATACATAGAAATGTTCTAAAAATTTAAATCAAAATCTCCACTAGTGGTGGTTATCCAATATAAGTCAAATGATGAAACCTCATATACTGATGGTACTACATAACTGGAGGGTCCTACATAACTGGAGGGTCCTACATAATTGAGGGGTCCCGTAAACACTGATTGAGCAGGATAAGCAGATGTCTTAGAGAATATTATTGTTCTTGTGTTTCCTAAAATAAAATTTTTTTTATTCTGCTAATCGAAGATCTCCTTGGAGCTTCTGCTTTTGATCACCTTGCAGCAGAGGAAGACGACGACGTGGAGCATCAGCTGTTGATCTACAGGCCTTGCGGTTGACATTTGTGTTATGAGATGACCTTGTATCGATCAAATGCCGTATAATCAAAATCATGTCGACCTGGTCGATCAAATGCCGTATAATCAATGCATATTGATTCTTTCACTCTGCACGATAACTTCAAAATCTCATCCTAACCTTGTTTCATGGAACTAGCGCTTTCTTCATGATCCCCGTGAAACCTTTCTGTGATTTTCTTGCTACGAATAAAGTAATCCAACCGTATAATTATTAATCTTAGATTATTATTATGTTTTATAGCAAAAAAATTAGACGTTGCTATAAAAATATAAATTCTTATCATTATTTTCTCTCTTGACGATCGTGCTTAATAGATATCAGGAGGCTGAGTTGGAGGTTTCGCTAAGTAGAGCGATGCCCAAGAGCGATACCACTACAAATAATGATATAATTCTTCCTTTTCGTCTCCTTCTGGTGGGGTTATTTGTCCAATAAATGCCCGACGATTATTTTATATCTTGATATATTTACTGTGATATTGCTCCCAGTCAATTCCTACTTTACCGCGCCCATCGACTCTTTGAAAACCTTGTTCGATGGGTTTAATGCTTATAAACTGGAGGTTTGAAAACTGATGCATAACGCGATCTGGAAGGTGCCCACTCGACATGCTTCCAGTTTATTAGTGATATGCGGGCAACCCAAATGTCTATGCTCTCAAAACAAATGTTATGTAATAACATTATATTTACACCTAAATATGGTGTCCAAATCACCTGCGTATGAAATTATTAATCAAATTTAAAATACTTAATACAAGATTATGAGACAAATTAAAAAATGAGTATTATACCTTACCCTGTCTGAGTTCATCAGGTTTATCTTTATACATCAAGATATTTAGGATCAACACTTCTCGTACCCATCTTTCATTCAACTTATATTTTATTTATACAAATGTTTTTAATTTGTATAAATATATCCACTTGGTAGCCAGATTCAATTCTCTATAAAGATATGTTAGAACTGCACCACCCAAGAATATTGGCTAAATTCATTCAAATCGTCCAGTAATGACAAATATTCTATGCGAACATGTGATTCAGATGTATTTGGAACTAGGAAACATCCGATCATGAACAAAATGTAGGCCCTCACATGCCACAAAAATTCACATGGTGATAAATCCAAATAAGACTCCCTATAGAATTGCCAGTGGAGCCAACACAATGACACCATAGCCTGTGAATGAAACTGTCTAGAATTTCAATGTAATGTTATGGTCGATGGGATGGTGATATACTACATCATCCTTGGGATGCTCATCCAACAGGTCATCGCAAAATACCAACCAACCTAGCAAGTACAACTTCGGGGAACTGTAATCATTTTTTTATAATGAAACTCTTCAGTTGGGTCAGTCCCCTTAGTTTTTCTCTTTCCATGTTTTTGACGTAAAAACTTCTTGTGTCATTATTAGTTGCTTTCTCTTTCCGAGTGTGTGCTGAATCTTCGTACCACGCTAAGATGATAATCTGCTACTCTACTTCCTCGAATTTTCTAGCACGCCTAAATTCTTATGTATTTACTTCACTAACACCTAAATTTTACTTTTTTATATTTATTGAACCCAAATTCTTTATATAACATAAAAATATCATTATTTTAATTAAAATAAATAAATACATCTTTTCATACTCTACATAACATAGATATATACATATATATATATATATATATATATATAGATATAATTGTGTGTGAAAATTGTTATTTTAGATGTTAGATATGTAAATATATAAAAAGAGTGGTATGTATATAAATCTTGTATGTATTTTTTTTAACGATTCAAGTACTTTACATCAATTAAGATAAGTGATGCATGTTAGAAAATTCGTGGCGGTAGAGTAATGGAGTATCGTCTTAGCGTTGTATGAGAATTCATTACACTCAAACAAAAGAAGACAATCAGTAGTGACATCAAAAGTTTTTATATGAAAAATCCGTAAAGGAAAAAAACCACGCGACCTAGCCCACTTGAAGAAATTTATTATAAATAAGATATTACATGTATAATCCTACGTTCCACGGGCGAGAAAATGGTTAAAATCTCTTCGGAGTTGCAAAGTCGATGCACGAATAATTTTTTTGAATGAAGCGGCGATCGGTGGAAGTCGACAGGTGGTTGTCGATGACGGTCGGTGGTGATCAACAGCGGTTGATGGTGGTCAACTGTCATCGCTGGCGGTTGGCAGTGGTTGACGATGAATGCAGTGATGCTGGACTTCAGCTTCTAAAAACTTCAAGCTCTTTTTCAGGCTTCAAGCTTTCTCCTCATGAGAAGAGTGAGGCTTTATTTATAGTATTTTCGTTGCAATCAATGTAGAAATATGAACCACTTTGATCGTAGAGTCTGAAGAACTTCCTTCGATCAGAAGGCATTTGATGGACCTTTGAGTACCTTAACGATCTCAGAATTGAGCAATATTGGATTTGCTAGATTCGTCTTGTTGAGACGCTCGAATTGACTATAGGGTTTCTAGATTTGACATTCTTTTGACCTTCTAAATATGTCCAACAAACTTTCAAGAGTGGTTGAATGACTTAAACTGAGTTGATTTGACTAATTTTGATATCATTAGGTTCGTCTTATCGAACCGATTAGTTTGACTATAAGTTTCTTGAAATCAGAGTTCTGGATGACTTTTTATCAAGATTTGAACATTTCATGCTTAAAAGATTATCTCGAGATTCGTGTCATGCCTCAAGATTCATGTCGGATGATGAGATTTTGTTGATATCATACCAATAAAATATAAGTTAGACTGCAAGTTTTATTGCAATTAAATAAAATAAAAAAATATAAATAAATCATATATTAAAGCATTTTATGGTGTGCTCCCGCTCTCTCCTTCTCCTCTGAGAGCTCTAGTGAAACTTGAGTTTTCAGTTCGAGCTCATGAGTCGACTGTTATCAATAAGAGCCGAGTTTGAACTCATTATTCGAGCTTGGCTAAAGCTCATAGTTTCCCAAACAAGCTGAGCTCTAGCTTGGCATGACTCAAACTTGACTCGACTTCGTTTGCACCCCTTGTTGGATCGCGGTCCCAATATCAACTTAACCCACAAAATTTATACGCGCATGAAATTAATTTTGTCGTTTTGTTGTATTTCAGTTTAACTATATTGCTGTATTTAATTAAGCTCCTAATTCTGATCTTATGATTTTGTGCAGGTCAAAAAGATGATTATTCATGCAGTCCACAGCGCCGTGAGTGCTCTACAGGATGAAGCTTGCAGTTAAATTCTTTTCCCCCCTTTTATCGGCAAGAGGAGCGATTGAGTTCTTTATTTTTTAAATTAGTCTTCATTCTGAAATTTTTTATTAAAGTAGTGCTGGCTGCCACGGCTTTTTTTCTTTTAGGTTCAGTTTTTAATTTAATAAACACGCCTCAAAATATTTGAGGAGTTTAACGTATTTCTTTAGGCTAAGGATTAGATAAAAAAAAAATTAAGTTAGAATATTCTAACTTAAATTTAATTAAAATTAATTCTGTTGTATTTATATAAACTTCATAACTGTAAATTTTTTTTTTTTTTTTTGTATATTCATAACTGTATATTTGTATTAATTCTGGTTATGAGAAAAGTTTGAATATCTGCATTTTTATATCGTTTCTTAAATAGTCTTGCTGTGCCATCAACAAGAAATTTTCCCATTTCAGAGTATTTTTTAGTAAGAAATTTTTCATATTAAAATTAGGGATTATCTAGGGTTCCGATTTTAGTAAATTTATAGTCAAACTGACTGTCTCGATTAGATAAATTAGGTGATAACTTGATTCAATATGAGTTCAATCAAGTCCAAATTAAATCTTTAAAGTACATTTGGAGGCTTCAAATTGTTAATTAAGTTGACAAATGAAATACAAAATTAAAATAATTATAGTAAAAACAAGCGTCTAGAGGACACGAATCCAACAATCCTAAGCTCACTTAATTATGAGGTCATTAAGGCCTTCAAATCTTTAAAATAACCAGTATGATGACTTTGCAATTATGAGAGTTATTCACGGAATGATAATGCCCCTACCCGGGGGCTATAAATAAAGCCCTACTCTTTATTCTAGGAAGGAGGAAGAATAGAATTCAATTGGGTTTTTGGACCGAAAACCAGGTGATAACTTCCAGCCTCTGTAACTGTTGACCACCATCGACCACGCTTGTCAGTAACCTCTAGCACAGTCGGTTGTGCTGTTCGCCACCATCAGTGAACTCAACTTTCAAACGATGTATCATAAATATGGTGTAATAAATAAGTCATATTAAAGACTCGACAATAACTTTTGCTCTTTATAGCAACTGACCACAGTTGGCCACCGCCCGCATACCGTTGTCGACCATCGTCGATTGCGCCTGATTGACACTATCTACGAACTCTGTTTAGTAACATCATATTCTAAATATGATGTAACGAATAACATCGTATTGGGGATCCAACGATAACTCTCGTCGATAACTGCTCATGACCATTATATCTAAAATACGAAAAGTTTCCCAATATTCTTCTATTTTTCCCAACGAGCAATATTTGTAGTGATTTTGGCAAACTATGCCGAGTTGCCAGAGCAGCCATTATCTCTTCTATATTCTTTTCAAGATGGTTGATCTACTTATCTCTTGTTGGATGATCCTCTGAAGTTTGTCGGTATGATTATTGTGGGTTATTGGCAGTATCTCGTGAAAACAAGGCATTTAGTGTTTCCACCACATTAATTTTGATATATTCTTCTTCCATGAACTCTGAGATATTTGCCTCTTCATTTTTTACAAAGTCATTCTCCATGTCTTCTGACAATTGTTTGACATCGGCTCATAGCTTTTCAAATTTCTCTTCAATAGAATTTCCTTCAGAGATCATCAAATCTATTAGTGTTTCTTGATGATCCATAGGACTAGGCTCAGTAACCATAAAATTCCCTTGTAGCATTTTAACATCAACAGGCTCTTGCAAAGCTTACGCCTCAAGACATTTTTATTTCGTATAGGCCAAGGTGACTTGTTAGTATGTTGAAAACGAGTGCGATCCCTGACACGTAACAAAGTTATGAGAGCGTTCATACTTGCATATTTATTCTAGCTCTGGATAGAATTTCTTCACGAGTTGGCATCAGATGAGAGTATGATTTCAACATTACAGAGAGACGAGCACGTGGGTTTGGAGTGGTGGTATTCTCTGGTACTCTAAATCCCAAATGAAGTTTGGCAAATACCTTTCATTTTTGTGGATCATGTGCAATGGTGGAAATGATTGGTTGAAGTCCCAGACGGTGCTTTGTGGATATGCATGAAGTTTCTTCATTCTTGGCCATCTTCTTGATGGATTCATGGTGTTTACTTGTTAGCTTCTCTTTAATCGGGATTTCCTTCTTCATCTACAACAAAATTGCGCATCCCATCTTATGTAAGACTTGAGAGACTGAACATCTTTCTCTCTGAGCGAGCCTTTTTAACACAACACTGGCCTTTGATATTGACAAGTTTTTCTTTTTACCTTATTTTTGATGGAGAGGTTGGGGGGGGGGGGGGGGTGGACTAACGACAATACGATTGCCATCCTCCTCATCATGGGTGGTTGACAATGGGTGAAATCTACTTCCTCTCAAAAGGAGAGAGGTCTCATTCTTTCTTGAGTTTTCTTGGGTTCAATGATTTTCACTGAATTGTCTCTCTTGACCTTTGCGGTGGTTCAGTTTCCATTTCTCCTTTGAGTTCGGATAAATGGTGCCAACTTAGAGTTGGACCCAATCTCGAAGATAGACGGTGATATGGCATAATCTTCTTCATCTATGATGGATTTACCCTTTGATTGTGATAGCCCAAATTTTGTTGGCACAACAGTGTTAGCTGGACAAACTACAATTGACTTGAGGGTACACTTGACAGTAACAATAACATTTTATTTAAAGTTTTCTTAAATGATGGAAACTCTTGATCAAAATTTAGGTTGCATTCGGTTGAAGGTTTCATAACCTCCTCGATGTTTGTCTTCATTACAGTAAAAGGTATACTATCAAGAGTTACTTCGACTTCATCGAATCTGGACCTAAAATCATTTTTGATTCTTGATAACGATCACTTTTTCTTGCGGGTAAGTCTAGTCCTCTAGCAAATGAAAAAATCAATTTTAGGGAAGCCATTACTTAAATTTGACCAATTTTGAAGCTTTATTTGACTTTGAAGAAAAGCTCTTAAGACATTAATGTATTTTGTGACTTGTTTTGTGAACTGGGCATCTTCTTTTTATTTATTTTTTAATTTTATTTATGAATTTTCTTTTATTTAAATTTTGTTGCAGTGGGGCAAAGTTTTTGAAAGGGTAAAGCTTGCAAGCACAGTCAAAATTCTAAAGGGAACATAAACAGCCAGACTCAATTCTGAGAATAAAAGAAGGATGGAGAAATATTGAATTTGAATTATTTTAATTATTTGCTTAGAAATATATTCCTCCTATTTTATTTGGTGGTTCCAATTTTTTTAGATTTTGAAGATTCTATAACTCGTTCATTTAAGGGTGTTTAAATGAACTGTTCCAGAATCGATAAAAAGTTAATTATACTTGCCCAAGAATGAAATGAGCAAGGTATACAATGGAAGAAATGTAAACTAGTCTGTACAAAACATAGACACATTATTGATGTATGAAGATAGAATCATTAATCAAAGATGGAAAGAAAACTGTACCCTATTAGAGCCTCCAGAAAAATTTATCAATTTTATTATTCAACTGGGTTTTGAATACAGTGCAGATTTAAATATTTAATTATTTAAATAATCCAATACTATATCAAAAGTAATATAATATTTTGCACGATGAAAATATCACCTTACGATGGGTTAAATTATTTAAATTAAGAAATATTGGATATTTACAATGATCTACGATTAAAACTAACAAACTTTTCGCCCATCTAATCGAAGGACTAGATAGAATTTATATTAATATGAGATCTTAAACTTCCTGTAACAATAAGCCCTTATAATTAATTACATCTTAAGTAACTGATGTCACTTAAGAAAACTCTCGATTAAGATTGTAGTTTTGTATTCAAGAAAATTTTTAAGTTTAGGTTTCCAGAATTGATGATTAGGGTTTTCAAATGAGAATGACTCAAAAGTGGTACACTTATTATTAAAACCCAAAGGAAGAAAAAAGTAGGATATGTTGAAGATATTAAGAAATTTAGTAACATCTCAACTATCTTATTTCTTTCCTTTAATGATTTCAAAAGAAATTTATTTGATATTTCATCATGATGTTTTATTAGAAAGTTAGGACCTAGAGCGCATGATATATAATCGTGAGAAAACCTAGAAGGATGAGGATTTATGCCGCAACTAGAAAAAAAATCTAAGAATCCTAAAGCTAGATCTAAGCCTCGGGATTGTATCCAGTTGGCTAACATGTGTTGAATTCACCATGTCATTCATAAAAAACCAAGGCCAAGAGCAATTTAAGGATTTTTGGCCATTACCTTTGCTCAGTAGGTAAGGCCTCAATTGAGGTTAACAAAGACAACCATATTGGCTATGCACACCTCCTCCATGACTCAATTTGTTTTAAAATTGGGTTCAAGTATAGGCTAGATCAGATGGTGGCACGTGTTAGTGTTGGATAGGGTTAAAGGCTGCAGGAATTGGGAAATTTGATTAGGAAAGGAGTTTAGGCCTCTGTGAAGCTAATTAGAGGGTTAAATTTGAACGTTGAGAAGTTTTATGGTGAAATTGTGAGAGGTCTTGGCTTTTGTGAATGAAACTAGGGTTAAGGGATGGAGAAGAAGTCTTAGAAATGGCAAGAATTGGTCACCAGGGTTTGTAGATTCAATTTTGGTATCAAGTGTAAGGAGTTTGGATGAGTGATCACGGAGTTTGCATTGCATGGGAAGCTCTCAGGTTGAGGCTTCTTAAGGCCATGGGAGGCCATGGGGGATCTTGGGAATGCTTGGGGATTCTTCGTGAGCTCATCAAAGCTTGGAAAGGGGGTAGTTAGAAGCTTTTGGCAGAGGGGCAAAAATTTCCTAAGTTTTAATGTTTTGGGCATGGTGAGCTCCAATGGAGGTGGGGGTGGCATCGAAGGCTCTTGGGGTGATTGGGTAAGTTTTGGTTTGGCTGGCTAAGCTCAGAGTTAATCTCCTTTGACTCCCCATGAGGTGCTTTGAGTGTATGTAGACCTTAGTGACAAGTGTTTGAATTTTTATTTTGTTGTCATTTTTTTTTCCATTAGTGTTTGTCTTAGGCTTATGTAAATCCTAATTTTATTATTGAGTTATTGTGTCATCGATTGATTTAGGGTTATGAAGTGTTAAGACCTTAGTTTTAGATCATGGGTTTTGAGCCCTGGCTTTCTTATTAGGGCTTAATTTGGATTTGAATTTTGATTTATTTTAAAATTGATTAGTGATTTTAATTTCTTATATCAACTTAATTAATTCCAATAAATTTAATTATTCATGAATCTTACTTTTTTCATTTTTAATTTTAAGTTGATTCAATTTTGGTTTATGTTAGTCAGTATAGATTTTCAGGCTTTAGTTTGATGTTTGGCATTTGGGGATTGTAATTTTATATAAGGTTTTATATGTTTGGTGAAGTTAAGTTTTATCTATTTTACTTTCCTTATGGAAGTTAGCTTAATTAAAGGTTTAATTTCCTTATGTCAAATTATTGTTGTTTTAGTTTATTTGGTTTTAAATGGTTTTACTTTTGGTTTCATTTGAATTATGGGTACATTTGATCTTTGGATGCTTAGAGTTTAATTTTAATGAAGATTGAATTTTAATTTTAATTTAGATCTATTTTAGCTATAGGTTTAATTTTTAGTTGGTGATTTTTTTAAAAATTTACTAAGTCCTAAATTTCAATTCTGATAGCTTTAATTTTTCTTTGGGTTAATTTTAAATATTTAATTCCTTTTTGATGATTTAGTTTTGATAACTTTATTTTTTTTTTTGGTTTAATTTTGATGCTTTTTTTTAAGACTCATTTTTTTAGGGTTCCCATTAGAAGGTAAACCTTACCTTGGTCTAAAGTTAGTCTCATATCCAATGTCTTCTTTCCAAACCAAATAAAGGTCACAAAACCTTAGAGGCGCAAAGTGGGCCACTAAAAAGGGAAGTCTAAGCCTTTTAGGGTCAAAGGATCTCTTAGGACATTTTCCACCCTATAGAAACTTAATTTGGGCTTTAATGACTTACCCCTAATTTTTCTCAAATAATGATTGATGATTTGAGGCCCAACACATAAAATCCTTAAGAGTAAAAACTTGTTTAAAGTTCTATATTAGAGTTGGTTCCTTCATTAGTCCTCTAAGAGAGTCGCTAGGTGACGAGAGAAAAATGTATTGAGAAATTCATACCAATATTATATCAATTTTTGATGAAACTTCACTTTAAAGAAATGTATTTTCTATGTTTTATTGCAGGAATGAAGATTTATAGGAAATGAAGCAAAAAGATAAAAAAAAGTGAATCTGGAACGAAAAATACTAAAAGAGATGAAAATTGAACTAGCTCGTCGACGGCGAGGAATAGGCCGCCGACGACATGTTTTTCCAGAGAGAATTTGAATATATTATAAAGAAGCCCGCCGACGGCGAGATCGAGCCCGCCGACAGTGAGCCTTAGCAGTTAGCCTATGTTCTAGAAGCCCGCCGACGGCGAGATCGTTGCCGCCGACGGCGAGAAGGTCGGTTCAAGCAAAAATACAATGAATCTGGATGCTTTTTGAAGAGGTTCTAAAGCAACATTTGGAAAAATTTCTCCCTCTTTAAATAGAGACAAATCTAGGCCAAAAATAGGTGTTCTTTTGGTGTGTGTGTTCTTTTGGTGTGTGTGTCTTAATCCGAGTCTGGAGAGTCTGAGTCTGAAGAGTCTGTAGTAAGTGAGTGTTCATTAGTAAGTTTAATTGAGTGTATTGTACAAGAAGGAAGAGTCAGATGAACTTCCAAGGAGTTTGCTTAGGGGGAAGATTCGAGATAAGTTTTTGTTTATAGTTTTATAACTTTAAATGAAATCCAAGTTTTGTGTTATTCTTCCTATGCATTCTGAGTATTTTCTCTGTCTTTCTCCTTGTTGTTGAGATTTTGTGAAATGGAAAATTAAATTAGTTGTGCCTTAAATATTAAATAAAAAATTGTGATAATCTTTTACTTAAATCTTAATTTACTTTCAATTTGACCAATTGAACTGTTAAAATATGTTGAATTATCAACTATAGTAAAGATTACATCCAAAATTCAGGGAAATCAAAAGCCTTGAAAGGAGGGTGCAAATAAATAGGAAAATATTAATTATCGAGCGTAGAATTGGATATTTTAGTGTGATAGACTAAAATCTACAAATTCAGTCCTATCGTTTGGGAGCTGAAGTGTAGATGTTAGCCTCAAGGCGAGGGGAACGTGGGAGCTCCGAAGTGGCAGCCGATATCCTCCCAGCCTAGCCTCAGATTCAAGTAACCAAGCATAGGATTATTCAATGTTCTTTATACCTGGACCAAAGGGTAAAGAATAGGAATGCTCCTATTTGGCATAATATAATTCTAACTAAATTAATTATCCATCACTTAATTCTCTTAACAAGGGGAAAGATAATTTTTCTAAATTGCAATCTTTCATTAAGTAATAGAATTTATTATAAGCGTTCTTTATTTTCGTATACTAGATAGTAATTGCATCTGCTGAAATTAGTTCTTAATCTCTAAACTTCCTTGTGGGTTCGATATCTCGAGGATTAATTAGAAAGTCCTATATTACTTGATAAACGATACATATACTTACGTAGTATCTCATATTATAAAATCATAATTTTCATATCTAAATCATCAGTACATATATTTGGTGTGGAGTCAAGTTTTTGGCGCACATATATTTATCGGGGATCAAGTTTTTGGCGCCGTTGTCGGGGAAGTAAAGTAATTATTAAAGATAATTAAGTAAAAAAATAAAATAATAATTAATAATTATTAAAATTATTAGAGTAACGGACTATTTTAAAATCTACTTAAGTTGTGTATGCATAAATTTGGAACCGAAACTTTAATACCTTAAGATTCAGAATTAGAGCGTACTATTAAAAGAATTAGAAAACAGGAAAAAGAAATTATAAATTTAAATCAAATGACAAATAATCCAGCAATTGAAAATACAAATCAACCAGGACCTTTAAGAGATTACGCTAACCCTACATTAGATGAAATTCACTTAACTATCTAAAATCCTGATGTAGCGGCTAATTCATTTGTGCTTAAACCTGCAATTATCTAAATGGTACAGAATAATCAATTTAGTGGTTCACCGAACGAAGATCCTAATTTACATCTTGCTAGTTTTTTGGAACTTTGTGCTAATTTTAAATATGACAAAGTATCTAATGATGCTGTTAGACTTAGGCTTTTTCCTTTTTCTTTAAGGGATACGGCTAAGATGTGGTTAAATTCGTTAGCACCTGGATCTATTAGAACTTGGGGAGAATTGTCACAAAAATTTCTATCCAAATACTTTCCTCCTTCAAAAACTGCGAAACTTAGAAATGACATAACATCTTTTAGTCAGTTTGATGGAGAATCAATATAAGAAGCTTGTGAGAGATTTAAAGATCTTCTTAGGAAATGCCCACATCATGTGTTACCAGATTGATTAATTATTCAAATTTTTATAATGGATTAGTAGGATCTCTTAGATCTATTATAGATGCTGCTGCTGGAGGTTCATTAATGTCAAAACCATTTGATGAGGCTTATTCATTAATTGAAGAAATGGCTACCAACAATTTTCAATGGCCTTTTGAAAGGTTAAATCCTAAAAAAATAGCTAGTATACATGACTTTGATGCAATATCAATGTTAGCTTCTCAGATTGCTGCTATATCTAAGAAATTAGATCATTTTGGAATGAATTATTCTCCTAATATAGTAGAAGAAAATTCATCTGGACAACTTATAGATGCTCAAACTTCATATGAAACTTTAAATGCTATTAATAATAGACCTAATAATCATTATGCAAATTATTACAACCCTGGTTGGAATAACCATCCAAATTTTAATTGGAATAACAACTCTGCTAATCAATAGTGGATGAACAACTCAGTAAACTCATTAGGAAATCCATCTAACCAATGAAATTCTAATTATAAACCTTCTTATCCACCTGGATTTAATAATAACTCTCAATTTAAGGAAAAGAAGTTATCTATGGAAGAATCAATATTAAATATGGGTCAGCATTTGCAGAATCAAGGAAATCAGCTACAAATTCAAGGGAACCAATTACAAAATCAAGGAACTGCAATTAAAAATATTAAAACTCAACTTGGACATATCACTACTGCACTTAATAATAGAACTCCTAGAACTTTTCCTAGTAATGTGGAAATAATTCCTAAAGAACAAGAAAAGAACAAATCAAAGCGATACAGTTATGAAGTGGAAAATAGTTAGAAATAAGAATACAAAAAGAAACATAAAGTGAAAACGAGAAAGTGGAAACTGAAAAAGAAAAGGATCATCAAGATCGAAATTTAGAATATCTACTAATAACTGTTGACCTCATTTTTGATGAGGTCTTCTCTTCTCCTTTTAGTACTTAGGACCCAGCCTTAGGCTTTTCCTTTGACTGTCCTAGAGGACTAGAATTGGGACCCACCCTTTAGAAATTCAAACCACTTCTTAACTCCCTGCAAACCCCACAAGCTTGATTGTAAACCCCTAATCACCTAGAGGATTGAGATCAAATGTGGAGGTTTAAAAGATGAGTTCCCTATAGGACTCTTTGGCCTTAGGATCACCCCCGGTGGCTCGGTCGCAGTGAGAACCGACTTACACATACACTACACTCTCACACACACATTCCAAATCCTAAAACCCACACTTTCACCCAACTTGACCTCTTGACTCATGTAGGTAATTCACATGGATAGTCCTTAACCCCTAAGCCTCTGGCTAAGAGGGTTAGGAACAACATAGTGAATGCCTCAAATGAGTCCTCTCATGGCTCATATGGACTTAATATAGCTTCATGGCTCAACCTAAATGATTCCATTTCACTCACACTTGCTCAATTTTCATTTTTCCAAAATTTCAATTTTTGACCCCCGGGGCCCCGGACCCACCAAACCTACTAAAAGCCCTTGAAACTACCCAAAATCCACCAAAATTTCCAAATCACCCAAAACTTTTCCAAAAGCAACCTTGAACATTGCCAACCAATTAAATTGATCATTTACAACCAAATATACCAAAAATTCCAAAAATACCCCCACTACCCTCCAAATTACCAAAATGCCCCTCTTGACCCAAAAATCCAAAAAATTCCAAAAATTCCCACAAAATTCCAGAGAATCCCAAATATTCCCAATTTCATTTTGTTCAACTACACCATGGGCCAATTTTGCCAATTTACCCCACTTTTACCAAAACACCCAATTTGACCCATTTTAACCCAAAGTGAACCCAATGTCAAACCAAACATCCCCAATTGACCCCAATTTTGGTCCAATTCAATTCTAAACTTCAATTCAACATCCCCAATATCAATTTAGAGCAAATCCAAGTCCAATTTGATTGACATTTGGGCTCAATTCCAATTTGGGGCGTAAGGCCCAATTTTGGCCCATGACCCAAACTTAACCCAAACCATTCCAATTCAACTCCAATTAATCCCAAACCTTTTCTAAACCTTCCCTAACATCTTCACAAATAAAATGATAACATGATTGGCCCAAGATTTTGATCCAAACCTCATTCAAATTCAACCCTAAGCCAAAAAGCCCAATTTTGACCTACACCCAAACCTAACCCAAATGGGCCCAAATCCCAAAATTAAAACCCAACCAAAATTGAAATCTCTTTGAAACATTCGCATAAACATTTTTCAACATTAATTTTACCATCAAATTCAACCTTAGTCCAACTTTGGCCCAAGTTAGCCTAATTTGGCCCACCTTGGCCCCCTTTGCTAAATGAACCCAAACCCAATCCAACTCAACCCCAAATCACTTCAAATTTGTCCCAAATCATTCATGACACATCCCTACACCAAATAAAACATTTATTTGACACAACCTTTTACAAAATTCCCATCTACCAATTCATTTTCAAACCCAAAAGCCCACCCATGTAAACCATTTTAAAGCCCATTCCTAAACAAATTCAAAAGCCCAAAATCCATGACAAAGCCCACATGAAATTCCTCTCATCATCCCTTTGATTTAAAATACTTCCTAAGTTCCAAAATTTTTCACCAAATAAATCCAAATCAAGCCTTATGACAATTCTCCTTAAATCCATCAAAAATTCCAAAACCCTTTCTCATGCAAGGAGCCAAACTTTTTCCCAAGCCAAAGGTGAGCCATGAAGCCATGCATGAGCCACATGGGAGCCATGAGAGCCTTGGACACCTCACCATACCCAAGATGGTAAGAGGAGGGGGCTCTTTCCATATTCCCTTAAAGGGATTAGCCACTCTTATGTTTCCCCTAAACCATGCTTAAACTTAATTGTACTTGGGTTGTGACCATTCCCCACTAATTAAGCTGACCTAAACCACTTTCTCTTCAGCCCAAACTAGCCATGGGGAGGTGCACCTAGCCCAATCCTTACATTTGACCAAACTTAGCCAAAATACACCCTTACCCCATTCCCTTTTAATTTAACCACTTTACACATGGCCATTGCCAATTCCCTACACTAAACCCCAGCCCTGACTCACCTAAACCTGAGGGTGACTTGACCCTGCTGGCCAGCCACCTGGGCCACCGGAAAACACCACACCCCAGAGCATCATGTGAACCCAAGCTTGGAATTCTCCCTTGCTGAGTTGCCCCATGCCCAATGGCCACCATGGCTGTTCTTCTCCTCACCAGAGCAGCTGATTCCAACCCCTAACTCCCCCTGGGAGAGCCTCCAGCCAGCTCTATTTAAACCCCACTTCTCTCGGCCATGAGGAGGAGTTGAACCAAACCTTAAGGAAACTCTGCCAAAATCACTCCAGACCCTCCTCCACACCCAGAGAACTTGATCCCCATTGGAATCCCCCTGCCATTTCCTCTTTGTGAGCTCAATTTTAGAGTTGAAATCCAAGCCTAAAACTAGGACACTTCACCACAGTGAGTCAATCCCCAAATTGATTGGCTCTACACCTTCACCAGACCAAGAGAAGGAGTTCCCCAGTGGAAGCCCCCTCTCCAGACCACCCAGCTGTTCCAGACTCCAAAGGTTGTGATCGGGCTTGGTCGAAATCATACCTAGACAATTCACCAGGCCAAGGGACTTCATCTGGAGCTTGCTTGGACCCAATCGAACGTGACACAACTCTCAGATTGAAGCCACACTTCTCTGAGCTAAGGTATGGGCTAATTCTTTATCCCGAGCTTCTGGAGATTCTCCATTTCAAATGCCTTAATTTCAATGCATGATCACCGTATAGATGTATTCGTCTCTTCAAGACAAATCCATAGAGCACAAGAACACAAAAATTCGTTAAGTATCGAGTGAGATATTAAGGATTTAGTGTGGATGGCTCTCGGGTGAGAGCGATTGGGGACGATGAACGGATGCCGTTGGACGGACGGCTCGGATTGCGTCGAACCAGGAGATCGTGCGTGAACCGCGGGACCCGGGGCAGCTGAGTCGGATGGCGGCGCCGAACCAGAAGACGCCGCGTGGCTGTTCGGAGATGCTAAGGTTGACGCGGCGCCGATTCGGATAAATAGAAAATTAGGGATTTTTCTTATTTATTAAATACCCAGAACTTCAAAAATCCATAACTTTGTGTAGAAAAATTCTAAAAATAAAATAAAAGTACTCTCTTGCTCAGTGAACAGAGGAGAATAATGTGGAAAAGAAATCAAGTCATTTCATCAAGTATTTTATTTTTAATGATTTATTTACTCTCTGCATTATTTTAATTCTCCATTTGCATAGGTAATTCACCATGGCATGAGACCATAGGGCTTTTGAAGCCTCTGAACTTGGGAACATTCCTCGAATTTTCCAAGGTCAGAGGCCATCCCTATGAGAAGATATTGATTTTCCAAGTTCATGCTACTGTTTTGAGTATTTTAATTCCAATAATTTGCATATTGTGGAATAAATTCTAGGAAAATTTGGTGATGTTTCCTATGACTAGAGGACCCTAGGAAAAATAAGTTTGGAGTTAATTCACTTGGAACAACCCTAATTGGCCTAAACACTCAAAATTGAACTCTAATTAATTAGGGTTAATCATACATCAAATTGGCTTGAAAATAATTCTCCACTATCCTCTAGGTATAGAAGAACCTCACATAAAAATTTGAAATCATTTAGACTTGATTTGACCCACCAATTGGGTTGATTAAGCTCCATATGTGAAATTACATTTTAAAAATTCATAACTCACAAAATACTTTTCAAAAATTCACAAAAATGGTTTTGGAGCTTCTCTGATATCAGGGAAATCAAAGAAAATTAAAATTACAATTTTCTAAAAAACTTGATTTTTCACATTATTTTAATATTTTTAATAATTAAAAAATAATAAAAATCACAAAAATATTAAAAATCATCAAAATGTCACATATTGAATTCTAATAACTTAGGAACAAACCCTACATTTTCCCTAATTCTCTAGGTTAAGATATTAAATATTAAAGGGCTAAAATGAATCTTTGAATTAAAAAAATAATTTTCCTTAACATTTTCACCAAAATAATTCTAATAAATCAAAGAAAAATCAAAAAATTTATAAATTTGGTTCTCTGATTTTCCTGATATCAGAGAGATTTTTGAAAAATATAAAATCCATTTTTCAACTTTTATTTTATTTTTAAATAAATTAATACTCCAAAACTCTAAATAATTCTAATAAATAAAATATAATTCAAAAAATCACCAAAATTGGTCCAAATGGTCCTCTAGTCATTAGAAACATCCCATAATTTTCTTAAGGATAGAAACATTTCCCTTGGTCATCTTATTGAATTTTCCTTGAAAATCTCTATTTTCCACTAAAAATAATTATATAAATAAATTAAGTATAGAAAAATTACATTTTCTCCTCTAATGTCTTAATTGACATGTGAGTGAGGTCACATAAAAATTTCACATTCATTTGAGCTCAATTTAGTGAGTTATAGAATTATTAAGCTTGAAGAGCAAAATGGTAATTAAAATTTTAACCCTTAATTAAAATTTTAGGCTTAATAAAAATGGGTGGGTAAAATATTTGATCTTAAGTTAATTTTGGATGATTGAAACTTAGGTGACTAAAGGGTAGAAACCTACCAAACATTTTTAAGATTAATTAAAACAAATCTTAATTAAGTAATTAATTAAATTTGGAAGATTAATGAAAAATTGGAATGATTAAAATAGGGATATTATTAAGAAGATGTTTATTTTATAATTTAAAAATCCCTAAATTAATATAACATTTAATTCCTTATTAAAATGATAATCCAAATTTAAAGTTTAAAAAATACTAAAAGACTTAACAATTAAATTAAATTAAACTTAAGTCAATGAAATTAAATTAAATGAAAATTTAAATTAAATTAATACTTTAACAATTAAATTAAATCATATTTAAAACATTAAAATAAAAATTAAATCAAATTATGATAAGTCAAATTAAATCCAACTAAAATTAAATCAAATTAAAATTAAATCAAATTAAAATTAAATTAAATCAAAGTTATATTAAATTAAATTAAATTAAATTAAATTAAATTAAATTCAAATTAAATTAAGTCAAATTAAATTAAAACTAAATATAACATCACTTAAGACATAAAGAATCTAAAGTTAATCTAAAAAATAATTTGAATACTATTCGAAACTTAAAATCATTAATTGACTTTTACAATTAAACCAAATTAAATTAAATCATCAATCATCAAAATACCTAAATAAACTAATTTGCCCTTAAAAGCTTTTACTATTATAACTCTTAAATGGAGTGTTAAGTGAAATGTTACTTCACTTATAGGATATTCAAATATCCTAATTCACTGAGCAAAAGAGCAAAAAAAAAAACTTAACTAAACCCCTGGATGATTAATTCACCTGTATAATTAAATTCATTTGGACTTAAAACAATCTCGGAAATATTGAAAAGATGTTTAAGATTCGTCTTAAGTACTTCCTCAATATGATGGGATGTTTATAAGAACAATTGAACTTAATTGTTCTTTGGTGAAGAAAATCATCCTTAAACTAAACACATGGACCTAGACGTCGTAGGATATGACTAGTTATAGGATTAGGGATTTGGTAGAAAACCATGAACCTTTCCTTTAGCTTTACCTAGGTACTTGCAAATATTTAAATGCCTTAACATGTGTTTTAAGTGCAGCTTGGGATGACGGGAAGACCCTCCAGGTATTCTTTTATTTTATTGCAATTTACTTTATTGCAATTTACTTACACGCACTGTACTTTACTTTTCTTGTATGATAAACAACTCGTTGCATGAAAACCAAAACCTTTAGGATAGCCCCTGAACTGAAACCAAAACTAAATTAAAAGTCATTACAAGATAAAAATCACCGTGACAACATTCCAAAATATAAAACAACTCAAAATTTAATCACAAACAAAACAACAAAACTACAACTTTAACTAAATTAAAACGTCTCGTTGAATGATCCGGAATACCTCGGATGATGTAACCCACGTGTTGCTAATGGGATTTCCCACGGTCTAAATGAAAGTGTGGAACTCATTTAGTTGTGTTTAGTAAATTCATCTGGACTAAGTGAATTCAATGAAAATAACGTGTACGGGACGACGGAACCGCGGGATCATAATCGGTTCTGTTTAAACAACTTTAAGATTTGCTTTAATTAAAATATTAAAAACACTTGGATTTTAAGATTTTCTCTAAACCAAAACACTTCTCTCATCTCCTGATTTATGACTTCTAAAACTAAACCTCTGCAACAACAAGGAGCTTGGAGCATGGTGGGCAGCACGGCCATCGTCATCAGCAAAACTGGATTCTACTTCAGCAAAACCTTTCCTAGTCTTAAACAACAAAACCATAGGACTTCGAGGTAGTTTGCCTAGTGCAACATAAATCCTCAACTCTTCGTTAGGCATTTGCATGATCATGTCATGTAAATTAAGCCCTAATCGGTCTTAGGACTCCGAGGTAGTCATTCGGTACGACATAAACCCTCACATCTTCGAGGCTGTTTGTATGATCATGTCATACGAATATAAGTCCTAAATAATTAAAATTGACAGGATCGAAATACAAAATAATTCTTCCTAAATTGAAGCCCAATAATAGGATAGTCGAGAAGTTGCCAAGATTCCTCTTGGATCCTCAACTTCCCCTACTTCTCTTCCTTTGGACTCCTAAAATAAACTGTTCCAAATTTGATTCATTCCCAATTGAAATTTCCAAAACTCAATCCTTTGAAAACCCTAAACTTTGAAATTCTTGAGAGCAAAACCACTAATCATTATCAAGAGTTTTCTTAAATGATTCCCGTCATTTAAGATGTAATTAACTATAGGGGCTTGCTCTTATAGGGAACTTTAAGAACCCGAGTAATATAAACCCCGCTTAATTCATTTATATTAAGTAGGGGAACTTGTCGGCTTATAAAATTGGTTCGCAGACCAAACGAATATCATAAATCTTCTAGTTTATTTAACCGAGCCCCATCATCAAGCAGCGTGTCTATTCTTCGGGATAGATGCACGGTTTGTGGTGCGGTGCTCGTTTATATAAACTATTTGGGATGTGAGATCGGTTTGATTTTATATCTTAAAATTTTCAAACTTAAAATTATTTTCAAAAATCAAATACTACTCTCTAAATCACATATATTTAAATTAAATTTAAAATATGAAAATTCGCCTACAATTTCTGTAGGCGACCCCTTTTCAAAATACAACACACACACAACCCTAAAAAATAAGCCGCACAATACCTATGAAAATTTCTATAGAGAAACCACCACCACCATTTCCTCAGCGATTAAAGCAACATAAAAAGGATAAGAAATTTTCTAAAGTTCTTGAAATCCTGAAGAAATTAACGGTGAACATTCCTTTTGTAGAATCATTAGAACAAATGCCCAATTATGTGAAGTTTATGCAAGATATTTTAAACAATAAGAGAAAGTTCACAGACAATGAAACGGTTGCACTTAGCGAAGAGTGTTGTGCAATTATTCAGAAAAGGCATCCTGAGAAATTAAAGGATCCTATTAGTTTCACTGTACCTTGTGCTATCAGAGAAAAAAATTATGGAAAAGCTTTTTGTGACTTGGGAGCCATCATCAATCTTATGAAACTATCAATTTTTAAAAGATTAGGATTGAGAGAAGTCTCATCTACTTCAGTAACTCTTCAGTTAGCTGATCGTTCAGCGACATATCCTAAGGGAGTTATTGAAGATGTGTTAGTAAAAGTGGATAAATTTATCTTCCCTATGGATTTTATTGTTTTAGATATGGAGGAAGATAAAGAAATACCTATAATTTTAGGGAGACCATTCTTAACTAATGGAAGAGCTACGATTGACGTTCAAAAAGGAGAATTAACTATGAGAGTAAATGATCAAGAACTAACTTTTAACATTGTAAAATCAATGAAATATCCTGCTATAGAAAAAGATGATGAATGCTTTCGAATGGAAATTCTTGAACATCTACGAAATGAACATTTAAAGAATACTTTGAAGATAAACCAGAAAGAGAAAATATAGAATTAATTGAAGAAACAGACAATGAAAAATTAGATTATATATAAGAAAGATTTGAGATGTTAGATATTACGGAAAACGTTGAAAAGAATATAGTTCCGTCGATTATTAAACCTCCTGAACTTGAGTTAAAAATTTTACCTACTCATTTGAAGTATGCATTTTTAGGTGACTCTTTAACTTTACCGGTTATTATATCGACATAATTAAACGAATCACAAGAGCAAAAACTTATGGACAAATTAAAAAAGTTTAAGAAAGCTTTTAGTTGGACCTTAGCAAATATTAAAGGAATTAGTCCTTCAATTTGTATGCAAAGAATTATTTTAGATAATGAACATAAACCAAGAGTTGATCCCCAAATGAGATTAAACCCAATAATGAAAGATGTAGTCAAGAAAGAAATATTAAAATAGTTAAATAATGGTATTATATATCCTATTTTAGACAGTGCTTGGGTCAGCCCAATTCATTGTGTTCCTAAGAAAGGAGGAGTGACTGTTGAAGCTAATGAAAATAACGATTTAATACCTATAAGACATATTACTGGATGATGTATTTGTATTGATTATAGAAAATTAAATGCAGCCACCAGGAAAGATCACTTCCCTTTACTATTTCTAGACCAAATGTTGGATAGACTAGCTGGACACAAATACTTTTGTTTTTTAGATGGATATACTGGCTATCATCAAATTTCTATTTCTCCTGAGGATCAAGAGAAAACTACATTTACTAGTCCTTATGGAACATTTGCTTTTCGAATGATGCCTTTTGGACTATGTAATGCACCCGCAACATTCCAGAGATGTATGATGTCTATATTTAGTAAATTAATTGATGATGGAATAAAAGTATTTATGGATGAATTCTCTGTATTTGGAACATCATTTGAAACATGCTTGGATCAACTTGATAAAGTTTTGGAGCTATGCGAAAAAACTAACTTAGTTCTAAATTGGGAGAAATGTCAATTTATGGTTGTAGGAGGAATTGTATAAGGGCATAAAATTTCGGAAAATGGCATGGAAGTAGACCACACAAAAATTCAAGTTATAGCTAAATTACCACTTCCTACTACAGTGAGAGGGGTACGAATTTTTCTTAGATATGTCAGATTTTACAGACGCTACATAAAAGATTTTTCAAAAATTACTAAACCTCTATGCCAACTTTTAGAAAAGGACAAGAAATTTGAATTCACTATAGAATGCTTAAATGCTTTTGAATTGTTAAAAGATAAATTAATCACAAGACCTATAATAGTTTCACCTGATTGGGAGAAACCATTCGAACTTATGTGTGATGCTAGTGATTATGCTATAGGAGCCGTTCTTGGTCAAATGTATGATAAAATTTTTAAAGTTATATACTATGCTAAGTAAAACTCTCAATCATGTTAAAATTAACTATACGAGTTATGAGAAAAAGAATTATTAGCAATTGTATATGCTTTTGATAAATTTAGATCTTATTTAATTGGAACTAAATGTATTGTGCATATCGATCACTCGCTATTAAATATTTAATGCAAAAGAATGATACCAAACCAAGATTAATCGGATGGATATTACTCGATGCAAGAATTTGATTTTGAAATAATTAATAGAAAGAGAACTGAAAATCAAATTGCAGATCATTTGTCAAGACTAGAATATAACGAATTATCTGGTATTGACAATGAAATTACAGACAGTTTCTCTGACGAACAACTTTATAATATAAATGAGTGGAAAATACCATGGTATGATGATATAGTTAACTATATTGTAAGTGATATTTTAACACCCATGCTAACTCTGCAACAACAATAAAAATTCATTCACGATGCTAAAATGTATTTTTGGGATGAACCATATTTATATAAATAATGTAAGGATCTAATTATTAGAAGATGGGTGCCTTATGAAGAAAGTGAACAGATCATTCAAAAATGTTTCGATTCTGAATTTGGAGGACATTTTGGAACTGATAAAACTGCTTATAAAATTTTACAATCTGATTTTATTGGCCTACTCTTTTTAAAGATGTTTATAGATATATTAAAACTTGTGATAAATGCCAAAGAATATGTAATATATCTAGAAGAAATGAAATGTCTTTGAATTTTATATTAGAAGTTGAAATTTTTGATGTTTGGGGATTAGATTTCATGGGAACATTTATTCCTTCATTTTGATACTCATATGTATTAGTTGCTGTTGATTATGTTTCTAAATGGATTGAAGCATAAGCCTTACCTCGTTGTGATGCTAAGAGTGTTTCAAAATTTTTAATGAAAAACATTTTTACAAAATACAGAATGCCGAGAGTGATTATCACCGACGGAGGATCCCATTTTAGGAATAAATATATTCAGAAATTGGTAGAAAAATTTAACATTATTCATAAAATATTGACTGCTTATCATCCACAAACCAGTGGATTAGCTGAAGTTTCTAATCGAGAAATTAAACGAATTTTAGGAAAAACGGTAAACCCTAGTAGATTAGATTGGTCTACAAGACTAGATACTGCATTATGGGCATACATGACTACTTATAAAACTCCGATTGGAATGACTCCTTACAGACTTATTTATGAAAAAACTTGTCACTTACCAGTTGAATTAGAGCATAAAGCGTATTGGGCGATTAAAGAATTCAATTATAATTTAAAAGATGCTGGTGAGAAGAGATTGTTGCAGATGAATGAATTAGAAGAATTAAGGAATGAATCCTATAATAACGATAGAATTTATAAGGAAAAGATGAAATTATGGCATGATCGGAAGATTAACCAAAAAAATTTTGAACAAGGATAAGAAGTTTTGCTTTATAATACAAGATTGAAATTATTTCTTGGAAAATTGAAATCTCGATGGTTAGGACCTTTCACTATAACTCAAATATTTACGTACGGAGCTATAGAAATTGAAGATCAAAAGATTGGACACAAATTTAAAGTAAATGGACACAGATTAAAAACATATTTTGAAGGAAAAAGACCAAATTTTAAAGAGGTTTTAATGCTCGATCAACTCGATTAATAACAGAATTGGTCGGGCTGACGACATTAAACCAAGCGCTTTATGGGAGGCAACTCATAGTTATCTTTATTTATGTGTAATGATTGTATATTTATTTGATTTATCATTAATTATGATATAAAATGAATTCTACTACTCATATTTATCTTTATAATTATCACGATATTGGATCCATAGAAAAAAATTGGAAAACATTTGAACCCGGGCGAAACTGGGCAAATTTTGCCTTAGCCGCCGACGGTGAGATCGACGCCGCCGACAGCGATTTCTGCCCGCCAAATTTTAGTTTATATTATTTAAGAATCCCGCTGACGGGGAGATCATTGCCGCCGACTGTGAGATCGGTGAATGAACGGTTTAGGAAGTTATTTTGACGTTTTTTTGACAATTCTAAGTAATTTAACTCTTTAAAAACGCCTAGAACTCGAATTCTAAACCACTTACTTCCTAAAAATGATTTGAAACTCCACAAAAACTCATCATTATGGAATCCAATCACCTTAAAATCACTAGATCTCGAGTGTTCAATCGAAGAAAATTTGTCAGTTACGAGGCCCAGCGAATCTTCAACAAAGTAATGATGAAAAAGAGACTGATAAAGAAAGAGGATTCGTGAATAGAGGAGTGGAGAATTCGACAACACCTATTGAGGAGATGATTGTGTGACGACGTTGGGAGGTATGATGTTATACAACTTCTGTAGTAGTCATCCCTATAGTAAAAGAATTCTACTCCAATCTTCACGGAATCAACAACGGAAACGTCTATGTGCGAGGCAGATGAGTAACTTTCACTCCTTCTAGAATTAATGAGTTATATTCAATTGAGAATACAACCGTTTGCCACTATTCTAACTTTGTTCCTACAAGAAATAATATGAATGAAATCTATCGATAGTTGACTAATGAAGCAGAGGATTGGGAAACAAGAAAAGACGGGTATGTTAACTTTTCTGCATCACTTCTAAGCCCCGTCTCTAAACATTGACACTTCTTTATTTTTTCAAAATTATTACCCACTATGAGGGTAAATAAAGTTTCTAAGGAGTGTGAGATTCTGAATTATTGTATTCAAGCGGGACTACCTATCGATGTTGGTTCAATTATTGTGAAGTCTGCTTTAGGTCTGATTGCTCATGGATCGATTTATGAGCTAGGACATCCTTCAACAATTTTTGCACTATGCAGTCAGTACCAAGTTTCATATGAAGCCTAGGAAAAGGTACTTTTACCTTGGAAACCCTTAGATCCAATTGATATATTTCCTACTATGGATAACAACAATAAAACAACCATTATTACGGATCAAGCACCTCAAAATTCTCTTTCAATCAGGTCCTTTACTGATAAAATAAATCTGATCTTACGGAAACTTAAAGGATTGGAAAAAGAGGTACAAAACGTGATGAATTCAGTTAATAACATCTCTGATTTATTTGATCATATTGATTGGAGGATGAAGGAACACTTCAATCATTCTAGACATCTTGAGGCTAGTTTCATACGACTTTTGAGAAAGAAATGATGGATTGAAGAAGATTCTACAGAAGAATTTTCTTACAGTCCTTTATACAATCTATTCGTTCATTTACGTTCTATCGGAGATATCAGAGATGAGTTTAGTACAGACCCTGACGAGTAGAAGACATTCGTATTTGTTTATGTGCTGAGTTAGTTTGAATTTAAATTTTTATGTAATTTGCACTTTTGATATTTTAGATTTTAAGATTTGATCTCAGTATAGATGAGATTATGTGTTGTTTGTTTATATTCAACATTTTGAGTATTGTGGTTTGGATTGCGACGCTAAATTTGGTGTGTTAAAGCTTTAAGAATACCTTATTAGTAATATGGTGTACGAATATTGTAAACACTTGAATTTTATAAAAAAATTGTGATGTTTTGTGTTGTGTGAATTTAATTGAGTCAAAACAGTATTTAATCTCAGTAAAATATATTTTATTGATTGACCAGACATTAACGAGGTTTAAAATTAATTGAAAACATTATAAAATATTAAAAATATTAATTTCTGAAAATCTCGCCGACAGCGAGAACGACGCCGCTGACAGAGACTTTTTCCAGAGACTTTAAACCTAATTGAATTAATTAGCCTGCCGACGGTGAGATTTTTCCCGTTGACGGCGAGATCCCAAAAAACAGTTTAATTTGACCGGTCAACCATCACTATTCATCGTCCCCTTCCTCAAAACTTCAAAAAACCGACTTAGGGCTTGAGAGATCTTGGATTTGGAGCAATTTCAACATATTTTGACACCGGATTTTATCTTCCCTAGGTAAGAGCTTCACTCCCATGCAAAAATTTTTTATTTTCACCGTGTATTTCTTCCACATTTGGGGATTTTGAAAAAAATTTAAATATAGAGAAAATAGTTGGAAGAAATCCATGAAATTCATTTTAGATTATTTTAAGTCACCTTTGGAAGCCATTCTAGTATTATTTTGGAATTTAGTTGAGATTTTTGTAAATTTAATAGATCGAGAAATGGCTCCACCATAGAAGAGGTGACTAGATTTTGATGAGACACGATTCATGAATGCTAAAGATCAACCAAGATACAACTTTAATATCAAAGCAAGAAAATACATTCAAGATAAAGTTTTCAAGAATCTGGGAGAAGAAGTAGAACAGACAATCAAAGAGCGAAGATGGGAAAATTTATGTTATACGACAAATAAAACTGCAGTTGAAGTCGTAAAAGAGTTTTATGCTAATTTGACCCAGATAGAGGATGAGCCTATCAAGGTTAGAGGATTTTTAGTTGAATTTAATGCTGCTTGGATTAATGCTTTCTACGAAGTACAAGATCTTCACACCAACAAATACGATACTTTTGGAACAATGGAAGGACCACTGGAGGAGGTGATTAACTTTCTCACTGATGGGAAATGGACTTAGAAAATTAAGCAGCGTGAACGGGTAAACTTCCCCCTTTCTATGTTAAATGCAACCTCTAAGGCCTGACATTATTTTATTTGCTCTACTTTTCTTCCCACTTATCACCATAGTGAAGTCACAAGAGATAGAGCAGTTCTGAATTTTTGTATTCAGAACCACATAAGTATAAATGTGTGGAGTATTATTTATAAAAATATATTAGCCTTTGCAAGAAGTGAAAGTGGAGGAGGACTAGGACACCTGGTCTAATTTATGCACTCTGCCAATTGTCTGGAGTAAAGGCGAAAGATGATGAGGAATGGGTTGAACCTATGAAACCCATTACCCAGGCTAATATAAAGACTTATGAATCCCACGAACGATGGAGATATGGGACTAGAAGCTATGCACCTTCAACTAGTAGGGATATTCCCTCTACCAGTTATGACCCTCCTACATATAGTTCTCCTACCCTTTATGATTTGATGAATGAAATGACTCTGCAACAGAAAATTTTTGGAAAAATTGAAGAAAGAAAGGAGCATATTGATCAGAGAGTTGGAGGATTAGAGCGGAGGCATGATTATGACAGCGATTATCTCCAAAGGCATTCTGAATTTCAGATAGTCTACTATGATGCTGAGAATCGTTATCGGAGAGGAGAGCTTAATGTTATATTTCCTGAGTGCCCACGTTATACTCACTACCAGCCTACTCCACCTGCTGAACAAGGAGATGAGGATATAGTTTAGGATTTTAATGTTGTTGATTAGATTCTATAATTAGAAATTTATGTTGTGTGTTTGTTTAGTTGTTTAGTTTATGTATTTTGATTATTATGTTGTGTAAGATATTTAAACTTTGTAGTATAAGTTAAATTTGTGTAGTTTAAATATTTCAAATTGTGATTGTAACTCTGAAACTAGATTAGTGAAATATATGTGGATGTTGTGTTAAGTTGTACTTAATATTATAATATGTATAAATTGTGTTAGTATTTTGTACTTATTTCAAAACTTCTTTACCCAACAATTTCTTTGATATTATATACGTGTAGAAAATTATTAATACTACAGGTTAATTAAGTGATAAAAAGACCCTGCAGAACTTCAAAAAGGAGAAATACTTAAAGCAAAAAGGTATGATTTAAATTTACAGTTTGTTTTCTTTTCACCCTATATAAATAGATAGACAAATTTAAGTTTGGGGGAGGGAAAAACAAAAATTTAATTATTAAATTGTTCTCAATTTATATTTTCAAAAATTTTTATATAAATGATTTTCTGTAGTAAATTTAATTTAGTAAACTAGAATTAATTTATTTAATTATTATAGAAATTTAAAAGAAATACTTTTAGTGATTAAACAAATTTTGTAGATTAAGACATTTGGATAAAAGGATAAGAATATAGTTAACTATTTAAAGTAAGGAAAACTATATTTTAAAATATTAAATTATGAGGTATTTAGAGGAGAAAGAAAAGATTGAAACTCAATGAAGTGAAAATTATGAAATACATATAAGATAAAGAAATATTTCAAGTTTCAAATTTAGGAAGATGAAAATGAAGTTCAAAATTATTAACAAGCTATTTAGATACATTAATCCTCTTTTGAAAAAAAAAAAGAAAAAGAAAAAGAAAAAGGATTGAAAATCAATTCAAAATGAAATGAAAAGAAAAACTAAGTGAGGAGAAGCTTGAGGAGATGCCTTACCAAAAATTGGCTTCATTTGAATCAACCTAAAAGGAAAAACTTAGTTATATTTCTAAACTTATATATATGGATTAGTATTTTACTAAATAATATTTTCATGAATTTCCTATCATCTGAATATCCTAAGTAATCTAATATTGCAAATATAGTCATTCTTGAAATGAATAGAAGACTAAAACTCTTAAACTTGATAACCAAATAGCCTTATATCTATAGAATTAATTTAATTATCTAAAATCTTTTCTAATAAACTTTACTATAATACTTATTTAAATCAAATTCATAGTCTTTCTGAATTAAAGCTTTACTACAAGTAATCATTAATTTTATGTAGTATCAAGATTACTTGAGGATAAGTAATAGTTAATTTTGGGGGATTTTGACCAGAGAAAAATGTATTGAGAAATTCATACCAATATTATATCAATTTTCGTTGAAACATCACTTTAAAGAAATGTATTTTCTATGTTTTATTGCATGATTGAGGATTTATTGGAAATGGAGCAAAAAGATAGATAAATGAGCGAATCTGGAACGAAAATACTAAAAGAGATGAAAATTGAACTAGCCCGCCGACGGCGAGGAATAGGCCGCCGACGACGTGTTTTTCCGGAGAGAATTTGAATATATTATAAAGGAGCCCACTGACGGCGAGATCGAGCCCGCCGACAGCGAGTCTGAGCAGTTAGCCTATGTTCTAGAAGCCAGCCGACGGTGAGATCGTTGTCGCCGACGGCGAGAAGGTCGGTTCAAGCAAAAATACAATGAATCTGGACGCTTTTTGAAGAGGTGCTTAAGAAACCTTTGGAAATATTTCTCCCACTTTAAATAGAGACAAATCTAGGCCGAAAATGGGTGTTCTTTCGGTGTGTGTGTGTTCTTTTGGTGTGTGTGTCTTAATCTGATTCTGGAGAGTCTAAGTCTGAAGAGTCTGTAGTGTGTGAGTGTTCATTAGTAAGTTTAATTGAGTGTATTGTACAAGAAGGAAGAGTCAGAGGAACTTCAAGGAGTTTGCATAGTGAGAATATTCGAGATAAGTTTTTGTTTATTGTTTTATAGCACAAGAGAAATGTAGTTTTAAATATCTCGAAATTCTCCAAACCAATTTATCCATAAGTTATCTTTTTATTTAAGAACTTTATTTAGGATTAGTTATTAGAAAACTCATTTTAATCGACATTCCAAATTTAGGCCTTATAGAAATAGACTGGAATTAGCCTAAAGGATTTCTTACCTCGCTTCTCTGTGGGATCGATACTGGGGTTATAAAAGAAAACCCTATATTACTTGAAACGATACGTATACTTGCGTAGTACCCCTAGTGTGTAAAATATTTTCTAAAATTTTACAATATTTTAATTTTATACACTAGTCGCTATTTATAAATTGGGTCAAGTTTTTGGCCATCTTTTTGAAGCAAAAATTACTGCATTATTGCGGGTCGGGTCACTGATCCCAAGCCTCAACTCCCCCTGGGAGGCCCTCCAGCCATGTCTATTTAAACCCATCACCCTCTCGGCCAACGAAGGTGATGAACCAGTCCTAAACAAAACTTTGCCAAAATTGCTCCAGGACCTTCTCCTCACCTAGAGCAATTGATCCCCACTGCTCTCCTGCCCTAAACCCCATTAATTGAGCTCAATTTTGGAGCTCAATTCTCAGCCCAAAACCAGGACATCTCTAAAACCTCCACAAAATCCAAATTAAACTCACCCATATGGCTAATCTATAGATCGGTTCAGGATATTTTATTAGTAGAATGGGTTAATCTAGACTCACACTTCTAGATGTCCAAGGGTGGTTATGGTCGGCCCTACCAGTGACCCGTTCCCTTTCTATAAACCAAATTATTAGAATTTAGTCTGTCACTCTAAAAACTAATCAATTCTGCGCCCAATAAACAATATCTCCCTATTTATTTGCACTTCACCTTGAATAACCCGCACAAGGCCTTCGACTACCCAAGAATTCATGTGATATCTACTAGTTAAGAATTCATCTCCTTCTAGGTCTCAGAATTCTTCAACAGTGTTTTAACAATACAAGTGATCAATTTGTAATGTAAATGAAGATCCGGTATGAATATCATCACCATAATTTAATAAGAGAATATCTAAGCAAATCTTAATTCCTAAACATGCATCTATTTCATTACAAAATAAAAGTAAATGAAAATAATGACATAAGAAGTAAAAGAATTGATAGAACTATATAATAAATTAAGTGTCAACAAGGAACTTATTTCATTAGTATTCTATTATATTTATGCAACTATTTGTCACCTAGAAGCATCTAATAAATAATTCTATCATAAAAATGATTTTCCTACGCATGCCACTACTTCATATTAAAAGAAAGAGTAAAGGAAATCACTTAAGAAACATGGATAATTAACGATAGAAAACTTGGTTTAAAACAAAGAAAATCCACTAGAAAGTGTTTACAACAATTACAAGAGAATAAAGAACACAATACTTAGCATTTTCCTTCTGAAAGAAAGAAGAAGATCTCTCCACCAAAGTTTCCCACTGATCCATGCGACGCTCGTACATCCCTTACATAAATATCTCAAAATCCCTCACCAATCTCTCCATAAGATGTAAAAATCTACATCTTCATAACTCTAAATGACTAAAATGACTAAGTGGGAAGAAAGAGACTATAGAGTGCAATTTTCTCTGAAGGAGTGGCCTCCTATTTATAAGCTTCAAGGGTTGCCTTGAGGCACCTCTTCAAAACATGTTCAAATTTAATGAATCTTCTAGAAGTTCTGTCTGGCGCCTAGGCGCCGGAATCTGGCACCTAGACGCCGGACACCGCATCCAGTTCTTCGCAACTCTTCACTTTGGCTCGCACCTCTTCGCGATTAAAACCGTTCCAATGTATCTAGATTCATTGTATCACAAGTCTTATATATTAGGAATAACTTCCTGGCTTCTAGAAGATCTAGAAACTACTTAACACCGTCAAAATAACTCCCAAAGTCGTCAAAATCCCATCCAATAACCGTTTCTGGATGATTCTAGCGCCTAGGCGCCACCCTGTGCGCAACTCCACCATTTTGCTCCGTTTGGCTCCGCTTCAACTTCGTTTCGCCCCATTTTAGTTGCGTTACATTCCTAAAATTTTCACCTACAAGATAGACATAAAAACAACCTTTCTCAAAAGTATAATTTCATCCAAAAACATGTGATAAATATAAAAGATATTAAACATAGAAAGACATATCAATATGTACTAAGTTAAAATCTTCTTCCTTTGCTTATTTTGGCTCAAAATTGCATAGTTTTTGCTTCATTTTCTATAAAATCATAATTTTATACTTGTAGACAAAAATATGCAAAATTACTTCCTTTATAGTGTAATATCATTAAAAATGTGCATAAAATGAGCATGAAATCTATACTGAAAATAGGTACTTTTTTTCTTGGATCAAAATCCCCCAAACTTAAACGTTACTTGTCCTCAAGTAACACTATAATCATTAAAAACCACATAAGCAAATCAAGTGTATGAGTTTCTTTAGAAGTTTCTAAAATTTTATTCTAGTAATATAGTAGTCCAATTTAGAAAAAATTTTAGTAAATGAGACCAATTTAAAGTTTAGAAATCTCTTAGATGAAAGAGTATGAAAATATGTGTTGCTATCTAATTCAGAAATGCTTGTAAATTTTTCAAAATATAGGGGTTAGGCATTTTATTTTCTTTACTTAAAAATCTTTATTAAAAATAATTATACTAACTATATTATATTTTAAAGCTTAAGATTTTCTCAAATCTTATACTTTAAAAAGCTCAGGTGTGGAACCAATTTTTGATTAGGCCTTTTAATCCTCAAGCTTCTCCTTCCTTTTTCACATAATATACTCTTTTTTTCTTTTCTTTTTCTTTTTCTTTTTCTTTTCCTTTTCTTTCTTTCTTTTTTTTTCTTTTTTAGGCAAGGATTACTATATCTGGATAGGCCTTTAATAATTTTGAATTTCACCCTTCCTTTCCTAAAGCATAAGGTAGATATATATCTTTTACTTAGAAATATAATAACAGTTTTGAGAATTATTTTTCAATAAAAGAAATTTAAATATTGAAAAAGAAAGTCTAGTCCTTCTATTTTTCTAAAAATACAACTTTTCTTACTAAAGATGGTTACACAATATTTATCATTTCTTCACTAAGAAAAATTAACTTTAAAATTTTCATTAGTACTATAAATTTTAACTAAATTCTCTTACTTATTTCTATATTCAAAATTTTATTTCCCTAATATAACTTCATACACGTAATTATTTTTCAATCAAAATCAAATTTATTTATAGCAATTTTGAGGACAAATAAAATTTAATTTTTTGAAAATTGTTTTTCATTCCCCCCCAAACTTGAATTTTTTAAAATATTTTGCAATTAATTCCATAAAATGTAGGAGGAAGAAAAATAAAAGTTAAATCTACTAACTACTACAACATCCTATCAAATTTAAACACATGCATAATCAGGATAGAATGATTGCAGGAGAAGATAAATCTAGCCTAAAACATGCGTACAATAATATTAAACTAAAAAGAAAGTATACTAACTTTAAAATATATTTTTCTTCCTACCCCCAAACTTGAATTTGAATATGTATAGCATTCAGCACAGAAAACATAAGCAGGGAAGAAAAATAATTCGTAAATTCTATCTACTACAATTGTCTAACAATAACATCTACATGTATTCATCGAGGATAAAATAATTTACAACGTAAAGTAAATCTAAACTAACATGCTAGAATAAAATTAAATTAAAGAAAGGTTAAATAAGCATGACAAACATCGGCATGGGAAAATATATTTAAGTGTTCTTCAAATCTCTAAATTGTTGTAACACAAATACAAATACAAACACACAAACTAAAATATCTAGACTCGCATATTCATACACAAATATCAATTGAGGTTAATTTGATCTCCTTTCTACTCACATTTTCTCTCCTTACTTTCAATTTCTAATGAAATAAACTACACTAATGATGATAATATGATGAATAAAAATAATGTAGTCCATCCAGAGGTTGTTCATTAAGCAATTTCATGACCTTACTTAGTGAAAAAAAAGTCAGATAAAGGAAGTATAGAACTGACATGGAGTGGTCCAAGTCCAAACTCTACATGCTTCAAGGTAATGTTCAGCTCAGGTTGATAACTGAGTAATAACAGACTCGTCAGTCTACTACCACCAGAAGTCATATACAAATTTAGTCAAGACCAAGGCATAACCTCACAAATCTAATATGCACTAAAGCAAACTCAAAACATAAACATAAACAATCATGACTCTCAAGCACACTAAATCAAAGCACACTGATAACTATGGGTTGCCTCCCATATAGCACTCGATTTTAACGTCGCATGCCCGACAAATGATTCCACCTGGATCAAAATTCCAATTAAGTAATCCTCGATCAATCGCCCAATCATTTCCAAATCCAGGGTTCCCTATAAAATCCTCAAATTTTAATTTTTCATTAATCTCTTCATTTTCAGTTTGATTTATATAATTGTTCCTCATATTTCTTTCTAGATCCAATATTCTTCTATTGATTTGATGAATTTGCATATTAATATCATCCTTGAAATTTATAAGAAATGGATCTTTATAAGATACTTCAATATCTCCCAAATTTTGTATCGAATTCTCTTTAGATAATTCGTATTCAGGATTAAATTCTTCTATATTACTCTTCTGTTTCAAATTATCTTCCAATTCTTCCCCTTTATAATTATTAAATGATGGAGGATCTATCTTAGTTGAGGAAATAAGTTTATCTAATTCCTTAGGAATTTCTTCCAATGGTCTTCCAATATCCTTATCCTCTTTTCTCAACTCAAAGTTCTTTTGAAATATATCATCAAATTCTCTTCCAAGTCTTAGTTCAATAATTTTATCATGTTCATCATTCAATTCGAGTTTTTCTTGTGATTGAGTCGAATCCAAAGATATAAAGACTGGTTGTGTAGATGAATTCCCTAAATAGTAGGCTTTAAAATTGTATGGGGTACATCCATCTTAAGTTCATGAGATTTTTCAACAGATGGAATTAAAAGTTTACTATTTTCAGTGACGTCCATCATTTCACACCTCTCTTGAACATACATACACTCTTCTTTAAATAATATTTTTGAATCATCATGAAAATCCATTCCGACCTTATCTGTTATCTTACTCTCAAAACTTTCTTGGAAATGGTTTTTATTTAGATAATCAATTTCATCCATCCAAAAATAATCATCAATTTCCTCAGTTGGATGTTTCATAGTCTTTAATACATCAAAAGTTACTTCCTGGTCATTAATATTCATAATCAACTTTCCTTTTTGCAAATCTATCATAACTTGTCCTGTAACAAGGAAATGTCTCCCTAAAATAATTGAAATTTCTTTATCTTCCTCCATATCTAATACAATAAAGTCTAAAGGAAAGATAAATTTATCCACTTTAACAAGCACGTCTTCTATAACTCCTTTTGGATAAATGATAGATCGATCAGCTAACATAAGGGTTACAGTAGTGGGAGAAATATCGACTGAACCTAACCTTCTAAATATAGATAGAAGCATCATATTAATGCTCATTCCTAAATCACATAAAGCTTTTCCACATAATATTTTTCCAATTTCACAAGGAATTGTAAAGCTACAAGGATCGTTAAGTTTCCGAGGAAAATTTTTCTGAAGTATAGCGCTGCACTCCTCATTTAGTGCAACTGTCTCATAATCCTCAAATTTCCTTTTATTGTTTAATATCTCCTTCATAAACTTTGCATAACTTGGCATTTGTTCCAAAGCTTCAGTGAAAGGAATATTTATTGTTAACTTCTTAAGTACTTTCATGAACTTTGAAAATTTCTTATCTGTTTAAGTCTTTGAGGAAATGGAGGTGGTGGTCTTTCTAAGATTTTAGTTGGAGATATTAATTTTTCTAGATCCTTAGAAACATGTTCTTCAGGTCTTTTAGTTTCCTTTGTGTCTCTCACAACTTCTTTCTCTTTTTTAACCACTTCCTCTATCTCTCTTCCATTTTTTAAATGGACAGCTTCTACTTGTTCATTAGCGTTCTCTTTAGGGTTGATCTCAATGTTGCTAAGAAGTGTTCCTTGGGATCTATTGCTTTATGAATTAACAATTTGTCCCAATTGATTCTCTATGTTTATAATAGCAAGCATTTTGACTTTGCAATCGGTTTCCCACTTTCAATACCACTTCTTCCATAGACATCTCCTTATCCTCAAATTGTTGATCATTGTCGGAGTCCCAGTGGATATGAAGGTCTATAGTTTGTGTTTCCCCGATTATTCCAACTTCCATTAGGATTTGCATGATTATTTTCCCATTTTTGGTTTCCACCATCAGTAGTATGATTCCAAGCTAAATTTAGGATGATTCTCCCAACTCTGGGTTGCAAAAGTTAGCATATAGGTCGTTTGTGGTATTTAAAGTTTCATATGATAAGTTAGAATCAATCATATTCCCTAATGAACTTTCCTCACTTACTGGAGTAAATTGAGGCTGGTTCATTCCAAATTGGTCCAACTTCCTTGATATTTCAGCAACCTGAGATGCAAGTATTGCAATCACATCTATATCATGAACACTGCTACCTTTTTAGGATTTACCCTTGCAGAGGGCCATTCAAATTCATTTGTAGCCATTTCTTCAATTAATGCATACGCTTCATCAAATGATTTTGACATTAACGATCCACCACGGCAGGCGTCAATTATAAACTTAAGGGATCCTACTAACCCATTGTGAAAAGTTTCAATGATTAACCAATTAGAGCGAGCATGGTGCAGTACACTTTCTTAGGAGTTCCTTAAATCTTTCCCAGGCTTCGTATATTGATTCCCCTTCATATTGACAAAATGAGATAATATCGTTTCTAAGTTTAGTAGTCCTTGAAGGTGGAAAATACTTAGCTAGTAATTTCTGAGTTAACTCCTCCCAATTTTTAATAGAGCCATGTGCTAATGAGTATAACCATATTTTAGCCTTATCCCTTAGTGAGAAAGGAAAAAGCCTTAGCCTAACAACATCGTCTGACATGCCATTATAACGAAATGTAGCACAAAGTTCTAGAAAACTAGATAAGTGTAAATAGGGATCCTCCAAAGGAGTTCCCCCAAATTGATTGTTTCGCTATCGATTGGATAATCTCGAGATTTATTTCAAACAAGTCAGCTTCTATGACAGGGTTTTGTATACTTGAGTGAATTTCATCTGTCGTAGGATTTACGTAATCCCTCAATGAAGTATGATGATTTTCCAGATTGTTATCTTGAAAGTTTTCCATTTCCATTTCTAGTTTTTTGAGTCCTTTCTATTTTTTTAATTTTTTCCATTTTTCTAACTCGGGATCATAAGGCACAAGTCCTTCAGATCCTTTGTTTCGCATACAGAGCACAACAAACAGTACATTAACAATTAAACAAATAATAGATAAAATATATTCAACACAACAAAACATTTTCACGAACACTTTATTTTTCACACAAACAGTTTTTACGACACTACGATTTTTCAAGTCTAAACCTAATTATTTCAACTAAAATTCTCCTAAAGTTCTTACCGAAGCTTCCCCGGCAACGGCGCCAAAAACTTGACCCGACCCGCAATAATGCAGTAATTTTTGCTTCAAAAAGATGACCAAAAACGTGACCCAATTTATAAATAGCGGCTAGTGTATAAAATTAAAATATTGTAAAATTTTAGAAAATATTTTACACACTAGGGGTACTACTCAAGTATACGTATCGTTTCAAGTAATATAGAGTTTTCTTTTATAACCCCAATATCGATATTACAGAGAAGCGAGGTAAGAAATCCTTTAGGCTAATTCCAGTATATTTCTATAAGGCCTAAATTTGGAATGTCGATTAAAATGGGTTTTCTAATAACTAATCCTAAATAAAGTTCTTAAATCAAAAGATAACTTATGGATAAATTGGTTTGGAGAATTTCGAGATATTAAAAACTACATTTCTCTTACAATTACATAGATAATGTGTAGGAATAAAATGCTTAGAATTTTATGTAGTGCCAAATAGAAGCAATCCTATTCTTTACCCTTTGGTCCAGGTGTAAAGAACATTGGCTAATCTATTGATCGGTTCAGGATGTTTTATTAGTAGAATGGGTTAATCTAGACTCACGCTTCTAGATGTCTAAGGGTGGCTATGGTCGACCCTACCAGTGACCTGTTCCCTTTCTATAAACCAAATTATTAGAATTTAGTCTGTCACTCTAAAAACTAATCAATTGTGCGCCCAGTAAACAATATCTCCCTATTTATTTGCACTTCACCTTGAATAACCTGCACAAGGCCTTCGACTACCCAAGGATTCATGTGATATCTACTAGTTAAGAATTCATCTCCTTCTAGGTCTCGTAATTCTTCAACGAGTTTTAACAATACAAGTGATCAATTTGTAAAGTAAATGAAGATCCGGTATGAATATCATCACCATAATTTAATAAGAGAACATCTAAACAAATCTTAATTCCTAAACATGCATATATTTCATTACAAAATAAAAGTAAATGAAAATAATGACATAAGAAGTAAAAGAATTGATAGAACTATATAATAAATTAAGTGTCAACAAGGAACTTATTTCATTAGTATTCTATTATATTTATGCAACTATCTGTCACCTAGAAGCATCTAATAGATAGTTCTATCATAAAAATGATTTTCCTACGCATGCCACTACTTCATATTAAAAGAAAGAGCAAAGGAAATCACTTAAGAAACATGGATAATTCACGACAGAAAACTTGGTTTAAAACAAAGAAAATCCACTAGAAAGTGTTTACAACAATTACAAGAGAATGAAGAACACAATACTTAGCTTTTTCCTTCTAAAAGAAAGAAGAAGATCTCTCCACCAAAGTTTCCCACTGATCCATGCGACGCTCATACATCCCTTACATAAATATCTCAAAATCTCTCACCAATCTCTCCATAAGATGTAAAAATCTACATCTTCATAACTCTAAATGACTAAAAGGACTATGGGGAAGAAAGAGACTATAGGGTGCAATTTTCTCTGAAGGAGTGGCCTCCTATTTATAGGCTTCAAGGGTTGCCTTGAGGCACCTCTTCAAAACATGTCCAAATTCAATGAATCTTCTAGAAGGTCTGTCTGGCGCCTAGGCGCTGGACACCGCTTCCAGTTCTTCGCACCTCTTCACTTTGGCTCGTACCTCTTCGCGATTAAAACTGTTCCAATGTGTCTAGATACATTGTATCACATGTCCTATATATTAGGAATAACTTCCAGGCTTCTAGAAGATCTAGAAACTACTTAACACCGTCAAAATAACTCCCAAAGTCGTCAAAATTCCGTCCAATAAACCGTTTCTGGATGATTCTTGCGCCTAGGCGCCGGGTTTTGGCGCCTAGGCGCCACCCTGTGCGCAACTCCACCATTTTGCACCGTTTGGCTCCGTTTCAACTTCGTTTCGCCCCATTTCAGTTTCGTTGCGTTCCTAACATCTTCACCTACAAGATAGACATAAAAACAACCTTTCTCAAAAGTATAATTTCATCCAAAAACATGTGAGAAATATAAAAGATATTAAACATAGAAAGACATATCAATATGTACTAAGTTAAAATCTTCTTCCTTTGTTTATTTTGGCTCAAAATTGCATAGTTTTTGCTTCATTTTCTATAAAATCATAATTTTATACTTGAAGACAAAAATATGCAAATTTACTTCCTTTATAGTGTAATATCATTAAAAATGTGCATAAAATGAGCATGAAATCTATACTAAAAATAGGTACTTTTTTTCTTTGATCATTCAGCTGCTCTATGCAATAGAAGAACAGCCATGGTGTTCAATTGGACTGGGACAACTCAGCAAGAAAGAATTGAAAAATTTGGCTCACATGGAGCTCTCGACCATGGAGTTTTCCGATGACCCGAGCGGCGGCTAGCCAGGTTAGGTCACCATCTTGATCGAAGGGTTAGGGGTCGGCAATGGTGCGATCGATTAGCCATGGACATGTGTAAAGAGTTTAGCTTTAAGTGGTTTGTGGAGAGGGGTGATTTTGGATCCAAATGGGTCAAGTCATGCAAATGGGTTGGGTTCACCTCTCCAAGCTCGGTTTGGGCTGAGGGAGATCGAGTGAGTCGGCTAGCTTAGTGGGGAAAAGTCACCATCTAAGCATATTTAAGTTTAAGCATGGTTTAGGGGAAACATGGGAGTGCTTAATCACTTTAAGGGAATCAAGAAAGAGGCTCCTCCTTTCGCCCAATATGGCATGGCCACATGAACACCACTCACATGGCTTGCATGGGGCTTAAGGATGGCTTCATGGCTTTATTTGGGCTTGGGGCAAGGCTTGACTCAATTTCATAAAAATGGATTTTGGAAACTTTGGCATTTTAGTGGGAAATTCTCATGAAGCTTGATTTGGAATTATTTAGTTATTTATTTTAGGACTTAGGGATGATTTCAATCAAAGGGATGATGATGGGAATTTCACATAGGCCTTGGAATAAGTTTTGGGCTTTTGGATTTGGTAAAAATGGGCTTTTAGGATGGTTTAAGAAAGTGGGCCTTTAGGTTTGAAAACAAATTGATGGATGGAAATTTTGTCAAGGATCGGGCCAAACAAATGTTGGTTTTAGTTTAGGGATGTATCATGAACATTTTAGAAAATGTTTGGTGTCATTTAGAGTGGAATTGGATTTAATTTGGGCTTTTTTGGTAAAGGGGCCAAAGTGGGTCAAATTGCGCTAACTTGGGCTAAGGTTGGGCTAAGGTTGGATTTGATGTAAAATTAATGTTTAGAAATGCTTATGGGAGTGTCACAAAGAGTTTTCAACTTTGGTTGGGCTTTGATTTTGGGATTTGGGCCCATTTGGGTTAGGTTTGGGTTTAGGCCAAAATGGGGATTTTGGTTTTGGGTTAGGTTTGGGTGGAGTTTAGGTTCAAATTTGGGGCAAATCTTGTTAGAGTTTTATTTGTGGGGATATTAGGAAGGTTTAGGAAAATATTTGGGGTTAATTGGAGTTGAATTGGGTTGGTTTGGTGGGGCATTGGGTCCACTTAGGTTAAAAATGGGTCAAATTGGGGTTTTAAAAAATGTGGGTTAAATTGACAAAATTGATCTATGGTGTAGTTGAACAAAATGAAATTGGGAATATTTGGGATTTTTTGAAATTTTCTGGGAATTTTCTGAATTTATGGAATTTTTGGTTAAGAAGGGCATTTTGGGTATTTGGAGGGTATTGAGGGGTATTTTTGGAATTTTTTGGTATATTTGGCCATGGATGATCAATTTGAGTGGGGGGAATGTTTAGGATTGATTTTGAATAATTTTGGGTAATTTAGGCAATTTTGCAAATTTTGGGCAATTTTGCAAATTTTGGGCAATTTTGCAACTTTTGGGCAATTTCAAGGGCATTTGGTAGGCTTGGTGGCCTGGGGTCAAAAATTGAAATTTTGGGAAAATGAAGCTTGATCAAGTGTGAGTGAAATGAAATCATTTTGGTTGAGCCATGAAGCCATATTAAGCCCACAAGAGCCATGAGAGGACTCATTTGAGGCATTCACTATGTTGTTCCTAACCCTCTTAGCCAAGGGCCTAGGGGTTAAGGTCCATCCATATGAATTACCTACATGAGTCAGGGAGTCAAGCTAGGTATGAATGGTTTAGATTTGGAAGTACTACATGAGTCGGAAGTCGCTAGTATGAATGGTTTTAGGATTTGGAATGTGTGTGAAAGTGTAATGTGTGCAGGTCAACCCTCACTAGCACCAGTGCCACCTGTGGTAGTCCTAAGGCCAAAGAGTCCTATAGGAACTCATCCTTTAAACCTTCACATTTGATCTTAACCCTCCCAAAGTGACTTAGGGGTTTACAATCAAACTTATGGGGTTTGTAGGGAGTTAAGAGGTGTTTGAATTTCTAAGTGGTGGGTTCCATTTCTAGTCCTCTAAGATAGTCAAAAGGAAAGCCTAAGGCTAGATCCTAAGTACTAAGGAGAGAGAAGAGAAAAAGACCTCATCAAAAATGAGGTCAACACTAATTCATTTGAGCTTAAACCTGCTATTATCCAAATTGTACAAAAGATAATTTTGGTGGAACACCGAATGAAGATCCTAACTTACATCTTGCTAGTTTTCTAGAGTTGTGTGATACATTTAAATATGATGGAGTGTCAAATAACGCTGTCAGGCTTAGACTTTTTCCTTTTTCATTAAAGAATAAAGCTAAGGCATGGTTAATTTGTTAGCACATGGATCTATCAAAATTTGCGAACAAGTATCACAAAAAATTTTGTTAAAATACTTCTCTCCATAAAAAACTCCTAAGCTTAGAAACGATATTACATCTTTCTGTCAGTTTGAAGGGGAGTCAATATATGAAGCTTGAGAGAGATTTAAAAATCTCCTTAGGAAGTGTCCACAATATGCTTTACCGGATTGGTTAATAATTCAAACATTTTATAATAGATTAGTGAGATATCTTAGATTAATTATTGACGCTGCTGCTGGTGGATCATTAATGTCAAAAACATTTGATGAGGTATATTCTTTAATTAAAGAGAGGCTACTAATAATTTTCAATGGCCTTCTAAACGAGTAAATCCAAAAAGAGTAGCTAGTATTCATGATTTTAAGAAAATATCTATGTTGGCTTCCCAAATTTCTCTGATTTTAAATAAAATAGATCAATTCAGAATGAAATATTCTCAAACACCTCCGGTGTTAGAGGAAAATTCATTGGGACAGATAATAGATTCTCAATTGTCTTATGAGACTATGAATGCTATAAATAATATACCGAACAAACCTTATTCTAATTATTATAATCCAAGTTGGAAAAACCACTCAAACTTAAACTGGAATAATAACACTGTTATTATTAATCTGCAGTGGGGGAAAATTTCTGTGAAGCCATTGGGAAATTCGAACAACCAGGGAAACACTAATTATAAGCCTTTTTATCCTCTAGATTTCAACAGTAACCCGCAATTTAAGGAAAAGAAGTTGCCTGAAGAATTGATATTAAAAATGAGTAATCAATTACAAATTCAAGGGAATCAATTACAAAGTCATGAAGCTACTATTAAAATTAATAAAAATCAATTATGACATATTGCTACTGCACTCAGTAATAGACCTTCAGGAATTTTTCCTAGTAATATTGAAATTAACCCTAAAGATCAAAATAAAGAACAAATTAAGGGTATACAGTTAAGATGTGGAAAATAATTGAGATTAAGAGTGCAAAAAGAAACATAAGTTGAAAAAGAGAAAGTGGAAACTGAAAAAAGACATTATAATATATATTCAGATTTAGAACATCCGCTTAAACTGATGAAAATTACTGTAGAAAGAACACCACATCCATTTCCTCAAGAATTGAAGCAACAAAAGAGAGATAAATAAACTCAAAATTCCTAGAAATTCTAAAAAAATAACAGTAAACATACCCTTCATTGAATCCTTAAAACAAATGCCTAATTATGTGAAGTTTATGAAGGATATACTAAGTAAGAAAAAGAAGTTTACAAATAATGAGATTGTTGCACTCAGTGAAGAGTGTAATGCAATTATTCACAGAAAGCTTCCTAAAAAACTCAAAGATCCTGGTAGCTTCACTGTACCTTGTGCTATTGGAGAAAATTTTATTGGAAGAGCCTTATGTGATCTGGGAGCTAATATTAATCTCATGCCTCTATCAACTTTTAAAAGGTTGGGAATAGGAGAAATTTCCCTTACCTTAGTAACTCTTCAGTTAGCTAATCATTCTATTACTTATCCTAAAGGATTTGTAGAAGACATTTTAGTAAAGGTTGATAAATTTGTTTGTGGATTTTATTATTTTAGATATGGAGGAAGATAAAGAAATTCCTATCATTTTGGGAAGACCATTCCTTGCAACTGGAAGAGCTATGATGGATGTTCAAAAATGAGAATTAACTATGAGAGTTAATGATCAAGATGTGACATTTAATATAACAAAAGCTATGAAATACCCCGCAACAGAAAAAATGATCAATGCTTTCGAATGAAAATTTGTGACTAATGTATTTCAAAGTTTTTACTTCATTGAGTTTCAATCTTTTCTTTCTCAACTAAATACTTAAGAATTTCTTATTTTAAAATATAGTTTTCCTTACTTTAAATAGTTAACTATATTCTTATCCTCTTATACCAAATATCTTAATCTACACACTTAGTTTAATTACTAGAAATATTTCTTTTAACTTTTCTATAATAATTAAATAATTTAATTCTAGTTTACTGAATTAAATTCATTACAGAAAATTATTTTATAATAATTTTTGAAAATATAAATTGAGAACAATTTAATAATTAAAATTTTATTTTTTTTCCTCCCCCAAACTTAAATTTTTCTATCTATTTATATAGGGTGAAAAGAAAATAAACTGTGAATCTAAATCATACCTTCGTGCTTTAGGTATTTTTCATTTTTGAAGTTCTGCAAGTTCTTTTCTTCACTTAATTAACTTGTGCTGTTAATAACTTTCTACACATATATACTATCAAAGAAATTTCTGGGTAAATAAGTTTTGAAATAAGTACAACTTCTAACACAATTTATACCACAACATAACACAACATCCACATATATTTCACATATCCAGTTTCAGAGTTTACAACCAAAAATTGAAATATTAAAATTTAAAAGCCACACAAATTTAATTTATACAACAATATTAAAATGTCTTACACAACATAATAATCAAAGTTCATAAACTAAACATCAATACTGAATCTAAGAAAACAAACAAACAATCACATAACATAAATACCTAAGCATAGAATCTAATCATCAACATTAAAATCCCAAACTATATCTTCATCTCCTTGTTCAGCAGGTGGAGTAGGCTGGTAGTGAGTATAACGGGGGCACTCAGGAAATATAACATCAGGCTCTCCTCTCCGATAACGATTCTCAGCATCATAGTAGGCTATCTCAAATTCAGAATGTCTCTGGAGATAATCACTATAATAATCATGCCTTCGCTCTAATCCTCCAATCCTCTGATCAATATGCTCTAATTTTTCTTCAATCTTTTCAAAACTTTTTTACTGTAGGGCCATTTCATTCATCAAATCATAAAGGGTAGGAGAACTATAGGTTGGAGGGTCATAACTGGTAGAGAGAATATCCTTACTAGTTGAAGGTGCATAGCTCCTAGTCCCAGATCTCCTTCCTTTGTGGGATTCATAAGTCTTTATATTAGCCTGGGTAATGGGTTTCATAGGTTCAACCCATTCCTCATCATCTCTAGCCTCTACTCCAGACAATTGGCAGATTGCATAAATTAGACCAGGATGTCCTAGTCCTCCTCCATTTTCACTTTTTGTAGTGGCTAATATATTTTTGTAAATAATACTTCCCACATTAATACTTATGTGGTTCTGAATACAAAAATTTAGATCCGCTCTATCTCTTGTTACTTCACTATGGTGATAGGTACTTAACAAAGTAGATCAAATAAAATAATGCCAAGCTTTAGAGGTTGTATTTAACATAGACAGAGGGAAATTTACTCGTTCACGCTGCTTAATTTTCCAAGTCCTTTTCCCATAAGTGAGAAAGTTAATCACCTCCTCCAGCGGTCATTCCATTGTTCCAAAAGTATCATATTCACTGGTATGAAGATCTTGTACTTCGTAGAAAGCATTTATTCTTGCAGCATTAAAATCAATTAAAAATCCTCTAACCTTTATTGGTACATCTTCCATCTCAGTTAGGTTGGCATAAAATTCTTTTACAACTTCAACTGCAACCTTGTTTGTTGTATAACAGAAATTTTCCCATCTTCTCTCTTTTATCATTTGTTCTACTTCTCCTCCCAGATTCTTAAAGACTTTGTCCTGAATGCATTTTCTTGCTTTGATATTAAAGTTGTATCTTGATTAAGCTTTAGCATTCACGAACCGTGTTTCTTCATAATCTAGTCGCCTCTTCTGTCGTGGAGCCATTTCTCGATCTATCAAATTTACAAAAATCTTGACTAAACTTCAAAATAATACTAGAATGGCTTCCAAAGGTGACTTAAAATAATCTAAAATGAATTCCACGGATTTCTTCCAACTATATTTTTCTATATTTTAATTTTTTTCAAAATTCCCAAATGTGGAAGAAATACTCGGTGAAAATAAAAAATTTTTGCATGGGTGTGAAACTCTTACCAAGGGAAGATAAAATCTGGTGTCAAAATGTGTTTATATTGCTCCAAATCCATGATCTCTCAAGCCCTAGGTCGGTTTTTCGAAGTTTTGAGGAAGGGGATGATGAATAGTGACGGTTGACCTCTCAAAATAAAGTGTTTTTTGGGATCTCACCGTCAGCAGGAAAAATCTCGCCGTCGGCGAGCTAATTAATTTAAATAGGCTTAAAGTTTCGGGAAAATCTCGTCGCGGCGGCATCGTTCTCGCTGTCGGCTGGATTTATCTGGAATTAATATTTTTAATATTTATATTGTTTTCAATTTATTTTAAGCATTGATAATGTCCGATCAATCAACTAAATACATTTTATTGTGATTAGATACTATTTTAACTCACATAAATTCACACAACACAAAACATAACAATTTTATATATGAAATCCAAGTTTTTACAATAAGCATACACTACACTTACTTAACACATAAAATCCAGCGTCGCCATCCAAACCACAGTACTTAAGATGCTGAGACTAAACAAACAACACATAATCTCATCTATACTGAGATCAAATCTTAAAATCTAAAATATCAAAAGTGCAAATTTCATGAAAATTAAATTCAAACTAACTCAACACATAAACAAATACAAATGTCTTCTACTCGTCAGTGTCTATGCTAAATTCATCTCTGATATCTCCGATAGAACGTAGATGAACGAATAGATTGTAGAAAGGCCTGTAAGGGAATTCTTCCGTAGAATCTTATTCAATCCATCCTTTCTTTCTCAAAAGTCTTATGAAACTAGCTTCAAGATGTCCAGAATAATCGAAGTGTTCCTTCATCCTCCAATCAATATGATCAAATAAATCAGAGATATTATTAATGAAAGTCATCACGTTTTGTACCTCTTTTTCCAATCCTTTGAGTTTTCATAAGATCAGATTTGTTTTATCAGGAAAGGATCTGATTGAAAGAGAGTTTTGAGATGCTTGATCCGCAGTAATAGTTGTCTCATTATTGTTATCCAGAGTAGGAAACATATCAGTTGGATCTAATGGTTTCCAAGGTAAAAGTACTTTTTCCCAGGCTTCATAAGAAACTTGATACTGACTGCATAATGCAAAAATTGTTGAAGGATGTTCAAGCCCATAGTTCGATCCATGCACAATCAAGCCTAAGGCAGACTTCACAATAATTGAACCAACATCGATAGATAATCCCGCTTAAATACAATAATTCAGAATTGCACATTCCTTATAAACTTTGTTTACCATCATAATGGGTAATAATTTTGAAGAAATAAAGAAGTGTCATTGTTTAGAGACGGGGTTTAGAAGTGATGCAGAAAAGCTAACATACCCGTCTTCTCTTGTTTCCCAATCTTCTGATTCATCAGTCAAATATCGATATATCTCATTTATATTATTTCTTGTAGGAACAAAATTGGAATAGTGGCAAACAGGTGTATTTTCAATTGAATATAACTCATTGATTCTAGAATGAGTGAAAGTTGCCCATCTGTCTCGCACATAAACGCGTCCGTTGTTGATTCCATGAAGATTGGAGTAGAACTCTTTTACGAGGGGGATGACTACTACAGAAGTTATATAGCATAATACCTCCCAACATCGTCGCATAATCATCTCCTCGATAGATGTTGTCGAATTCTCTACTCCTATATTCACAAATCCTCTTTCTTTGATTAATCTCTTCTTCATCATAACTTTGTTGAAGATTCGCTGGGCCTCATAACTGACAAACTTTCTTCGATTAAGCACTCAGAATCTAGTGATTTCAAGTGGATTGGATGCCATAATGATGAGTTTTTGTGGAGTTTCAAATCGTTTTCAAGAAGTAAATGGTTTAGATTTCGCGTTTTAGGTGTTCTTAAAGAGTTAAAATGCTTAGAATCGCCAGAAACAGTCAAAATAACTCCCTAAATCGCTCATCACCGATCTCGCCGTCGGCGGGATTCTTAAAAATATGAACTGAATTTGGCGGGCAAAACTTGTCGTCGGTAGCGTCGATCTCGCCGTCGGCGGGTTAAGGAAAAATTGCCAGTTTCTCTCTGGTCTGAATGCTTTCCAATTTTTTCTATGTATCTAATATCGTGATGATTATAAATATAAATTTGAGTAGTAGAATTCATTTTATACCAAAAATATTAATAATTCAAATAAATATACAATTATTACATTAAAATAAAGATCACTATGGGTTGCCTCCCATAAAGCGCTTGGTTTAAAGTCGTCAGCCCGACCTATTTTGGTTATTAATCAGGTTGACTGAGCATTAAAACCTCTTTAAAATTTGGTCTTTTTCCTTCAAAATATGGTTTTAATATGTTTCCATTTACTTTAAATATGTGTCCAGTCTTTTGATCTTCAATTTCTATAGCTTCATATGTAAATATTTGAGTTATAGTGAAAAGTCCTAACCATCGAGATTTTAGTTTCCCAGGAAATAATTTCAATTTTTTATTATAAAGTAAAACTTCTTATCCTAGTTCAAATTTTTTTTGGTTAATCTTCCGATCATGCCATAATTTCATTTTTTCCTTATAAATTTTATCGTTATTATAGGATTCATTTCTTAATTCTTCTAATTCATTCATCTGCAACAATCTCTTCTCACCAGCATCTTTTAAATTATAATTGAATTCTTTAATCACCCAATACGCTTTATGCTCTAATTCAACTGGTAAGTGACAAATTTTTCCATAAATAAGCCTATAAGGAGTCATTATAATCGGGGTTTTATAAGCAGTCTTGTATGCTCATAATGTAGTGTCTAGTCTTGTAGACCAATCTAATCTACTAGAGTTTACAGTTTTTTCTAGAATTTGTTTAATTTCTCGATTAGAAACTTCAGCTAATCAACTAGTTTGTGGATGATAAGAAGTCGATATTTTATGAGTAATGTTAAATTTTTCTGCCAATTTTTGAATATATTTATTCCTAAAATGGGATCCTCCATCAGTAATAATCACTCTCGGCATTCTATATCTTGTGAAAATATTTTTCATTAAAAATGTTGGAACACTCTTAGCATCACAACATGGTAAGGCATGTGCTTCAATCCATTTAAAAACATAATCAACAACAACTAATATATATGAGTTTCCAAATGAAGGAATAAATGGTCCCATGAAATCTAATCCCCAAACATAAAAAATTTCAACTTCTAATATAAAATTCAGAGGTATTTCATTTCTTCTAGATATATTACCTACTCGTTGGCATTTATCGCAAGTTTTGATATATCTATAAACATCTTTAAAAAGAGTAGGCCAACAAAATTCAGACTGTAAAATTTTATAAACAGTGTTATCAGTCCCAAAATGTCCTCCAAATTCAGAATTGTGACATTTTTGAATAATCTGTTCAGTTTCTTCATAAGGCACGCATCTTCTAATAATTAGATCCTTACATTGTTTATATAAATATGGTTCATCCCAAAAATATGTTTTAGCATCGTAAATGAATTTTTTCTGTTGTTGTAGAGTTAGCACGGGTGGTAAAATATCACTTACAATATAATTAACTATATTAGCATACCATAGTATTTTCCACTCATTTATATTATAAAGTTGTTCGTCAGAAAAACTGTCTGTAATTTTATTGTCAGTGTCAGATAATTCACAATATTCTAATCTTGACAAATGATCTACAATTTGATTATCAGTTCCCTTTCTATTAATTATTTCAAAATCAAATTCTTGCATTAGTAATATCCATCTGATTAATCTTGGTTTGGCATCTTTCTTTTGCATTAAATATTTAATAGCTGAGTGGTCAGTATGCACAATACATTTAGTTACAATTAAATAAGGTCTAAATTTATCAAAAGCATATACAATTGGTAATAATTCTTTTTCTGTAACTGTATAATTGATTTCAGGACTATTGAGAGTTTTACTAGCATAGTATATAACTTTAAAAATTTTATCATACATTTGTCCAAGAACAGCTCCTATAGCATAATCACTAGCATCACACATAAGTTCAAATGGTTTCTCCCAATCAGGTGAAACTGTTATAGGTGCTGTGAATAATTTATCTTTTAATAATTCAGAAGCATTTAAGCATTTTGTAGTGGATTCAAATTTTCTTGTCTTTTTCTAAAAGTTGGCATAAAGGTTTAGTAATTTTTGAAAAATCTTTTATATAGCGTCTGTAAAATTCGGCATGTCCAAGAAAACTTCTTACCCCTCTCACTCGTAGTAGGAGGTGGTAATTTAGCTATAACTTGAATTTTTGCGAGTCTCGCTTTCATGCCATTTTCCGAAATTTTATGCCCTAATACAATTCCTCCCGCAATGAATAAATTGATATTTCTCCCAATTTAGAACTAAGTTAGTTTGTTCGCATACCTCTAAGACTTTTTGAAGATGATCCAAGCATGCGTCAAATGATATTCCAAATACAGAGAAATCATCCATAAATACTTTTATTCCATCATCAATTAATTTACTAAATATAGACTTCATACATCTGTGAAATGTTGCAGGTGCATTACATAATCCAAAAGGCATTCTTCGAAAAGCAAATGTTCCATAAGGACTAGTAAATGTAGTTTTCTTCTGATCCTCAAGAGCAATAGTTATTTGATGATAGCCGGTATATCCATCTAAAAAACAAAAATATTTGTGTCCGGCTAGTCTATCTAACATTTGGTCTAGGAATGGTAAAGGGAAGTGATATTTCCTGGTGGTTGCATTTAATTTTCTATAATCAATACATATATGCCATCCAATAACTTGTCTTATAGGTATTAAATCATTATTTTCATTAGCTTCAACAGTCACTCCTCCTTTCTTAGGAACACAATGAATTGGGCTTACTCAAGCACTGTCTGAAATAGGATATATAATACCAATGTTTAACCATTTCAATATTTCTTTCTTGACTACATCTTTCATTATTGGTTTTAATCTCCTTTGGGGATCAACTTTTGGTTTATGTTAATTATCCAAAATAATTCCATACAGATTGAAGGACTAATTCCTTTAATATCTACTAAGGTCCAACCAAAAGCTTTCTTATACTTTTTTAATATGTCCAGAAGTTTTTTGCTCTTGTGATTCATTTAATTCTGCCGATATAATAAACTGTAAAGTTAAAGAATTTCCCAAAAATACGTACTTCAAATGAGTAGGTAAAACATTTAACTCAAGTTCAGGAGGTTTAATAATCGACAGAACTATATTCTTCAGTGTTTTCAGTAATATCCAACATCTCAAATCTTTCTTGTATATAATCTAATTTTTCATTGTTTGTTTCTTCAATTAATTTTGTATTTTCTATTTCAAGTGTATCTTCAAAGTATTCTTTAAAATGTTCATTTCGTAGATGTTCAAGAGTTTCCATTTGAAAACATTCATCTTCTTTTTCTATAGCAGGATATTTCATTGATTTTGCAATGTTAAAAGTTACTTCTTGATCGTTTACTCTCATAGTTAGTTCTCCTTTTTGAACATCAATCATACCTCTTCCAGTAGCTAAGAATGGTCTCCCTAAAATTATGGGTATTTCTATATCTTCCTCCATATCTAAGACAATAAAATCCACTGGAAAGATAAATTTATCCACTTTTACTAACACATCTTCAATAACTCCTTTAGGATATGTCACTGAACTATCAGCTCACTGAAGAGTTACTGAAGTAGGTGAGACTTCTCCTGATCCTAATCTTTTAAAATTTGATAGAGGCATATGATTTATGCTGGCTCCCAAGTCACATAAAGCTTTTCCATAAAATTTTTCTCCAATAGCACACGATATAGTGAAACTACCGAGATCTTTTAATTTCTCGAGAAGCTTTTTCGAATAATTGCACTACACTCTTCGCTAAGTGCAACAGTTTCATTATCTGTGAACTTTCTTTTCTTGTTTAAAATATCTTTCATAAGCTTCACATAATTGGGCATTTGTTCTAGTACTTCTACAAAAGGAATCTTTACCATTAATTTTTTCAGGATTTCATGAAATTTAGAAAATTAATTATCCTTTTTATATTTCTTTAATCGTTGAGGAAATGGTGGTGGTGGTATTTCTACATAAATTTTCATAGGAATTAGTGGATATTCTAAATTTTGATCTTGCTGATTCTTTTCTTTTTAAGTTTTCACTTTCTCTTTTTCACTTTCAGTTTCTTTTTGTATTCTTGTTTCTAATTCTTTTCCACTTCGTAACTATATTGCTTTGATTTGTTCTTTTCCTTGATCTTTAGGAATTATTTCCACATTACTAGGAAAAGTGCTAGGAATTCTATTATTAAGTGCAGTAGCGATATGTCCAAGTTGAGTTTCAATATTTTTAATTGCAGTTCCTTGATTTTGTAATTGGTTTCATTGAATTTCTAGTTGATTTCCTTGATTTTGTAAATGCTGACCCATATTTAATATTAATTCTTCCATAGATAACTTCGTTTCCTTAAATTGAGAGTTATTATTAAATCCAGGTGATTAAGAAGGTTTATAATTTGAATTTCCTTGGTTAGATGAATTTCCTAATGGGTTTACTGAGTTGTTCATCCACTGTTGATTAGCAGAGTTATTATTCCAATTAAAATTTGGATGGTTCTTCCAACCAGGGTTATAATAATTTGCATAAGGATTATTGGGTCTATTATTAATAGCATTTAAAGTTTCATATGAAGATTGAGCTTTTATAAGTTGTTCAGATGAATTTTCTTCTATTATATTAGGAGAATAATTCATTCCAAAATGATCTAATTTCTTGGATTTAGCAGCAATCTGAGAAGCTAACATAGATATTGCATCAGTCATGTATACTAGCTATTTTCTTAGGATTCAACCTTTCAGAAGGCCATTGAAAATTGTTGGTAGCCATTTCTTCAATTAATGAATAAGCCTCATCAAATGGTTTTGACATTAATGAACCTCAAGAAGCTTCATCTATAATAGATATAAGAGATCCTACTAATCTATTATAAAAAGTTTGTATAATTAACCAATCTGGTAACGCATGATGTGGGCATTTCCTAATAAGATCTTTAAATCTCTCTCAAGCTTCGTATATCGATTCTCCATCAAACTGACTAAAAGATGTTATGTCATTTCTAAGTTTTGCAATTTTTGAAGGAGAAAAATATTTGGATAGAAATTTTTGTGATAGTTCTCCCCAAGTTCTAATAGATCTAGGTGCTAACGAATTTAACCACATCTTAGCCTTATCCCTTAAAGAAAAAGGAAAAATCCTAAGTCTAACAGCATCGTTAGATACTCCGTCATATTTAAAAGTAGCACAAAGTTCTAAAAAAGCTAGTAAGATGTAAATTAGGATCTTCATTTGGTGAACCACTAAATTGATTATTCTATATTATTTGGATAATTGCAGGTTTAAGCTCAAATGAATTAGCCGCTACATCAGGATTTTGGATAGTTAAATGAATTTCATCTAATGTAGGGTTAGCGTAATCTCTTAAAGGTCTGAGTTGATTTATATTTTCAATTGCTGGATTATTTGCCATTTGAGTTAAATTTATAGTTTCTTTTTTTTGTTTTCTAATTCTTTTAATAGTGCGCTCTAATTCCAAATCGTAAGGTATTAAACTTTTGGTTCCAAATTTACGCATACACTATTTAAATAGATTTTAAAAAAAAAAATAGTCCGTTACTCTAGTAATTATCTTTAATAATTATTTTATTAATTACCCTAATAATTACTTTACTTCCCCAGCAACGGCGCCAAAAACTTGACCTAGGGTCGGTAGGCAGCAAGGTTTATATGATTGCGGAGCTTATATTATATATTTTTATGAATGATTATCAGAATAAAATTAACAATTGTGTCCTCCCCCACTTTTATCAACACAAGTATACGTATCATTCAAGTAATAAAGGGCTCTAATGGAGTCCTAGATATCGATCCCACAGGGAAGTTTAGAGATTAAGAACTAATTTCAGCAGATGCAATTACTATATAGTGTACGGAAATAAAGAACGCTTATACTAAACTCTATTACTTAATTTTTAAATAGAAGATTGCAATTTAGAAAAAGTATATTTCTCCTTGTTAAGAGAATTAAGTGAATGAATAATTAAATTAGTTTAGAATTATATTGTGCCAAATAGGAGCATTCATATTCTTTACCCTTTGGTTCAAGCATAAAGAACATTGACAAATCGTATGCTTGGTTACTGAATATGTGGCTAGGCTGGGAGGATACCGGCTACCACTTCGGAGCTCCCACGTTCCCCTAGCCTGAGGGCTAACATCTACACTTCAGCTCCCAAACGATAGGACCGAATTAAAGATTTTAGTCTATCACACTAAAATATCCAATTCTACGCCCGATAAATAATATTTCCTTTTTTATTTGCACCCTCCTTCCAAGCCTTTTGACTTCCCAGAATCTTCGATGTAATCTTTACTATAGTTAATAATTCAACATATTTTAACAATTCAATTGGCCAAATTGAAAGTAAAGTAAGATTTAAGTAAAAAGATTATCACAATTTTATTTAATATTTTTAGGCACAACTAATTCAATTCCTCATTTCACAAAATCTCAATAACAAGGAAAAAGACAGAGAAAACTACTCAGAATGCATAGGAAAAATAACATGAAACTTGGATTTCATTTAAAGTTATAAAACAATAAATAAAAAGTTATCTCGAATATTCTCTCCAAGCAGACTCCTTGAAGTTCCTCTAACTCTTTCTTCTTGTACAACACACTTAATTATACTTACTAATATACTCTTAAACACACCAATGCACACACAATAGACTCACCACACGCTACTGACTTCCACAGGACACACACTTTTCAGCCTAAATTCGTCTATATTTAAAGAAGAATGAATATATCCAAAGGTTGCTTAAGTACCTCTTCAAAAAGCGTTCAGATTCAATGTATTTAGCTTGAACCGACCTTCTCGCCTGTATAAAAAATATATTTAACATAGAAAATACCTTCATATAAAATTGGTATGAATTTCTTAATACATTTTCCTGTGGTCACCAACTACAGTGAGAAGGGTAAGAAGTTTCTTAGGACATGCTGGGTTTTACAGGCGTTATATTGAAGCTTTTTCAAAAGTTACTAAACCTCTATGCCAACTTTTAGAAAAGATATGAAATTTGATTTTATTAAAGAATGTTTAAATGTCTTTGAACTATTAAAAGAAAAATTAATCACTGCCCCTATAATTGTTCCACCTAATTGAGAGAAACCATTTGAACTTATGTGTGATATCAGTGATTATGTAATTGGAGTTGCTTTAAGATAAAGGTATGATAAAATGTTTAAGATTATTTACTATGCTAGTAAAACTCTTAATGAAGCTCCAATTAATTATACCACAACGGAAAGAGAATTATTAGTTATTTTGTATGCTTTTGAAAAATTTAGATTGTATTTGATTGGAACTAAATGTATAGTGTATACGGACCATTCAGCTATCAAATATTTAATGCAAAAGAAGGATGCTAAACCAAGATTAATCAGATGGATACTTTTAATGCAAGAATTTGACTTTGTGATCGTAGATATAAAATGAACTGATAATCAAATAGCCGATCATTTGTCTAGATTGAAACAATATAGATTATCAGAATTTGAGAAGGAAAATACATAAACCTTTCCTGATGAATAACTTTATAACATTAAGAAAAGAAATTTACCTTGGTATGTTGATATTGTGAATTATATTGTGAGTGATATTTTGTCACCTAGATTAACAATGTAACAACAAAAGAAATTTAAATATTATGCTAAATTTTACTTTTGAAATGAACCATACCTATATAAACAATGTAAGGATCTTATAATTAGAAGATGGGCGCCTTATGAAGAGATTGAAAAATAAATCAGAAATGTCATGATTCAGACTTTGTAAGACATTTTGGAATTGATAAAAGTGCACATAATATTTGTAATATGGATTTTATTAGTCTACTCTTTTTAGGGATGTTTATAGAAATATTAAATCATGTGATCGATATCAGAGTTAATATTTCTAGAAGAAATGAAATGCCTCTAAATTTTATATTAGAAGTTGAGATCTTTGATGTTTGGGGATTGGATTTTATGGGACCATTTACTTCTTCATTTGGAAATTTATATATATTGGTTGATGACTGTCTCAAAATGGATCGAAGCAATTGCTTTACCTAGATGGATGCTTGAAGTGTTTCACAATTCTTAATGAAAAATATTTTTACAAGGTATGGAATGCCGAGAGTGATCATTACTAATGGTGGATCTCATTTTAGGAATAATCGGATTCAGAGATTGGTTGGAAAATATAATATTACTCATAAAATCTCTACTGCTTATCATCCCCAAACTAGTGGTTTAGCAGAAGTGTCTAATCGTGAAATTAAATGAATTTTGGAGAAAATTGTGAATCTTCACAAATTAGACTGGTATGTTAGATTAGATCTTGTATTATGGGCATATAGGACTGATGGCGACAGGATATAAGAAATGTCGATTAAATTTTGTGTGCCGTCAATTTTCAATGTCATGTCAATGTCAAGGAGTCGCCACTCTGTTTAATATTGCCCTAATCTTATTTCTATAAATCCTATAAAGGAATTAAGAAATTTAGGGCTAATAGAAAATAATAGAAAAATGATGTTTATGATAATCCTTATAAAAGAAGATTTTAGAATGTCATATCCTAAAATTTCCATATAAGGAACATCACGAAGTTTTAACCAGAGATTTCTAGATGTGATATCTATCGTGGGTTCTTTTAATTCTCCTATAGAAGAAAACTCCTATAGTTAATTACATCTTAGGTAATTTATAATTGCCTAAGAAAACTTTTGATTAATGTTGATCACTTGTTTTCTGGAAATTTTTGTTTTTAAGGAAAGATGTATCCACTATAAATCCTAGATGTCATTTTGTCATGTCAGTTTTATGTCATTTTGTTTTGTTGTTTGTCCTTTTTTTGTTTTAATGTCTGTCATTTTTGTGGCTATCCTAAAAGTTTTGGTTTTGTTTTGGTTTTGTCGTTGTTTTGTTTTGTTTTGTCAATGCCGTTGTTTTAATGTAATTGTTGTTCGTCTCATTTCTAGAATGTCGTCCTGCAAAATTGTGTTAGCACACACTCTATAACATGCAAAAGAAATCTAAACGAAAGTTGTCTTCATCCAACAAAGAAAACATCATCAAAAATAATAAGAATGTTCATTGTTTCAGAATTGTAGGATGTCCAAGTTTGATTTGAAATGTTGATTTAGTATGTCTTGAATGTCAGTTTATGTCATTTTTTATTTGAAATGTAGGATTTATGTTGATTTTTTTTGTTTGAAATGTCGGATTTATATCGGTTATGTCGATTTATGTTTGAAATGTCAAATTTATGTCATTTATGTTAATTTGTGTTTGAAATGTCAAATTAATGTCGATTATGTCGATTTGTGTTTGAAATATTAAATTTATATTGATTATGTCAATTTGTGTTTGAAAAGTAAAATTTATGTCGTTTATGTCGATTTGTGTTTGAAACGTCAAATTTATGTCATTTATATCGATTTGTGTTTGATCTTGTCGATTTAGATTTAATTTGGGTTGATCCTAAAATTTATGTCGATTTGGATTTGAAATTTTATGTCGAGTTAAGTTTGATATGGGTCAAACTTAAGTTTTGACTTGAATTCAATATAAGTTTAAACCTAAATTTTGAGTTCAAGACCATTTGGAAAGTTAGATTCAATATAGATTGAATCTAATTAACTTGAGTTCATGTCTGTTTGAACTTAAGTTAAGATTTAAAGTTAGATTCAATGTAGATTGAATCGAATTATCTTGAGTTCATGTCTGTTTGAACTTAAGTTAAGATTTTAGATTCAATATAGATTGAATCTAATTAACCTAAGTTCATGTATGTTTGAACTTAAGTTAAAAGTAAGGTTTAATTAAAATAGACCTAATTAAGTTTTAAGCCTTGTTTAAATAGTACTTAAAGGTTAATTAAGTCTAAATAGATTAGACTTAATTAGAATTATAGACCATCTAAGTCCTTTTTAGGTAAGGCTTAAGGTTTAATTAAGTCTAAATTAAATTAACCGAGATTTGAAATTATTTGGATTTTATTTGAGTAAGTTTTAAGTATTAATTAATTCCAGTAAGTTAGATTTAACTTACTTAAACCTTAGTTAATTAAGTCTAATGTAGTAAACTTAATTATGATTTATGTTTGATTAAATATTAGTTGATTAAGGTTTAATGATTTAATTAAGTCTAATGTGGTAGACTTAATTATGGTTTAGTTTTGATTAAACCTTAGTTGATTAAGGTTTAATAGTTTAATTAAGTCTAATTTGGTATACTTAATTATGGTTAATTTTGATTAAACCTTAGTTGATTAAAGTTTAATAGTTTAATTAAGTCTAATGTGATAGACTTAATTATGGATTAGATTGGATTAAACCTTAGTTGATTAAGATTTAATGGTTTAATTAAGTCTAATGTGGTAGATGACACTTTACGACTTTCTGTATATGCAAGAATTTATGAACTTAGATTTATATATTTATAATGATTTTGTAAAGTCTCAATTTCAAACGCAAGTATACGTATTGCTCAAGTAATACAGGGCTCTAGTGGAGTCCTGGTTATCGAACCCACAGGGAAGATTAATTGAAGTAATTAATAGATTTTCAAATTAAAAGTAATTATAATTTTTATTTCTTTTCAAAAATCAGATTTTAAGTTTAATGAAATTTCTACTAGATGTAAGTAAAGCAGCAATAAAATAAAGGTTAATGCAAATATAAATAAACAACATTCTCCTTTTTAACTAATCCAAGATTTTTCAAAATAACTATCATTCGTGGAGAACTTGAGATTATGGTATTGTGCCAAATAGAAACAATCATATTCTTTACATTTGCCCGATAGTATAATGAACATTGGTTATTCTATAGATTCATTCAGGATGTATTATTAGTAGAATGGGTTAATCTAAGCTCACACTTCTAGATGTCCAAGGGTAGCTATGGTCGACCCTACTAGTGACCTATTCCCTTTCTATAAATCAAATTATTAGAATTTAGTTTGTCACTCTAAAAACTAATCAATTCTACGCCCAATAAATAATATCTCCCTATTTATTTGCACTTCACCATGAATAACTCACTCAAGGCCTTCGATTACCCAAGGATTCATGTGATATCTACTAGTTAACAACTCACTCAGAATTCTTCAACAAGTTTTAACACTTTAAATGACCAGTTTAAAAAGTAAATTAAGATTAGGTATTAATATTATCGCAATAATTTTAAAAATTTAAGTTAAGTTTTCCAACTAAATCAAATTATCTTATTATATTTTTATTGTTGATAGGAGAAATAAAAGTAACTACTCAGAACACATTGAATTCACACAATAAAACATATTTATAAAACTTTGAATCAAGTTACAAATACTTATCTGGAATGTTCCTTCAAGTGATCCTTTGACTCCTACTGACTCCAATGCAAGGTACAAGAATTCAACAACAACAACACTTACAAACTCTCACTTACTACTCAAGGAATTGAGTAGTAACACTCAAAATAACTAAAATAAACTCACTAAATACTTAAGAAGAAAATATGGTGGCTCTCTAAAACTATCTCCGGATACTGGAGATCTAGGAGGGGCATCATTCTCTGTAGAAATGTCTCCTATTTATAGAGCTTCAAAAATGACCAGGGGTTGCTTAAGGCACCTCTTCAAAATTCTTCTAAATTCAATGAATCTTCTAGAAAGTAACTGTGGCGCCTAGGCACCGGAATCTGGCACCTAGGAGTCGGACTCCATGACCAAGTCTTCGCACCTCTTTACTTTGGATCGCACCTCTTCGCGATTAAAACTGTTTTCTTGTGTCCATATGCATTGTATCACATGTCCTATGTATCAGGAGTAACTTCCAATCTTCTAGAAGGTCTGATAACCGCTTAACACCATTAAAATAACTGCCCAAAGTTGTCAAAAATCTTAACTTCTTTAGTATTGAACTGGCGCTTAGGCGCCGGGTTCTGGCGCCTAGGCGCCAAACCTATAATTTTGGCAACTTTCCTTTTTAACTTTATTTTTGCTCCTTTTTGCTCCTTTTTGCTCTTTTTTCCTTCTTGAACTCTTTTTTTATCACCTATATCTAAAAACATAAAAATATCTTGCATTAAAGCATAATATCCTTAAAAATTGAATCATAAATAAGGCATAAAATAGGTACTTGTTAAGTGGATCAATTTCTCCCAAACTTAAACATTACTTGTCCTCAAGTAACCCTTTTTATTACATAAATTGTATAACATCTGGAATGAAGTTTAAATATTTAAGAATCCTTGCAATTTTTGGTTTTATAAATGCTCTAGCAAATCATTAACAAAATTTCACTAATTAAGGTTAATTTTAAGAATTTAAAGAATACTTAACTACCAAATCATAAGAGTTTAAAATTTTCATTTATTTCAAGAATAATTGTAATTTATCATATTAAGGTCACATAGATAATTTACAAGAAAAAGTCTTTTATGAAAACTTTTCTAATAAAGATGTTTGTACATAAAAATTAAGTTAAAAATGTAATTAGTTTTCTTCCTATAAGATAATTTAAGTGAAGCCAATTTTTGATTAGGCATCTCCTCAAGCTTGTCCTCACATTTCTTTTTTTGCTCTTTTCTTCTTTTCTTTTTTTTCTTTTTTTTTAAGGATATTTTTCATTCCTCCGTTTTCTTAATTTGTGAGGATTACTATATTTAGATAGTCTGTTAAAGGTTTTGAACTTCACTATCCTTAACTTATATTTAAAAATTTATATATTTTCACTTAATGAATATGACATTCATAATAAGTATTTTTCAAAAGATATTTCAATCTTTCCTTTTTCAAGTAATAATTTTGATTCCTTAGTATTTCAAGAATACAATTCTCTTTACTATAAATAGAAAAGAAAAAAATTAATCTTATTATTCTTTAAGTTAAATATTATTATTCTTAAAATCAATCAAAATTATTGAAATTTTAGTTAAGTCTACTAAATTATTTATAAATTCAAAAATTTAAGTAATCTTAAATAGATTTTTCATTCCTTATGTTATGTTAATATTTTAAAGAAAATATCAGTACATTAAGGACAAATAATATTTAAATTTCAAAGAATTTTCCCTTCCCCCAAACTTCAGCTTTAGTATAAATATGAATCATAAAATTTTCTAAAGCATGAGAGAAAGAAATAAACAGGAATTTATCTAGGTACAATGATGATATAGTAAGGAAAAAACTCATTTCTACTTCTACAAATGTATTAATATGTATGTATCAGAAATGATTAAGCATATATAAAAAAGTTTGCAGAGCAGGAGTTAATTTCTACAATTTTTTTTATTTTTATTTTATAAAACATGCAACATTACTAACTATTCAGGATTACTAACAGTAGGCTGAAACAGAAACAAACATTTATCATAGAAAATAATTCATAGAAAACATTAATCTTATTATTCTTTAAGTTAAATAATTATATTCTTAAAATCAATTAAAATTATTGAAATTTTAGTTAATTTTACTAAAATATTTATAAATTCAAAAATTTAAGTAAACTTAAATAATTTTTTCATTCCTTATGTTATGTTAAAATTTTTAAAGAAAATATCAGTACATTAAGGACAAATAATATTTAAATTTCAAAGAATTTTCCCTTCCCCCAAACTTCAGTTTTGGTATAAACATAAACTATGAAAACTTCTAAAGTATGAGAGAAAGAATAGCATATTTTTACCAGGAATTTTTCTAAGTATATGAAAAATAATCTAGAAAGGGAAATTTTATTTCTACATATGCTTTTTATGAATATAAAAGAAAGGTCTAAGCGTATATAGAAATATTTTAGTAAGCAGGACCAATTTCTACAAAAATCATATTTTTTTATTTTTTTATAATAATTTTAAACAAAAATTACTAAACTAAACAGGTGTTCTGATCACTATACTAACACAGAAATAAAACATCTCATTACAGAAATAAACTTTAACAATCCAACAATCATTAATACAACAATAAGTGTCTCAAAACAATGCATCAATCATAAAAACAAACAAATCATCACATACATACAAAACTAACACAGTAACAAAACATAATATAAATAACACAAATACACAATCCTATAAATCTACTCATCACTAGCTATGTCCTCATCCTCATCATCATCAAAAGAAAAATCTACATTGTTGTTATGGATATCAAATGGTGAGAATCTAGGGCAGGTTGGGAACTGAACTGAATGATCACCCTTTAGGAATCTAACAAGAGACTTGGAATATTCTGCATCAAAATCACTCTTCCTCTGGGTGTACTCAAAAGATGATCCAATTTCAAATCTATAGTATCGACTCTACACTGGGTCAAAAGCAACATATTCAGCTGCTCTATAAATTTCTCATGCATATTCTCCCAAAAACTAGATGGTGGCTCAGCAGCAGAAGTAGAGGGTCCAGAAGTAGAAGTTCTACTAGAAGTAGGTAATGAACTAGAGGATACGATAGAACTCTTACCTCGAAGTTGATCATAAATACTGACACTTTCTCATCCAATGGTCTTGGTGGACTTTAGATTCTCCTCTGAAAGCTCAGCAACAACTCCAGCGCTTTCGCATAGAGAATAAATCAGAGATGGGAATCCCCAATCCCACAGAAGTGCTAGAACGAGAAGTGGCCTCTACAGAATCATAAATAATACTCCCAACATCAATTGGCTTCCTCTCATGTATGCAGTAGTTGAGGATAGCTCTGTCCTTTGTGACCTCACTCAAATGGTTGGATGGAAGGAGGCGAGCAGAAATAAAGTAATGCCAAGCTTTAGAAACACCATTTAGCTTAGAAGATGAAAAATTTACCCATTTTTAGTTCCAGATCTTCCAAGCTCCAGTACCATATGTCAAGTATGTAATAATCATTTCCAAATCTCCCTCAGATGGAGATAATCCATAATAATAGCATTCGATGTTTGATGGCAGGCCGTATAAAATGTTGATTCTCTCTAGAGTAAATTCTACTCCAACTCCTCTCACGAAGATCTCGTAATCTTTGGTATCCATGAAATTTGCATAAAATTCCCTGACGACAAGGATAACAGCAACAACAGTGAAGTAACAGAATCGTTGCCAGTTCAGTGCAATGATCGTATCTTCAATCCTTCCACCAGGATTGTATAAACTCCTCTCCGAGATAAACTTTCTTGTCGTAGTAAAATTATTATAACCAAAATGTGCTGGGGCAGTGGTAAACTTGCTACGATCAAAATTTTCTCATTCTTTCCATAGCTTAGATTTTGGAGCCATCTAAACGTAAGAGAAAGAAAACGCAAATAAATTAAAGGATCAAAAGAATAAGCTTATTTAAGCTTTAAAAAGCTTAAATAAAGCTTCAAATCCATGGAATAAACTCCAAAAATAAAAAATTTTCAATTTTGCTCAAAAGTTGAAAAATCCATGGTGAAAATAAAAAATAAATGGATTAGAAGGTAGATCTGACCTCAAGATGAAAAAATCGAGTGATTTCAAGCACAAAAACTCGAAAATCTAGCCTAAAATCGGATCTCTAAGGTTGATTTTCGTGAAAATTGGAAGAAGAAGGGAGCTTAGGCATCGTTGATGGCGTCGGTGGGTTTAAAAACCCAACTTTCGGGTGTAAACCGACTTTCGGGTGTAAACCGAACCAGCGCTTAGGCGTCGAATTCTGGCGCCTAGGCGCCAGACTCGCCTTACCAAAAATTCGATTTAAAAATTGTATTTTCCACAAAAACTTAACAAATTCAACTTCTAATTACTCACATGAGAGTATTACTCCAATTTCTAACTTCCAAACATTTCTACAAACAATTAAAATGATAAATTTGATCCAACATTCAAACACAATATATAATCAAACTCTTCAATTCCATTTAACATTTTTCCATTCCAAGCTCAAGAAATTCCAAAAAAATACTATAACAAGGTTCATCACTCTATAAACAACACAAACATTACTAATTCAAAGCAAATTCACAATCAAACAACATACTTTGAACAATGAAAGCAAACACACAATCTAAATATTTGACTCACTAAAACATGACTCAATCACACCTAAAACACACGAACAATATATTCATCTCCAAACTTTGAATTTTCATCCCTCTCGCAATGAAGTTCGCTAGGCCCGCATGGATAGAAAACTAACGTTCTTGAAAATTCCAAAGCCGTCTTTTCATCAATCCATTTGTTCTTCGCATACATCGCTACTTGAGAACCTTGAAAGGCCGTCATATGATCAAATTGAAGCTTCGTCTGCCATTCCAAGTGCTCGATTTGGTGATACATCTCATGCAGATAATTTCCAACACTTAGCAATTCTGCCTCAATCTTATCTAGACAACTGAATAATTTCTCCAAACTTACATTAATAAATCCATTGAAATAAGGTTGAGAATCTTTAGAAGACTTATCTCTTATCGCATTTCCATGATCTCCTCTCTCCATTGCTTCCAAACTTCTCTTTTCTCCTCCAAAATGAGTTGTTCTGGACGCAATTAGGTTACTTAGGGATTGGGGACGAAGGTAGGGTGATTTAAAGGATGAATTCGTGTGAAAAACTGAAGATTTTCAGTTTTTGAACGAACTGTTACTGCGGCGCTTAGGCGCCAAAATCTGGAACCTAGGTGTCGGACCATCGATACACATGGGTTATGCTGGTGCTTAAGTGCCAAGTTTGGGCGCCTAAACGTCGGAACCACGTTCGACTCTGTTTCGCCTATCGTCAAATTTACAAAGTTTCAATCTTAAAATAGGTCTATTAAAATGGTGTGATCAACACACATACATTGATTAAGATAAATTCAAATCATAAATAATCACAACGATAATATATGGGTTGCCTCCCACAAAGCGCTTGGTTTAACGTCGTCAGCCCGACCTAATCAGTTATATTAATCGGGTAGACTCAGTTCGTAAGCCTCCTTGTAAATCGGTTTCATTTCTTCCATATAAGGCTTCAGTCTTAATCCGTTAACTTTAAATATTTTTCCTATCTTGGGATCTTTAATATCCACAGCTCCATAAGGGTATACTTTCTCAATAATAAATGGCCTCATCCATTTAGATCTTAATTTTTCAGGAAAAGTCTTAAATGAGTATTAAATAATAATACTTCTTGTCCAGGATCAAATATTTTTCTTGAAATCTTTTTATCATGCAATTTCTTCATTCTTTCCTTATAAATCTTTGCATTTTCATAGGACCTATTTCTTATCTCTTCTATTTCATTCAGTTGTAACAGTCGTTTCTCTCCTGCAACATTCAAATCATAATTGAACTCCTTTATCGCCTAGTAAGCTTTATGTTCTAGTTCAACAGGTAAGTGACTATGTTTACCATAAACTAATCAATAAGGTGACATTATGATGGGTGTCTTATAAGTTGTTCTATAAGCCCATAATATAGAATCAAGTCTGTCAACCCAGTCAGTTCTTTTAGGATTAACAGTCTTCTCTAATATTCTTTTAATTTCTCTGTTTGATACTTCAGCCAATCCACTTATTTTCGGGTGATTATCAGTTGCAATTCTATGTTTAATTCTGAATTTTTCCAGTAATGATTGAATTCTTATATTTCTGAAATGACTTCTCCCATCTGTGATAATTACTCTCGGCATTCCAAATCTTGTAAAAATCATTTTCTTTAAAAATTTCAAAACACATTTGGAATCACAGTTAGGTAAAGCTACAGCTTCAATCCACTTTGAAACATAATCAACTTCTAATAAAATATATTTTTTTCAGATGGTGGTATAAAAGGTCCCATAAAGTCTAAATCCCATACATCAAAAATCATAATTTCTAATATATAGCTTAGAGGCATTTCATCTTTTCTGGATAAATTCCCCATTCTTTGACATTGATCACAAGTTTTTACATAATATCCAACATCTTTGAATAATGTAGGCCAATAAAATCCAGAATTTAAAATTTTAAACCCAGTTTTCTCCACTCCAAAGTGTCCTCAAATTCAGAATCATGACATTTTTGAATAATTGCAAAAGTTTCTTCATAAGGTACACATCTTCGAATCACAAAATCTATGCCTATTTTAAATAAATTAGGATCTTCCCAAAAATATGATTTAGAATCATTTTTGAATTTCTTAATATATTTGTTATTCAATTCATACGGTAAAATATTGCTAACCAAATAATTAACTATATCTGCATATCAAGGCGTTTGTAATCCTTGAATAACATATAACTGTTCATTAGGGAATTTCTCATTTATGTTTTCTTCAGTAATCTTCTCACTGTTATTTTTAATTCTTGATAAATTATCAGCAATTTGGTTGCCGGCTCCTTTTCTGTCCACTATTTGAAAATCAAATTCTTGTAAAAGTAGAACTCATCTTATCAATCTAGGTTTAGCATCTTTTTTAGACATTAAATACTTAATAGCGGAATGATCAGTATGTACGATACATTTGGTCCCAAGAAGATAAGATCTAAATTTATTAAATGCATATACTATTGCTAAGAGCTCTTTTTCATTAGTAGTGTAATTTATTTGAGTTTCATTAAGAGTTTTGCTAGCATAATATATAACTTTGAAAATTTTCTCATATTTTCGTCCCAAAACAGGTCCAATTGCATAATCACTTGCATCACACATTAATTCAAAAGGTTTACTCCAATTAGGTGCAACAATGATAGGTGCAGTGGTTAATTTCTCTTTTAGAATATTGAAAGCATTCAGAAAATCTTCATTAAATTCAAACTTAGCTCCTTTTTCTAATAAATGACAAAGAGGTTTAGCAATCTTAGAAAAGTCCTTTATATATGTTCTATAAAATCCAGCATGACCCAGAAAACTTCTCACATCAGAAACAGTAGTAGGTGGTTGAAGTTCAACAATAATTTTCACTTTTGCCTGATCAACTTTCATCTCTTTTTGAGAAATTTTATATCCAAGTACAATTCCTTCTGTGACCATAAATCAAAATTTTTCCCAGTTTAGAACCAAATTTGTTTTTTCACATCTTTTCAGAACTTTTGTTATATTTTCCAAGAAAGACTCAAAAGAAGTTCCAAATACTAAAAAATCATCCACAAATACTTCAATTCCTTTTTAAATTAGATCACAGAATATTGACATCATACATCTCTAAAACGTTGCAGGTGCATTACATAAACCGAAAGGCATTCTTCTAAAAGCAAATGTTCCATAAGGACTTGTAAATGATGTTTTCTCTTGGTCCTCAGAAGCAACGGGTAATTGATGATAACCAGAATATTCATCTAAAAAATAGAAATATGAGTGTCCAGCTAATTTATCCAGCATTTGATCTAAGAAAGTTAAAGGAAAATGATCCTTTCTAGTGGCGTTGTTTAATTTTCGATAATCGATGCAAGTTCACCATCCAGTAACTTGTCTTGTATGGATTAATTCATTTTTATCATTAATAATGATAGTTACTCCTCCTTTCTTCGGAGCACAATGAATAGGACTTACCCATTGACTATCCGAAATAGGATAAATAATTCCAACATCTAACAATTTTAAAATCTATTTTTTAACAACATGTTTCATAATTGGATTCAATCTTCTTTGAGGTTCAATAGTATGTTTACAATTTTCTTCCATTAAAATTATATGCATACAGATTGAAAGGCTTATTCCTCTTATGTCTGCAATAGTCCAACCAAAAGCTTTCTTGTAGTTCTTCAGAACTCCTATTAATTTATCTTCTTGATCTTTGCTTAGTTCTGAAGATATAATTATAAGTAAAGTTAATGAATTTTCAAGAAATGCATACTTTAAATGTGAATGTAACATTTTTAATTCTAGTTCAGGGGCTTTTTCAATTGAGGGTAAAAGTATATCATTTTTAGTTGTATCTAAAATTTCCCAATTATCATGAATATAATGAGTTTCTTCAAATAAATTTTCTTCATTCACTTTAGTTAATAACTCATTATATAACATTGATTCATCATTTTTTCTTCAAAAATGACTTTACATTTTTCTTGATAATTTTTTTCAATTATATAATCAAAAATATCCATCTGATAGCATTTTTCTTTGTCAGGATGCCTCATTGATTTCAGAACATTAAATGTTATCTCTTGATCATTAACTCTTATTGCTAATTCTCCTTTTTGCACATCAATCATAGCACGTCCGGTAGCTAGAAAAGGTCTCCCTAAAATAATAGGTATTTTTTTATCTTCTTCCATATCCAGTACAATGAAATCCACAGGGAAGATAAATTTATACACTTTAACAAAAACATCCTCTATAACTCCTTTAGGATAAGTAATAGATCGATCAGCTAACTGAAGGGTTATAGTGGTGGGAGAAATCTCTCCTAAATCTAACATTCGAAAGATAGAAAATGGCATGAGATTAATATTTGCTCCTAAATCACATAAGGCTTTTCCACAAAATTTTTATCCAATAGCACATGGTATAGTGAAACTTCCAGGATCTTTAAGCTTCTAAGGTAGTTTTTTTTGAATTATTGCACTACATTCTTCACTTAATACAACAGTTTCATAAGCTTCAAATTTCCATTTCTTGCTTAAAATATCCTTCATAAATTTTGCATAACTTGGCATTTGTTCCAAAGCTTCAGCAAAAGGAATGTTGATGGTAAGTTTCTTAAAAATCTCAAAGAATTTACAAAATTGATGGTCATGTTGTTGTTGTTTTAGTCTTTGAGAAAAAGGTGGTGGTGGTCTTTCAACTTCCACTTCAATAGGAATTACAGTTTGATCTTTACTTGAAGATAGAGCTTCTTTAGGTTTTTCAATCTCTTCAACCTTCTCTCCTTTTCAATTTCATTTTGATTTTTCTCTTTTAATTCCTTTCCACTTCTAAGTTGTATAGCTTTTGCTTGTTCATGGTCTTTTCGAATTTCTTTTGGATTAATTTCGATGTTACTAGGAAGCGTTCCTTGAGGTCTATAATTAATTAAATTAGCAATTTGTCCCATCTAATTCTCAATATTTTGAATAGCAGTGTTTTGACTTTGTAACTGATTACCTAGTTGCAAGATCAATTCTTCTAAAGATAACTTTTTTTGTTGATTGTTAAAACCAGGAGGATAAGTTGGTCTAATGTTTTAATTTCCTTGATTGTTCCAATTCCCGGTTGTATTAACTTGATTATTACTCCATTGTTGATTGGCTTGCCCGACTTCTACCTTTACTTATGTAAGAATTTATGAATTTAAATTTAAATATTTATAATAATTTTTGTAAAAGTCACAATTTTAAACGCAAGTATACGTATCATTTCAAGTAATACAGGGCTTTATTGGAGTCCTGGTTATCGATCCCGCAGGGAAGATTTCAAGAAAATTAATTTAAGAAATTTATTAGATTTTCAAATTAAAAGTAATTATTATTTTTATTTTTTTTTCAAAATTCAAATTTTTAAGTTTAATTTAATTTCTACTAAATGTAAGTAAGCAGCAATAAAATAAAAATTAATGCAAGTATAAATAAAACAATTTTCTCTTTTTCAACTAATCCAAGATTTTTTAGAATGATTATCTTTTGTGAAGAACTTAGATTATGGTATTGTGCCAAATAGAAGAATTCCTATTCTTTATCTTCGCTTGATAATATAAAGAACATTGGCTAATTTATAGATCAGTTCAGGACATTTTATCAGTAGAATGGGTTAATCTAGCCTCACACTTCTAGATGTCCAAGGGTGGCTATGGTCAGCCCTACCAGTGACCCGTTTCCTTTCTATAAACCAAATTATTAAAATTTAGTCTGTCACTCTAAAAACTAATCAATTCTACACCCAATAAACATTATCTTCCTATTTATTTACACTTCACTTTGAATAACCTGTATATAGCCTTCGATTACCTAAGGATTCATGTGATATCTACTAGTTAAGAACTCATCTCCGGATAGGTCTCAGAATTCTTCAACAGGTCTTAACAATTCAAATGGCCAGTTTAAAAAGTAAATTAAGATCAGGTATTAATATCATCACAATTTTTATAATTATTTTAAGTTAAATTCTCCAACAAGATTTAATTATCTTATTATTTTTTCATAGTTGAAAGGAGAAACAAAACTAACTACTCATAACACATTGAATTCATACAACAAAACATATTTATAAAACTTTGAACCAAGTTACAAATACTTATCTGGAATGTTCCTTCAAGTGATCCGCTGACTCCTACTGACTCCAATGCAAGGTACAAGACTTCAACAGCAACAAAACTTGAAAACTCACACTTACTACTCAAGGAATTGAGTAGTAACACTCAAAATAAACTCACTAGATACTAAAGAAAGTGTCTCCCTAAAATGTTTTGATGCTAAAGGGGGACTAGAAAAGATATATGTGGTGCTTGGGGACTATAGTGTGCACTGTTCTCTGTAGAATCGACTTCTATTTATAGAGCTTCGAATTCGACCAGTGGTTGCTTAAGACACCTCTTCAAAATTCGTCCAAATACAATGTATCTTCTAGAAGGTAACTGTGGCGCCTAGGCGCTGGGATCTGACGCCTAGGCACCGGAGTCCGTGACTAAGTCTTAGGCACTGGATTCTGGCGCCTAGGCGTCAGACCTATAATTTTGGTAACTTCGCTCTTTAAGCTCTATTTTTGCTCCTTTTTACTACCTTTTTCTTCTTGAACTCTTTCTTTATCACATACATCCAAAAACATAAAAATACCTTTCATTAAAGCATAATATCCATAAGAATTGAATCATAAATGAGGCATAAAAATAGATATTTTTTAAGTGGATCATTGATGTCCATTATTCCAATTAAAATTAGGGTGATTTTTCCAACCTAGGTTATAATAATTCGAATAAGGGTTATTAGTTTTACTAGCAATAGCTTGCAATGTCTCCATTGTTTGAGAATCACCAATATTTGTAGAATTATCATTACTTACATGCGATACGTTAATAACAAAATTATCCAACTTCTTAGATATTGCAACCGCTTGTGAAGCTACAATAGAAAAGGTGTCATTATCATGAATACTTGCCACTCTTTTAGGATTAACCCTTTCAGAAGGCCATTGAAAATTATTGTTAGCAATTTCTTCAATTAAGGTGTAAGCTTCATCAAATGTCTTAGCCATTAAAGAACCACCAGCAACAGCATTTATAATAGATCTAAGTGATCCAATAAGTCCGTTATAAAATGTTTGAATAATTAACCAATCTGATAAAGCATGATGAGGACATTTTCTTAGCAGTTCTTTAAACCTTTCTCATGTTTCATAAATTACCTCTCCATCAAAATGCATAAATGAAGTAATATCATTTCTTAGTTTAGCAGTTTTAGAAGGAAGAAAATATTTAGCAAGGAATTTTTGTGTCATATCTGCCCAAGTTTTAATAGAACCAGTTGCTAATGAGTTAAGCCACAACTTTGCTTTCTCTTTTAAGGAAAAAGGAAAGAGTCTAAGCCTAATAGCATCATCAGAAACATTATTATATTTAAAGGTAGCACAAAGTTCTAGGAAACTAGCGAGATATAAGTTTGTATCCTCATTTGGTGTTCCTTCAAATTGATTATTTTGAACCATTTGAATAATAGAAAGTTTAAGCTCAAAAGAATTAGCATCTACAACAGGCATTTGAATACTAATAAGAAGTTCATTAGCTGTAGGATTTGTATAATCCCTTAATGGTTTATAAACATTTTGTTAATTAATTTCTATTGGATTTTGATTATTGTTATGTAAGTTAGTCATTTCCTGATATTTTGAATTTGTTTTCCTTTTCTAATTCTTTTAACAGTTCTTTCTAATTCAGAATCAAAAGGTAATAATCCTTCAGATCCAAAACTACGCATAAAAAAATTGAATAAAATAAAATCTTTTTGGTATTTTTTTGTTTTTGTAAATATATATATATATATATATATATTATATTTTAAAGAAATAAAAGTGTAAAATATTTTTAATTTGAAAAATCTAAAAACTGTCTTTCTTAATTGTTTTTATGTTCTTTTCTATCTTCTTTCCTATCTTCTTTTCTATCTTCCCCGGCAACGACGCCAAAAACTTGATACCCAACTTTTACGAGAATCTGTATATGCAAGAATTTATGAATTTATATTTAAATAGTTATAATAATTTCATAAAGACTTGATTTCAAATGCAAGTATATGTATCTTTTCAAGTAATACAGGGCTCTATTGGAGTCCTGATTATCGATCCTACATGGAAGATTAATAGAAAATGAATTGAAGAAATTTATTAGATTTTCAAATTAAAAGTTATTATAATTTTTCTTTCTTTTCAAAATTCAGATTTTAAGTTTAATAAAATTTCTACTAAATGTAAGTAAGCAAGAATAAAGTAAAGGTTAATACAAGTATAAATAAAACAACTTTCTCCTTTTCAACTAATCCAAGATTTTTGCAGAATAATTATCATTTGTGAGAACTTAGATTATGGTATTGTGCCAAATAGAAGTATTCATATTATTTAACTTCTCTCGATCGTATAAAGAACATTGGTTAATCTATAGATCGGTTCAGGATGTATTATTAATATAATAGGTTAATCTAGGCTCACACTTCTAGATGTCCAAGGGTGGCTATGGTCGGCCCTACTAGTGGCATGTTCCCTTTCTATAAAAAAAATTATTATAATTTATTATGTCATTCTAAAAACTAATCAATTCTACGCCCAATAAACAATATCTCCCTATTTATTTACACTTCACCTTAAATAACCCGCTCAATGTCTTCGATTACCCAATGATTCATGTGATATCTACTAGTTAAGAACTCATCTCCGGATAGGTCTCAGAATTCTTCAACAGGTTTTAACAATTCAAATGGCCAGTTTAAAAAGTAAATTAAGATCAGGTATTAATATCATCACAATAATTTTAAATATTTTAAGTTAAGTTCTCCAACAAAATCAAATTATCTTATTATCTTTTCATAGTTGAAAGGAGAAAGAAAAGTAACTACTCATAACACATTGAATTCACACAATAAAATATATTTATAAAACTTTAAACCAAGTTACAAATACTTATCTGGAATGTTCCTTCAAGTGATCCTTTGACTCATACTGACTCCAATGCAAGGTACAAGACTTCAACAGCAACAACACTTATAAACTCACACTTACTACTCCAGAAATTGAGTAGATAAACTCACTAAATACTCAAGAAGAAAAGATGGTGGCTCTCTAAATCTATCTCCGGATGTTGGAGATCTAGGGGGCTAGATGGATGGAGAAAGAGGGCCCTTTTTTGTAGAAATGTCTCCTATTTATAGAGCTCTGAAAATGACCAGGGGTTGCTTAAGGCACCTCTTCAAAATTTGTTCAAATTCAATGAATCTTCTAGAAAGTAACTGTGGCGCCTAAGCGCTGGAGTCCGTGACCAAGTCTTCGCACCTCTTCACAATTAAAATTGTTTTCATGTGTCCAAATGCATTGTATCACATGCTTATATATTAGGAGTAACTTTCAGTCTTCTAGCAGGTCTAATAACCGCTTAACACCGTCAAAATAACTGCCCAAAGTTGACAAAAATCTCATCTGCTTCAGTATCGAACTAGCGTTTAGGCGTTGGATTCTGTCGCATAGGCGCTGTTGACCTCATTTTTGATGAGGTCTTCTCTTCTTCTCTTTAGTACCTAGGATCTAGCCTTAGGCTTTTCCTTTGACTATCTTAGAGGATTAGAATTGGGACCCACCACTTAGAAATTCAAACCACTTCTTAACTCCCTGCAAACTCCACAAACTTGACTATAGACCCCTAATCACCTAGAGGGTTGAAATCAAATGTGGAAGTTTAAAGAATGAGTTCCTATAAGACTCTTCGGCCTCAGGACTACCCCCGGTGGCACAGTGCAGTGAAGGGCTGACTTACACATGCACTACATTTATACACTACACTTTCACACACCTATACCCAACTTGATCTCCGACTCATGTAAGTGATTCACATGGATGGTCCTTAACCCCTAAGCCCTTGGCTAAGAGGTTAAGAACAACATAGTGGATGCCTCAAATGAGTCCCTTCATGGCTCATGTGGGCTTGATATGGCTTCATGGCTCAAACAAAATAATTTCATTCCACTTACATTCACCCAATCTTAAATTTTCCAAATTTTCAATTTTTGACCCCCGGGACCCTACACCCGCCTAGCCTACCCAAAACCCTTGAAACTGCCCAAAATTTGCAAAATCACCTAAATTACCCAAAATTCCTCAAAATTATCCCCAAACATTCCCACATTACTCAAATTGATCATTCATAGCCAAAAATACCAAAAATTCCAAAAATACCTCCCAATACCCTCCAAATACCCAAAATACCCCTCTTGACCCAAAAATCCAAAAATTCAACAAAATTCCCAGAAAATTCCAGAAAATCTCAAATATTCCTAATTTCATTTTGTTCAACTACACCATGGGCCAATTTTGTCAATTTACCCCACTTTTATCAAAACCCCCAATTTGACCCATTTTAACCCAAAGTGAACCCAATGTCAAACCAAGTCTACCCAATTGACCCAAATTCTGGTCTAATTCATTTATAAACTTCAATTCAACATTCCCAACACCAATCTAGACCAAACCTAAGTCCAATTTGATTGACATTTGGATCCAATTTCACTTTTGGCCTTAAAAGCCCAATTTGGACCCATGACCCAAACCTAACCCAAACTCACCCAATTCAACTCCAATTAACCCCAAATCTTTTCTAAACCTTCCTTAACATCCCTACAAACAAAACACTAACATGATTTGCCCAACATTTATACCCAAACCCCACTTAAATTCAACCCAAAACCAAAAAGCCTAATTTTGACCTAAACCCAAACCTAACCCAAATAAGCCCAAACCCAAAAATCAAAGCCCAACCAAAGGCAAAACCTCTTTGAAACACTCCCATAAACATTTCCCAACATTCATTTTACATCAATTTCAACCCTAGCCCAACATTGGCCCAAGTTAGCCCAATTTGACCTATATTGGCCCATTCACCAAAGAAGCCCAAATTCAACCCAATTCAAACCCAAATCACTCCCAATTTGCTTCAAATCACTCATGACACATCCATGAGCTAAACCCAACAATTATTTGGCCCAAACTTCTACAAAATTCTCATCCATAAATCTATTTTTTAAACCAAAAGCCCACTTACATGAAACCTTCCTAAAAGCCCAAATTTCATGCTAAAGCCCATATGACAAATTCTTCTCATCATACACTTGATTAAAATCAATCCCTAAGTTTGAAAATTCATCATGAAGCCATTCCAAATTAAGCCCCATACAAATTCCCATCAAAATACCAAAATTTTTCTTAAATCCATTTCCATGAAATCGACTTAACTTTTCCCAAGCCAAAGGTGAGCCATGAAGCCATGCATGAGCCACATGGGAGCCATGAGAGCCATGGAATCTACTTTCCACCTCACCATACCCAAGATGGCAAGAGGAGGAGGCCCTTTCCATATTCTCTTTAGGGGGATTAGCCACTTCCATGACTCCACTAAACCATGCTTAAACTTAATTGTACTTGGATTGCGACTTGACCCCACTAATCAAGCCGATCCAAGTGACTTTCCCTTCGACCCAAATCGGCCTTGGAGGGTGGACTTAACCCAAAACCAAGGGTTGACCCATTTAGACCCAAAACTAGCCCTTTCCCATTCCACTTCGATTCAAACCCTTTACACATGTCCATGGCCAATCGACCGCACAAACCTCCAGCCCCCGACCCACCCGGACCCGAGGGTGACCCATGCTCGCCGGCCGGCAGCCCGGGTCGCCGGAAAACACCATGGCCGAGACCTTGGGAGGAGCCAAACTTTGGAATTCCACCTTGGTGAGCCGCCCCATGCCCAATGGCCATCATGGTCGTTCTTCCCACGACTCGCAGCAGCTGATCCCAACCCTCGGCCAACCCCGCGAGGCCCTCCAGCCACCTCTATTTAAACCCGACCCCCTCACGGCCATGAGAAGAGAGTTGCACAAACCTTGCCGAAACTCGCCAAAATTGTTCCAAACTCTACTCCATACTTAGAGCAGCTTGATCCTCAGGTGTCAATTTGCCCTAATCCCCACCAACGAATCCAATTTCTCAACCGAAATTTCACCCAAAACCGGGACACTTTGCCACGAGCTGAGCCAATCCTCAAATCGATCGGTCCTACACCTTCATCGGACCAAGAGGAGAAGTTTCCCACCGAAAGCCCCATCTCCAGGGCCACCCAGTTGTTCCAGCCTCCAAGCTTTGTGATCGGCCGTGGTCACTTTCATAGCTGAGCAACTCACCGGACCGGGAGACTTCATCCGGAGCTTGTCGGGATCCAATCGAAGGTGACACAACCCTCGAGATCGAAGCCACACTTCTCCGAGCAAAGGTATGGCCTCACTCTTCTTCCCGAGCTTCTGAACATTCTCCATTTTTATTGAGTCAATTTCTTGCCACATAAACCGTATGGATGTGTTCGTCTTCTCAAGACGAATCCATAGAGCATAAGAACGTTAAATTTGGTCAAGTATCAAGTGAGATCTTAGGCCTAGAAGACGGACGGCTCTCTGGTAAGGACGCCTGGGGACGATGAACGGATGTCGTTCATTTAATACACGCGCGGACGGACGGCTCAGATGGCGTCGGACCAGGAGATGATACGTCAATCGCGGGCCGCGTGGCGCTGAGTCGGAAGGGGACGTCGAATGGGGGCGCGCCGCGTGGCCGTTCGGAGATGCCGAGGTTGACGCTGCGCCGCATGGATAAATAGAAAATTAGGGATTTTCTGATTTATTTAATTCCCTAAACTTGAAAAATCCATAACTTTGTGTAGGAAAATCAGAAAAATAAAATAAAAATACCCTCTTGCTCAGTGAACAGAGGAGAATAACGTGGAAAAGAAATCATTTAATTTCATCAAGTATTTTATTTTTAATGATTTATTTCCCTTCTGCATTGTTTTAATTCTCCATGCATATAGGAAATTCACCATGGCATGAGACCATAGGGCTTTTGAAGCCTCCGAATTTGGGAACATTCCCCGAATTTTTCAAAGTCGAGGTCATCCCTATGAGAAGTTATTGATTTTTCAAATTCATGTTACTGTTTTGAGTATTTTAAATCCAATAATTAGCATGTTGTGACATAAATTCTAGGAAAATTTGGTGATGTCTCTTATGACCAGAGGACCCTAGGACCCTAGGAAAAATAGGTTTTGAATTAGTTCATTTAAAATAACCCTAATTGGCTTAAACACCCAAAATAGCTCCTTAATTAATTAGAGTTAACCATACATCAAATTGACTTGAAATCAATTCTCCACTGACCTTTACGATCAGAGGAGCTCACAATAAAAATTTGAGGTCAATTGGACTTGGTTAGCCCTACTAAATGGGTTAATTAAGTCATTTAGTCAATTTGAACTTTAAAAATTCATAACTTTCAAAACACTTTTCAAAAATTCACCAAATTGGTTTTGGAGCCTCTTTGATATCAGGGGAATTTAAGAAAATTAAAATTTCAATTTTCTAAAAAATTTAATTTTTTGCATTATTTTAATATTTTAATAATTAAAAAATAATAAAAATCACAAAAATAATAAAATTCACCAAAATGTCACATTTTGAATTTTAATCACTTGGGAACAAATCCCATATTTTTCTTAGGTCTATTTAATGAGATATTAAATTTTAAAGCCCTAAGGTAATTTTAAAATTAAAAATATATATATTTCTAGTATTTCCACTAAAATAATTCTAATAAATCATAGAAAAATCAGAAAATTGTAAAAAATAATTCTCTGATTTCCTTAATATCAGAGAGATTTTTAAAAAATATGAAATTAATTTTTCAACCTTTATTTTATTTTTAAATTAATTAATACTCCAAAACTTAAAATAATTATAATAAAAATAATATAATTCAAAAAATCACCAAAATCGGTCCAAGTGATCCTTCGGTCATTAGGAATGTCCCATAATTTTCTACGGATAGAAACATTCCTTGGTCATATTATTAAATTTTCCTTGGAAATTCCTATTTTCCACCAAAAATAATTACATAAATAAATTAAATACAGAAAAATCACATTTTCTCCTCTCATGTCTTTATTGGCATATGAGTGAAGTCACATAAAAATTTCAAGTTCATTTAAGCTCAGTTTAGTGAGTTATGAAAGTATTAAGCTTGAAGGGCAAAAATGGTAATTAAAAATTTTAACCTTTAATTAAAACTTTAGGTTTAATAAAATTAACAAGTAAAATATTTGATCTTAATCTGATTTGGATGATTAAAATTTAAATAATTAAAGGGTAGAAACCTACTAAACAATTTAAAATGATAAAAATAAACCTTAATTAAATAATTGATTAAACTTGGAAGAATAATAAAATTGGAATTATTAAATAGGGATGTTATTAGGAAGAGATTTATTCTTTAATTTAAGAATCCCCAAATTAATCATCTCAATAATATTTAATTCCTAATTAAAATGATAATTCAAATTTAAGTTTTAAAATATTAAATGACTTAATCATTAAAATTAAATTAAAAAGTTAAATTATTAAACTCTTTTTAAATTTTCAATTAAATTAAAATTAAAAATAAAATTAAATTAAAGATTAAATTAAATTAAATCAAATAAATTAAATAAATTAAATTAAATTAAATCAAATCAATTAAATTAAATTAAATTAAATTAAATTAAAAAAATAAAAATAATAAAAAAATAAATAAATAATTAAATTAAATTAAATTAAATTAAAACATATTAAATTAAATTAAATTAAATTAAATTAAATTAAAACACATTAAATTAAATTAAATTAAATTAAATTAAAAAAAAGAAATAATAATAAATAAATAAATAATCAAATTAAAAACAAAATTAAATTAAAATTAAAATTAAAATTAAATTAAAATTAAAACTAAACCAAATTAAATTACATTAATGTTAAATTAAATTGAATTAAATAACATCACCTAAGACATAAAGAAATTAAATATAAAGCAACTTGAATTTAAATCCGATAACTGAAATTAAACCAAATCACAAACCACTTGAACACTAATTTGCCTCGAAAACTTTTATCGTCATAACTCCTAAAACGTAACATTAAATGAAGTGTTACTTCACTTATAGGATATTCAAATGTCCTAGTTCACTCGAGCAAGATAACAAAACTTAAATTCTCGGACGATTACTTCACCTGATTAATTAAATCCATTTGGACTTAAAACAATTCTATCAGTATTGAAAAGATGTTTAAGATTCTTCTTAAGCACTTCCTCAATATGATAGGATGTTTACAAGAACAATTGAACTTAATTATTCTTTGATGAAGAAAATCGTCCTCAAATCAAAACACGAGAACATAGACGTCATAAGAAATGACTAGCTATAGGACTAGGAATTTGGTAGAAAACCATAACCCTTCCCTTAGCTTTACCTAGGAACTTGCTTAAATATTCTAATTGTATTTTAAGTGCAGCTTGGGATGACGGGAAGACCCTCCAGGTACGCTTTTATTTTATTGCAATTTACCTTATTGCAATTTATTTAATCGCATCGCACTTACTTTTCGCATGATAAATAACTCGTTGCATGAAAACCCACACCTTTAGGATAGTCCCTAAACTCGAAACCAAAACTAAATTAAAAATCATTACAAGATAAAATCCACCGCCACAACATTTCAAAATATAAAACAACTCAAAATTTAATCACAAACAGAACACAAAACTGCAATTACAACTAAATTAAAATGTCTTGTTGGATAATCGGGAATACCTCGGATGATGTAACCTACGTGTTGCTAACGGGATTTCCCACGGTCTAAATGAAAGTGTGGAACTCATTCAGTTGAGTTTAGCAAATTCATCTGGACTAAGTGAATCCGATAAAAATAACGATGCCGGAAGGATGGAACCGTGGGATCTTAATCGGTGTCATTATAATCAACTTTAAGATTTGTTTTAAATAAAATATAAAAAGAGACACTTGGAAATTAAGATTTCCTCTAAACTAAAACACTTTTCTCATCTTCTGATTTATGACTTCTATAACTAAACCTCTGTAACAACAAGGAGCTCGGAGCATGGTGGGCAAGACGGCCATCGTCATCGACAGAAACCTCGAATCTACATCAGCAAAACCTTTCCTAGAATTAAATAACCAAGCCATAGGATTTCGAGGTAGTTTGCCTAGTGCAACATAAATCCTCAACCTTTTGTTAGGCATTTGCATTGCAAATTAAGCCCTAACCGGTCTTAGGACTCCGAGGTAGTCGTCCGATACGATATAAACCCTCACGTCTTCAAGTCTATTTGTGTGATTCTATCATACAAATATAAGTCCTAATTAATTAAAATTGGCAAGATCAAAACATTAAATAAATATTAGGACTTTCCTAAATCCAAGCCAAACAATAGGATAGTCGAGGAATTACCGAAGTTCGCTTCGAATATGTGATTTCTCCTACCTTTCTTCCTTTGAATTCCCAAAACAAAATGTTCCAAATTTGATCCATTCCCTATTGAAATTCCAAAATTCAATCCCTTGAAAACCTTAAACTTTGAAATTCTTGAGAGCGTAATTGCGATTATTATCGAGAGTTTTCTTAGGTGATTCCCGTCACTTAAGATGTAATTAACTATAGGGTTTGCCCTTATAGGGAATTTTAAAGAACCTGAGTAATATAAACCATGTCTAATGCTTTCAAATTAAGCGAGGAATTTGTCGGCTTATAAAATTGGTTCGCATACCAAACAGATGTCACAAATCTTCTAGTTTATTTAATCGAGCCCCATCACCAAACAGTGTGTCTATTCTTCGAGATAGACACACAGTTTGTGATGTGGTGCTCATTTATATAAACTATTCGGGATGTGAGATCAGTTTGATTTCATATCTTAAAATTTTCAAATTTAAAATTATTTTCAAAATAAAATACTACTTTTCAAATTATTTATTTAAATTAAATTAAAAATTCGCCGACAATTTCTTTAGGCGACCCCTTTTTAAAATACAGCACATAACCTAAAAATAAGCCGTACAGGCGCCAGACCTATAATTTATGCAGTTTTGCTTTTTAGATCTATTTTTGCTCATTTTTGCTCATTTTTCCCTCTTAAACTTTTTTTCATTACCTGCATCCAAAAACATAAAAATAACTTTCATTAAAGCATAATATCCTTAAAAGTTGAATAAAAAATAAGGCATAAAAATAGGTACTTTTTAAGTGGATCAACCTCCAAGATGAAGATACAACTCGAAGAGATTTTCTTACAAAAGACCTAATCCACATCCCATAGTTAGAGGAACATCTTTTACAAATAGTTGAAATTAGATCTTTATTTTCTATCAAGCAAGAAATAGAGTATATAAATATTATCCATAAAAAACTATGTTATATTTGCTCGGAGCCCTGGAGGCATGCTTGGGTTTGACCCTAAATTGATAATCCATCCCATAAAAATAAACCCAACATTTAAATTGATCATTTAGAAAAGGTAAAAATTTGCACCATAAAACCAACAAGCAATAGAATAAGAAGTGAATCAAATCTTAGATACTAAATTTATATAAAAGTGTATCATCTTATTTGGTTCTAGAATATGTTCATGGTTCAAAAAGCAACAAAGTAAGGAGGTTTTGTGTTGATTATACTTATCACAATAAAGCATGTCTGAAGGATGAAGTTCCTTTCCTTCAATAAATCAATTAGTTGACACTACCTCTAAACATCAAATGCTCAATTTGATGGATTCTTATTCTTATTTCAATCAAATAAAGATGAATCCTATCATTGAAGTTGCTACTTCATTCCAATCAGATAAACAACTCAATTATTTTAAAGTACTGCTTTCATTTTAAAAAGTGTTGGTGCAACCTACCAATGTCTCATGAACAAAACCTTTATGGTTCCTATCAGATATACTATGGTGGTGTATATCGAAATGTTATCAAAAAGCCTAGAAAATTTTCATCATTTCTTTGACTTTAAAGAATAGTTTCAAATTCTACTACAATATGATATGTGCCTCAATCCATCCAAATGTGCTTTTGGAGTCACTTCAAGTAAATTTCTTGGGTTCATGGTTACTTACTATGGGATTGGAATAAACCTTGACAAAATTAAAGTACTCAAATTTGTGATACCTCCAAGAAATATCAGGGAAGTGAAGCAGTTAAATGGGAGTATAGCCACCTTCTCTTCTTTAGTAGCACACATAGGTGAAAATTGTTGAAAATTTCTTATGATATTGAAATGTGTTCAATAAATTAGCTTTTAATGGATAGACGAATTCCAAATGCCTTCAAACAACTAAAGATATTCTTAGCTTCACCTCCCATGTTAACAAAACCTATCCAAGAGGAGATGTTATGTATGTACCTTGTTGTTTCTTCTCATGTGATAACTCTAGTTCTGGTGAGGGAAGAAAAGATGGTACAACAACCCATCTGTTATTTTAGTAAGGTCATTTTTTATATAGAGAGTTGTTATTCATTGGCAGAAAAAATAGCATTGGCCCTGATGTTGTCAGCATGAAAACTAAATCTATTTTTTTGGGCCCATACGATCAATGTTTATACACACATTCCACTAAAAGCTATCCTACAAAATTATGTGGCATCAAGAAGATTGTTTAAATGGCTAGTAGATTTAAGGAAGCCTAACATTCACTTCTCGCTGAGATCAAATATCAAATCCCAAGTACTTGTGGATTTTGTGGTAGAATGTGTCATTCGGACCCCTATTCAAGTAACAATTCATTTCTCCTACTTTATATGTTTTTTGAGCTTCTAGGAGTTCTAAAGCTAAGTCTAATTCTTACTTAAATCTCCTATTTAAAATAAATTAGAATATGGACTCCGTTTGAAATTTTTTGTAACAAGTATTGGTTTCGAGTATGAGGCCCTCATTACATATCTAAGACTTATAATTGATAGTGAATTTTAAAACTTGATCATTCATACCGAGTTTTTCTTGTAGTATCTCAAATAAAAAGAGAATTTGATGTCCATAATTCACAACTGGCACAATATGTTAAAAATCAGATCACACCCATATCGATGTATATCCAATCAACCACATATTTTGGGAGAAAATCCCTTTAACTAATGCCCTCTCTAAACTCACCACTTTAATCACCATAGGTTCCTTTAAGAGTTAAAATATTGTGGATATACACTTTCTTAGCATCTAAAACAGTTGGGTAATACAAAATATTAATGAGTCAACAAACCTCCTTGGATTGAACTTATCATTTCTTTCATTCAGAATGGAACATTACTAGATGAAACAAATGTTTTCCCCAGCTATAAGAATAGGAAAAAAATTTCATTATAGTAGAAGGTGAGTTTATAAAATGACCTTTTTTAGACCATAACTTAAATGTTTCCCACCCACTGAAGCTGAGTATGTAGTGTAGAAAGTTCACCCTAATATATGTGGCGAGGAAAATTTTTATATAGGAGTTTTGCTTTCCTACTATGAAAAAAGATACATTAAACTTAACTTAAAAATATAATTATTGTTAATTAGACTACAACCTCACACATATGTTGTTGGTTGATCTTACATCTCTCTAAAGCCCTTGGTCTTTCACCCAATGTGAAATAAATATCATGGGACCCTTTGTTATGGCTACTGGCAATTATCATTTGTTTGTTGAATATTTGACTAAGGTGGTAGAGACAGAGCCACTTGCTTTATAGATTCTAATGTTAAAAATTTGTTTCAAAAGTATAATTTATCTTATTGATCTTCTTGTAAATAATAATGGAAATCAATTTACTGAGAGAGCCCTCACATCATTCTACAAGGATTGTCAAAATTAATTATTACATACTCAAACAAATTGGAAGACTAAGGTTACTAACTACATCATACTCAAGGGATTCTAATCAGGTCGTGGGTTGAATAAGTCTTTAATATTCTTTGAGCATATTTTACCACCTCACAAACTCCCACTAGAAAAATCTCTTATAAGATATGTTTTGTTATAGAGAAAATCATCTAATTATTCATTAGAATTATTAACCTTAAAGTTCAAGACTTCAATCCGAATAAAATTGAAGAAAAGAATTAACAGAGCTAGATCTTATCCCTAAAACTCATAATGAGACTCTTGTTACAGCTATTTCTTACCACTAAAGGATAGCTCACTACTTCAATCAAAAGTGATAAAGTTATGCCTATTTATATCATAGATTTGGTCTTATGTTACTCTGGGGTGGCTGGCAAAGGACCTCAAAGTAATAAAATCTCTAACCTCAAGGAGGACCCTTGTGTTGCCACTATAATAATCATTATAGGGATGTTCGAATTTAAAGGCCTTAATTGGAAGTCCTTGCCTCAAAATGGAAATATATAAAAAATTTCTAATTAATATCGGTGATCTTACTGAATTCATGCAATATTTATCATTTGTTCTAGTTCTTATCTATATTTTTATTAGTTCTTATTGTTTCTTTTTTATGTGCTCATAATGTATTCTTAAACTTATATAAGTAATGAACTATGTGTTCCTTATGTATTATATTTTTCTCTGTTTTGTGTAATGTTTTTCTGAAAAATGATTACTATAAGATATTATATTTAATTTACAAATCAACTCAAGTTAGGCTTGAGAAATACACAATACTTATAGCATCTCAACTAAAGCATGATTGTTCCTAGGGGATTTGATTTGATCTCTTCATACATGTTTATTTTTTCAAGAAACACTTTGATCAAAAACATTTAATAAGTCAACAATCCTTTGTGAAATTTTCTCTACTTCTTTATATTAGCTAAAGACACTGAGTACACTCTACAAACAACATCAAATATGTCAAGCTTTTGGTTAATGTCCTTGAGTAGTGTTCTGAAAAATAACCTTGGATTAGTGACACCCTAAAATAAAACCAAGAGATCAAATTTATCATAAAACTAGCATCATATAAAAACTTAATAATATATACATACAAGAAACAAATAATGGACAAAAATCCAATATGTTGAAGCTATACTACTTCTCAGCATGATGTTAACAATGGATTAAACACATATGATAATAGATCGACATACTAGAAAAGAAAATAATTACAAATAGAAGAAGAAAAGAGACTTTTAATAAAGATAAAATACTAATCCATGTGAACATCTTCCTCCTCTTGATCATTAGTGAAAAAGATTTTTTTTAAACTACTTTCATCGTCCTCGTCTTATGAATGTGAAGAAGGTTCTTTTAATGCTTGACTAGGAGAATAGCTCTCAATATTGGCACCAGTGCTATGACCCACCAAATATATCCCCTTCAAATAGCCTCACATGAATCCTTTCTCAATACATTGGCATTCCAACTCTTTTAGTATATTAACATCATAAATATTGTCATAGGTCTCCTAGATATGATCTTGAATTGTTATCTTAAATGCTATAGATTTTTAAACTCCACTATAGCCCTCGATCTAACAACATTTTTATTAGTTTCATTTTCTCACAATTGATTTTATAATGTAATATTCTAAACTTCAAGAGTCAACATCTTTGCATTTGGAGTAGTTCTATCACAAGGCATCTCTATTAGTTGTCGTCATGTTTTATCAGCTCCTAAAGCTACAATGATAAGGAATTCACCATAGTAGATAATTCAATCCTATATTCTACAAGTTGACTTTCTACATCTTTAGCCTTAGCATGATATCTTCATTTATATTCACCCTAAATAAATTTGACATATACAAACTCTAAATTCCATACCTTCAGAGTAAGATTCAACTCAAGACTAATATTTGTCTTCTTCATCATGTGAAATAAACAGACATGTATTATATAAATGAATTCAATTGAAATAAAAGAATGTATATAAGTACATATAGTTAAAAGGCTTGCTAACTCTTCGATTCATTGAATTCCAATACATTTATGATTCAATACTTCTTTAGGAGTTTGATTTTTTAGGGATATGGAATGGATTAATCTTTTTTTAATATTATCACATAATTATCATTTTTGTTATGCTTCAGAATAGGCATTTTACCACTTTATCTTGTGAGGTTCATTTCGATAACTTTTGGGGCTTCTCAAGTCTCAATTTATTTGACTTTTTAACATCACAAACTTGGTATCTTCCTAGATGAATAGAAGGACCAACCTTAAATAAACACTCTTCATTCAGACAAGTATGAAGATAATATACCTCATATTAAAAATCTTTGACACTTTGAAAATCTTCAACATATCTTCTACCGAGATATTGAGAGGAATAGAAAGCTCCTTTATTTTTCCTATTTTTCATTATGGCCTAACTCATTTTTTACAAAGAAAAATCCACTAAAATAGTTCTTCAAAGATCCCTAATTCTCAAATCCAACCATTTCCTTTAAAAAGTTATATGAACATTAATAATGTATGTGAATATGTCTATCCTTGGAAATTTTTTTTCAAATCAATGTTGCAACACCCGCACGTGTCTGCGCATGGACGCACACACAAATGCACATACAAGCGCATGTAAAGTCACATTTGAACACACCCTAGTGCGCACATGGGTGCAGCCACAAGCTCATCTGTGAATGATTACACAACTACTCCCCACCTTTACACCCACGCCCGTACCATCACAATAGCTCTAATCCGCACATAACCCGCCCACAATATTATTTCTAATCTATGGGTGTGCTAAGATATGAGACTTTATTGCCATTGAAAATTTTCTAGCCACCACACAACATCCATAAAATATTTTTTAGATAATTTAAATATAACATTCAAAGCATTTAGAGCAAAAAAAAAAAATTTATAAGCCAATTTTAAGATGTTTAGATTTATTTTGAGTTACATGTACCATTTGAACAATGACTACTGGTCTCAAAATAAATTCAATTATTTATAGACTTTCATGATAAGAAAAGATGAAATATATATTTTTCTCCAACAACTTAAAAATGCTCAAATTTGGATCGCCCTGTCGAAGATCCAACTGAACTGCACCGAAGGCGAAGGTGCCTTGTTGGCCCTTGCTTGACTAATCTCCTCTAACTTCCTAACTCTTGCAGCCAAACCACATACAAAATCCTGTGCCTTGTTCCCCTCACTAGAGAGCCCTTCGAGTTTGTCCACCTTCCATCTCCCCACCAGAAAGTCAATAATATTTGCATAATCCACAGACGTGTAGATGCCCAGACGACGAGCAGCAGCCCCAAAGTGATCGAAAAGGCGTTCATCAGATCCGTCAAACATGAGGTGAGCGGGCATGATGATCTTCTTCTTCATCATATCAGCCAAGGCGATGATGCACGTATCAGAGTCGATTTCAAAGAGCTTCTCGACGAGCTTAATGTATGCTGCCTCATGGCGCTTCTCATCAGCGGCGACAATGCCGCAAATGCGCGCAAGGTTGGGATCGCCATGGTGGTAGGCGTGGCGAGCTGTGTTAGTGTGTGAGATGAAGGTGGCTCGCTCTTGGAAAGAAACGTATATGTATCCCCTGTATGGACTATTCTCTGTCTTCACGTACTGTTTAATTATGACAGATTACAATATAATAATATGAAAGAAGATTCATGCTCGCATAATAATAACATTTTATTTTTAAAATGACTGCTCGAATACTATTTCAATTGTTGCATCCTAGTGGATCCAATATTTCCTATTAATTGATAAGTAAACGTGAATATAGAAAACAAAAAAATATAGAATTAGATCTTGAGTTTAGATCTAAAAAAAACCAATGGTATTCTAGATGATATTTTTGTCATTTACTTATAAAAAACAACATCAATAATTAATAGTAAATTATATATTTCAAATTAAATTTATTTATTATGGGTCAATAGTATTGAAGTTGATTTGGAATTTGTGAATTGATGCTTGAGATATGTGGTGCCTTGCCTCTGTAGATCATATGTTTTATGGTTCTAGTTTACCATATCAACTATATTTTGCTACTTAGATTACTATCAACACAAGTCATCTCAAAGTCTCTCACTTTTGGAAAAATATTACATCTTGACTGTGCACGTAGAGGTACGCGTGGAGCCCAATCCACGGGAGACACGTGGAATCCCGCAATAAAACGCAATAACACGGGAATAACACAAATGAATATTCCTCGTGTTACTCCGCGGTTAGCGGTGTTTTGGGCGAAATAACACAGGGAATATTCATCCGTGTTATTCCGCATTATTCATGTGTTGTTGCAGTAGTATTGTAACACCGGGAATATTCCTATGTGTTATTCCGCGTAGTATTGATGTGTTATTGTGGTAGTGTTACAATACCACCACAATAACGCGGAATAACACGGGAATAACACGAGAATATTCTCCGTGTTATTCCGTGTTATTCCCCGATTTATTCCGCCCAGAACACCGATAACCGCGGAGTAACACGAGGAATATTCCTTCGTGTTATTCCCGTGTTATTGCGCTTTATTGCGGGATTCCACATGTCTCCAGTGGATTGGGCTCCACACGTACCTCTACGTGCGTAGTCTCGAAGTGATATTTTCCCCTCACTTTTTTGTACAAAATTTGTCTTTTATCTTCAAAAGTAGTGAATTAAGTAGAGCATAAATTTATTCCAGTTTATATTCATGAGAATGGTTTTAAAGGACAGTAGTGTATTGATAAAGGGTTTAGAAAATAAAACAAAGAATCCAAAGAATAATTTTCTTTTTGTTGATTGTACATGAAATGGCTGATAAACAATTGATCGAGCAAGATCTCAAGAATTTTGCCTCAATTCCTCTTAGTGTTGAGAAGTTTGTGATTTTGGAAAACTATTACGAGGAGATGAACTATATGGTTTATAGTTTTGAGGAGTCCATAGACATGGCCTTAAAGCTTAAGCATCCTAACTCTTATGTTTCTCCTACTAGGTTATCTTCTATATCATTTTCTATTTCTTTAGAATCATTCCTATTTATGATTAGAACTTTTTAATTATCACCTTGTTGGACACTTCCCATATTTTACTCTCATTCAAACTCTTAGGATATTTCCTTTGAAATAGATCAAAATAATGATAATCCCACAAAATTTGTAAATGTGTTTTGAACTTCTTTAAGTCCCTTGAGAGGAATATCTATAAATAGTAAATTTTAATAAATTTATGAGTCAACTTTTCATCAAGAGACATGGAATTCATAAAAGATCCATCAACCAATATGAAGAGGTGTTTAGTTATAACTAAAATGGCATAATTGGATTAAAAAAAAGGTATACTTTTATTAACTAAGTTGATGGGTGACTTTTCCATAAGATTTTATAAGCATGGGTTTAATGAAGGCTTGAAAATGTTTTTTTTTTTCCATCATGGATCATATTTAAGTCATACAATTATGGTCTTTCTAATAAAGTTTAGTAATATCTAAAGGAAAGACATCTTATTAAATTGTGTATTTATAATTAACACTTGTTGATCTCATTTTTTTGTTACAGTTGACCCACTTGAACATGGGTACCATACCCTTTTTGACCTTGATTTAGTCATGCCCAAATGGTCCCTTGCATGATTGCACCTGGCCTGGGCGTGATCATACCCCAAACTAATCGAGAGGAATCATGATCAGCCCTGGCGTGATCACGCAAGGGCATTCCCGAGCGTGACCACACCCGATCTCGATATGGTCACTTCCCGTGACACGCTAATGCCACCTTGCTTCCACACCAGCCTCCATGCCAGTGACAACTATCAAAAACCGCAGGAAAGATTTGAACCATCAGTACAAAGTGAATTGAAGGTGATCAGGACCGCTGCTACTACCTTCCCGTACTATAAATAGGAGGCCTTTCCACTTTCTCCGATCACTTATACTTGAACACTTCGAACGAGAGGAAGAAGGAGGAAGCGAGTGCTTTGTTTTAAATCATACTCGAACACTTCGAGCACTTATGTCAATCTACGGTACACTTATACTCAAACACTTCGAACACTTATGCTTCGGCAAGCCTCCTCCGCTCATCATTTTTCTCTACGTAAGTCCTCTCTTCCCTCATCTTTTATTTCTGTTTAAGTGTTTTGTTTTAAATCTACGTTTATGGTAGGCTATCCAACTCAATAGCATTGGATTAGGCTTGGGTTTGGGTTTGACTCAGGTCGAATCAAACCCAGCATAACCTTAAACCAAATTATTGACAAGTCTAACCCAACGTAACCTGACTTGACCCAAATCTATGCTTACTCGAGCTAACCTAACCCAACTAAAACTCGACCTAACCCAACACAAACCCGATCAAATCAAACCTAACCCGACCTCACTCGAACCTAACTCAACATAACTCAAATCTAACCTTAGTCCAACCTAAATTAACCTGTGTCCAACCCAAGTCCAACCCAGTGTCCAGGCCTCTAGTTCCAACCCAAGTCTAACCTCAGGTCAACTCAGTCCGAGTGAGGTCCAACCCAAGTCTAACCCAAGTTAACCCGGAACCAACCTGTGTCAACCCAAGTCCAAACCGAGTCCAACCTAAGTCCAACCCACATTCGAACCGAGTCAACTCGTCCAACCTAGATCCAACCCTAGTCAACCCAAGTCCAACCTGAGTCCAACCTAAGCCTAAGTACAGTCCCTTTAACCCAGGTCTAAATCACGTTAACACAGGTCCAATCCAGGTCTGACCCAAGTCCAACTCAGGTCCAACTCCAGTCCAACTTAGGTCAACCCAAGTTAACCAAACCCCAATCGAGATCCAAACCCGATTAACCCATATCCAACCAATCGACCCAGCTCCAACCCAGGTCCGACTAAACCAGATATGACCCAGGTCAACCCAGGTCCAACCAAGATTGGACTAAGGTCAACCCAGCTTTAACCCAGGTCAACCCTAGTCCAAATCAAATCAACCCAGATCCAACCGAAGCCTAAACCAGCTGATCTCTTACATCATAGCAAATTGAGCTAATCTGAGCTGGAATCTCAGCTTAACTCAACTTGACCCTAACACAAGTCTAATCCAAGCTAAAATATGTTATTTCATGTGTCCTTTTCATGCCTAGTTTAATGTTTTATGTTTCTGTGTAGTCTTCAAAAATAAAATAAAAATAACAAAAAAATTTCATAAAACAAAACGAAGGATGAAAACCTCTCACAAGGTGATTTGTTCCACAAACATCAAAATCAAATCCTAAATAGAATTAAATTCAAAAATTAAAGGAAACTTGTATTTCTCACCATAATTGACAAATCTAAGAATTGAAACAAAACATGAATTAAATATTGAACCTCAAATAAAAGTTAAAACACACCAAGATAAAAGAATGAAAAAAAACCTAGATTGATTTAACATGAACCTTAAGTTAGTTAATTTAGACGTCAAACAAAGGATCAAATAATTACCCCATGTTATCCTGAGTATAAAAACCTAGGTTAGTTTGATAGGTAGTGATAGGGTCTAGGAAACACAAGACAAATAAACCTACCCATCCGAGACTGTAGAGGGAATACTTTAGAATGATGTAAGACATGGCTATTAATGAAGGTATTTCGGATCGCCTCAAAACTAAGAACTTTTTATCATATGGTGTTTAATGAGGATTGATTATGAGATTGGTTATAGTTGATGGATACTAATGTCTCTGGCAAGACGGAAAGACATGGGCATCCTGATCGGACCGTTATTCCAAAAGTCTAGGTTAGTCCACCACTTAGAATTTCTCATAGAGACTATGGTTATATCTAAAATGGCATAATTGGATTAAAAAAAAGGTATACTTTTATTAACTAAGTTGATGGGTGACTTTTCCATAAGATTTTATAAGCATGGGTTTAATGAAGGCTTGAAAATGTTTTTTTTTTCCATCATGGATCATATTTAAGTCATACAATTATGGTCTTTCTAATAAAGTTTAGTAATATCTAAAGGAAAGACATCTTATTAAATTGTGTATTTATAATTAACACTTGTTGATCTCATTTTTTTGTTACAGTTGACCCACTTGAACATGGGTACCATACCCTTTTTGACCTTGATTTAGTCATGCCCAAATGGTCCCTTGCATGATTGCACCTGGCCTGGGCGTGATCATACCCCAAACCAATCGAGAGGAATCATGATCAGCCCTGGCGTGATCACGCAAGGGCATTCCCGAGCGTGACCACACCCGATCTCGATATGGTCACTTCCCTTGACACGCTAATGCCACCTTGCTTCCACACCAGCCTCCATGCCAGTGACAACTATCAAAAACCGCAGGAAAGATTTGAACCATCAGTACAAAGTGAATTGAAGGTGATCAGGACCACTGCTACTACCTTCCCAGACTATAAATAGGAGGCCTTTCCACTTTCTCCGATCACTTATACTTGAACACTTCGAACAGAGGAAGAAGGAGGAAGCAGTGCTTTGTTTTAAATCATACTCGAACACTTCGAGCACTTATGTCAATCTACGGTACACTTATACTCAAACACTTCGAACACTTATGCTTCGGCAAGCCTCCTCCGCTCATCATTTTTCTCTACGGTAAGTCCTCTCTTCCCTCATCTTTTATTTCTGTTTAAGTGTTTTGTTTTAAATCTACGTTTAGGGTAGGCTATCCAACTCAATAGCATTGGATTAGGCTTGGGTTTGGGTTTGACTCAGGTCGAATCAAACCCAGCATAACCTTAAACCAAATTATTGACAAGTCTAACCCAACGTAACCTGACTTGACCCAAATCTATGCTTACTTGAGCTAACCTAACCCAACTAAAACTTGACCTAACCCAACACAAACCCGATCAAATCAAACCTAACCTGACCTCACTCGAACCTAACTCAACATAACTCAAATCTAACCTTAGTCCAACCTAAATTAACCCAGGTCCAACCCAAGTCCAACCCAGGTCCAGCCTAGTTCCAACCCAAGTCTAACCTAGGTCAACTCAGGTCTGAGTGAGGTCCAACCCAAGTCTAACCCAAGTTAACCCAGAACCAACCCAGGTCAACCCAAGTCCAAACCAGGTCCAACCTAAGTCCAACCCACATTCGAACCAGGTCAACCTGTCCAACCTAGATCCAACCCTAGTCAACCCAAGTCCAACCTAGGTCCAACCTAAGCCTAGTACAGGTCCCTTTAACCTAGGTTTAAATCACGTTAACACAGGTCCAATCCAAGTCTGACCCAAGTCCAACTCAGGTCCAACTTAGGTCCAACTCAAGTCCAACTTAGGTCAACCCAAGTTAACCAAACCCCAATCGAGATCCAAACCCGATTAACCCAGATCCAACCAATCGACCCAGGTCCAACCCAGGTCCGACTAAACCAGATATGACCCAGGTCAACCCAGGTCCAACCAAGATTGGACTAAGGTCAACCCGGCCTTTAACCTGTGTCAACCCTAGTCCAAATCAAATCAACCCAGATCCAACCGAAGCCTAAACCAGCTGATCTCTTACATCATAGCAAATTGAGCTAATCTGAGCTGGAATCTCAGCTTAACTCAACTTGACCCTAACACAAGTCTAATCCAAGCTAAAATATGTTATTTCATGTGTCCTTTTCATGCCTAGTTTAATGTTTTATGTTTCCTGTGTAGTCTTCAAAAATAAAATAAAAATAACAAAAAAATTTCATAAAACAAAACGAAGGATGAAAACCTCTCACAAGGTGATTTGTTCCACAAACATCAAAATCAAATCCTAAATAGAATTAAATTCAAAAATTAAAGGAAACTTGCATTTCTCACCATGTTTGACAAATCTAAGAATTGAAACAAAACATGAATTAAACATTGAACCTCAAATAAAAGTTAAAACACACCAAGATAAAAGAATGAAAAAAAACCTAGATTGATTTAACATGAACCTTAAGTTAGTTAATTTAGACGTCAAACAAAGGATCAAATAATTACCCCATGTTATCCTGAGTATAAAAACCTAGGTTAGTTTGATAGGTAGTGATAGAGTCTAGGAAACACAAGACAAATAAACCTACCCATCTGAGACTAGAGGGAATACTTTAGAATGATGTAAGACATGGCTATTAATGAAGGTATTTCAGACTGCCTCAAAACTAAGAATTTTCTATCATATGGTGTTTAATGAGGATTGATTATGAGATTGGTTATAGTTGATGGATACTAATGTCTCTGGCAAGACGGAAAGACATGGGCATCCTGATCGGACCGTTATTCCAAAAGTCTAGGTTAGTCCACCACTTAGAATTTCTCATAGAGACTATGGTGTTTTTCACTCTCATCTTGAAATCCTTCTCACCTGACTTTGTCCTTAGGTTAAGGATTCCAATAATATCAATCAGCCTAATCCAATATTCCTAAGTCAACTTTTGACTCTATCGAATCAATTCAAAGTCATTATCTAAACATTCTGAATTCCTCAACTATCACTTTTAAACCTCTTTCCTTAAATGGTTAGATCCTCACATTTAGGCTTTTCCATAAAAAATTGTCATAAACTATAAGTTTTATTCCTTTGAACAAAATTCTTCCAATTTTATACTTTTACTTCTTCTTAATTGCTTCAACTATGAAAGTTCGACCTCTGATGATTTGCTCACTACATTAGTCAAGATTTTTTTTTATAGACACATCTCTATAAATGTACTTAACTATGAGGGTTTTCCCTTGTAGAGAATAAGGCCCAATAATTAAAATAAACTTTATCTTACACACTTATGGTAAAAGAAAAAACCTAGTTCCATAATCTGACAAAGATTTTTATCATCCGCGTAATCATACCCATTTTTAAGATAATATTTTCTTCCTTCAGGAGGATATATTATTCTTCATAATGTTATGTTCGAACATCTAGACAGAAGTTTTCCAAAAGTTATAAGACATGTATTGACACACAAAAATCCCCCGCCAAGGATTTTTTCTGATGACTCCGCTAGGGAATCATTCTTCTCTCCATCTTTTGTAATGAGTTAAAATCCTTCTGTTTGACTTTCTATGGGTCCATCAAACATATTTGATTTCCAAGTCATGTCATGTCTTTAATTTTCAAGCTCCTTACTGCTCATTTAAACTATGCTTAATTAGGAAGGTTTTCAGGACATGCTCCATCATCAATCCTCCTCATCAAGAGCTTTTTCAAATTAAATCCAATCTCAGTTCCATTTAAAAGAATTTTTAAAAGATTCTACAGTCGACTCCCTATTAATGTCTCTTTGTAACCATTACATAAATGATATCTCTGAAACTCATTTTCTCCCTTGGAAATGGAAGTAACCTAGCCTTTGACCCAAGTCATCTTAATGGTGGGTCCCCAATCATTTCTGGGATAGGTCTCAACAACTTCAGCATTTCTGTAGTTGATTTTCAAATCATCAACAAGAAACCTTCATCTCACTTTAACATTGAATCAAAAGAGAACTTTCAATCACTCAAAAAGAGTTGTTGAGAAATCATATTGAGAAAAATTGTACATATAAGAGAAATTAGACATTCAAAATCCTTAAAAGAAATATGTTCAACTTTATATAGTAATTCTAGATGAATGTAAAAAAAGAAAACACAAAAAAAAATCTTAAATTACATTGTTCAACTCCCTGTGAAGAGGCTTGAGGTGAGCATAAATAAAAAAATTGGTGTCTAACATATCCTCTAATTAATAAAACTTAAGCTTTCTTGAAAAAATTCCTAAGATATTATATTCATGAGAAATGTTGGGTAAAGTTCTATTGATTAGCTAAATCTTAAATTGATTTAAAAATATATCTTTGGAAAGTGAAAATATTTAAAATAGATAAAATTAAAAATTTTTAGATCCGCTTCGAATCAGGAGCATGAGAATTAAAGAAAGAACCAAGTTATTTGACATAAATGAAAATTTATCCTAAGATGACATTTACATACTCATATAAATCAGGAAAGTCCCTCATGATGATGGTACACATCATTTGAGTCCTACTTTGAAATGTAAATTTAGTTAGACAAATAATAAGTTAGATTAGAGAAGTCAATGTGATATGAATGTGTGTGATTGCAAAATATTTTGAATTCCATCTTGAGTATGAACATCGTGCCTCCTTTTATCTATCATCCTACCTCTGATCATGATAGAAAAATTCTATCAAGGCATGATAGAGAAAGTCAATCAAGGAGGTACTTGGCACTTAGTGGACTGCAAGGTGAACATCTGATTCCTTTGATCAAAGGACATTACATAAAGAGATGTATCCAAGGAAAATATTCCTAAAACTCCATGGGATTTGAATTACAGTTGAATCATTGAAAATTTAAATAAATATTTAAATTATTCATCTACACAGTTTGAGATTGGATTTATTTTGAATCTGCTCCAATCAAATTTAGGTGAAATATAAAATCCAAGCATCATTTTAAAACTTATAAACCAGGAAATCAAAACATTCCACAAAGTATAGTTCACTTTCGGGACTCTGATAGGAGTTTGACAATCACTAGATCTTTAAATCTTTAAGGAAAACTTTGGTTGTTAAAGTTCAAACAAAAAGTTAAACTCATTTAAACTTTAAAATTTCAAACATCAACTTTCTTATAATCCAACTGAAACCTAAATTCATGAAATGAAAACTAGGCCTGAAACTTAGAAGGAAAAAAAATTAATTAAAAGATTCAAACTTTTTTGTGTTTAGGTCCTTATCCTTAGATTATTCTGGTTGTTATTAAGCATGATGAAATTTCCCACAAGGTATCCTATATTTAATGCAATCAGAAAAACAAATAAAATTCATTGAACAAAACACTAAAAAATTTTCAAAATAATCGAAATTCAAACAAAACAATAAAATTAAAACAAAAAAAAAAACAATAACTTTTTAAATAAAACATCACAATCTTTCAAACAAAAATAAACATAATTTCAAACAATTCAAGCAAAAAACTTTTAAACAACTAAAGTGTCGTGCCCGATCATTTAGATAGAAGTCTTCCAAATGTTATATGATGTATGGCGACACACAAAAATCTCCTACCAACATTCTTTATAAAATGAGACACTAAATTATGATGGATATAGATATAAAATTGACCTAATTATTATAGAAAGGATTTATGCATTATTTAGTCATGATATCATATCACGAATTGAGATAACATTCATTGCACTTCCGCTATCAATAGTAAGCTTACAAATTCTTCATTACAAATAATATGATGTGGTGCATCATACTGATTCTACGGTTGGACCCATAATCATAAGTGGTAGACACAAGTTTCATTCAAAAATCAATACAGGGCTCAATACGGGGCTCACGATCTTAAAAGGTGAACCCAAGTTAGGTCCCACAATGATAGAAGATGGACCAAAGATGGGGCTTACAAACAATAATGTGAGACCTACTACTAGAGCACAATTTAAAGGACATGTGAATATAATTCTAAAAAAAAAAGCAAGGAAGGTTTAAATGGTGGAGGGGCTTGATGAATTCTTCATGGGGAATTATTTAATGATCATTACATACCATTAGATGTTGGTGAGTTTGGTAATTTATTTTATTTTTATTCTTGACTTTTTTAAGATTTTATTTTTTTCAAATGTTTATATTTTTTTAATAATTTCATTTAATATTTTTAATTATTTTTTATCCTACTTAAATCCCTTCTAATCCCCTTTACAAAGGTTGTCCGGAATTATGCCTAATCCCACCTAGTTAAGGTTTTATCTACATTTGGATGGCTTAAAAACCTAAGAAAAATCCTAAAATTTTAATTATTGATCTAGGTCCCTTTTATAGTAAATTAGATAATTTTTTCCACTTTATTTATGTTTTTCAAAGCCTAAAAGAAAGAGTAATTAAATCATAGTTTACTTTCTATGTACTTTTTTATTTTCTATTTTCCCACATTATAATTATCTAAATAATAAAAAATTTCATAAATAAAAATATGTGATATTCACCATCATTATTAAGTGAAGTTTAATAGTTTTCTTGCATATTTGGAAATCTAAAAAATATATATAAAGTTGGTCAATTATATCTAGATTTGACCTAGTTCTTGTTTCTAGGTCAATGACCCTACCAAATTCTTTTCAAACACCCTCATTCACTATAAATCATTTCTATAAAGCTTTTTTAACATTCTCATATTATAAGAGGATTTCTCTGGCCACAACAAGTTTGGTATTAGAGATCGTGTTGGAGATTTGATACAGGTTTGGTAAGAGACTACAACTAGTTCAATATTTCAGCAAGGGATAAAATGCTTGCAAGTGATGAAATTTGAATCATAATAAGATCTAAGATAGGAGAAATAGTAGAGGAGAATTTTAAGATTATTTAAAATTTTAACAATAAGATATCAAAATTGAAAGATTAGTAAGAGAATTAATTATAAACATATTATTATTGAACTTTTATATTTTCATTTGGCCATTTATATTATCATCTTAATTCTCATTAATTTTTTTATTATATAATGTATTATTTTAACGATATGATAAATTTATTTGGTGATATCCTAAATTAATTATTATATATAAAAAAATAGACTATTAGATTGTGAAAGAGAATAGGAATTCATTACATGAATTAATGACACAAATTTCTAGTCATTATGAGACAAATAAAAATAATATAAATTTTGATTATATGTAGCAAACCATGAAGATTTAATTAAATTTAATATAGTTGATAATATCTTAACCTAATAATCTACAGTATTTATTTCTTATGCACTTCAATCAAATTATATTATATTAACTCCATATGGCCAACATGCCTATATGATTATATTATTAATAGTACTAATTAGCAAATGTTTTCAATTTAACTCATTTGTGGGAAGTAAATAATTTATTTTTATTAGTGGTGATCTATGATGAAGTATCAGCACCTGCAGGCATTCCACTTCTTATTACATGCTATAATAACTCTTCTAAAAAAAATTTACGAGATTTAGTAAAAATGATGTGACACATCAAGATGACTCCAAAGTGGTGCTCACAATCACAAGAGATGGATGTGGGCTCAAAATCACATGAGGTGGAGCTCACAGTCATAGGAGATGGATCAAATATGGGCGCACAATCATAGGAGGTGGACTCAAAGTGTGGCACGTAATCACACGAGGTGTGGAAAAAAGGTGTGACCCATATGCCCAGAAGGTTAATTCTATGTGGGGCCCACAAGCACCAAGGTGGGACCTACTATTAGAGCCTAGTACGGAAGAGCTACTTCACATTCATGAAATCCAAGTACTAGGAGCCAATCAAAATCAAAAGCCTTAAGATTAGTTTAAAGATATTTTATAATGTGTTATTACTAATTGTATTTATTTTATGTTGTAATGTATACGCTTAAATATTGTTTGTGAATTTGTGACTTTATTTCATGTAAATGTTGACCATAAGGCGATATTCATTCTTATGTTTCATAACTATTCATAAAGTCAAGCATCAGTGTTGTTTTTGATGTCATTGAAATGATTGTGGATGAGACATATATTTCATTCTGGTTACTAATATTAAAAAGAAAGAGATAACTCAATAGAAGCTAAGGTAGAGTTTGAAGGTTTTACAAAACTTTTAGAAAATTGCTAGTAATTTTGATGTAATGTATGATGAAAGCATGTATAAGACATCTTATAACCCATGAATGTATGAGATTAAATGATGTTCAAGATCAGTTTATTGAATTTAATGATGATATTTGATGAACTTTCAATCTTCATATAAAGTAACATTACTTTTAAGATCTTTCTTCTCACATAAGAGTAAGTAGTTATATGTCTTTAAGACATAACTTCCATTTGAAATATAACATAATGTAATAATGATATTTCATCACCCCCTCTTTCCATCGAATAGGAGCTTATTGACTTCAAAATTTTCTAAAACTTATGCAATTTAAGAATTTATCTTATAAATCATTAACCTTCTAAAATGTTTTATGTGAAACCATCAATTATTTGCTCTTATGGAGGTGTTCTAATGAGGACATTTTCTATTAACATTCTTTCAAAGGTACAATATAGGAAGGCCTTCTAAGATATATACATAAGGCAATAATGCTCTTGAGAAACTTGTATTTGATTAAGAAGTAATGACATATAATAATGATGTAGATTCACAATGTTAGCAATTACAACATGCATGATCTTTATAGATGATTTTGGGCGATGATGTTAATAATTTTGGTGTTAATAAGCAAAAAATTTGGTGTGTAACAATGGTCTAATTACTATAGTTAAAAAAATGATTGGATAATTGTGGTCAAACGATGGTAGTTTGATGACGATAATTCATTAAGTGTAGTAGTATAAGACTATGTGCTAGGTAGAAATTTTTGTGGTTTTCAAACTTAATAATCTACTCATTATTTCAATATGATGATAATCTAATGGTGTTGGGTTCCAATATCAATGGCTATTTAGTGGTGGTAATTCACTTGCATCATTAGGCAAGTTGTAGCAGTCTTAAGATGGTGCAACCTTGCATCTTAGGAATCCTGCATGCCTCGAAAGATTTCATAAATCTTTTTTATAGGTTTAGGTCTTACTAGAGAGATTAAAATTAAATTTCATATATTATTTAATGGTTGTATATTTGGTAATGGTCCAATAGTCCAAACCAACTAATTTTCATGATAAACTAATCGAGAAGTTTCTCATCGAAAACCCATGCGACCTATTTGAGGCTGCTTGTTAGAGTGTTAGCTGATGTAGTTAGAATGTCTGGAAGACATTAGAAATAACCATAATTTTTTACTTATACATGGATATTTATTATATTATTACTTGGTGCTCTTAAATAGTGAGAAATAAAATGAAAGAAACATTTTTTAACTATCAGAGGTTATTCATTAGGTGACTTCAACTTATGCAGAAAATGTTAAAGGAAGTTCATCAAGAATGTTTGATCTATTTAAGGCTACCTATTGGAGTGTTACTCAATGAACTTAACTTGTATGGAAGAAGTTAAAGGAACTCCATCAAATAATTTTGACCTATCCAAGGTCATTTATTAGAGTGTTACTCATGGAGATTAAATATATATGAAAAAGGTTAAATAGAATCCACTAATGAAGTTTGACCTATTCGAGTATGAAGGGGTTTTCTTGGAATAGATTAAAAAGGACCTCTTTAAGATTTTTGGCCTAGGAGCAGAATTAAATGTGTGCTTCGAATTTAAGGGTACCCAAAAAAAAGATGACATAAAGGTGCATGATTGTCCTATTATGTTTGTAAGAGCCAGATAAACCATCATAAGAATTGATGTTGAGGTCCTTAAAGCCCACTAGGATGGGTTCCTAGAGAACTACCTTGGCCAGAGGGAAGCCAGTTTTTGTTGTGAGTGTTAGCAGGATACAAGTTGGTCAAGTTGCACAAGATGGATGGATGAAAAAAATTAGTAGCATCAAGTAGGTTGACGTCTGGGCTCGATGGAGAAGGAATTTTGAAAAAATGAAGAGAGGGACCTATATGGTCATTCCTTTGTTATTCATCCCTAATAGTTGGTCAACTATGGATAAGTAAACCCAATTTAGTTGAGCTAGTGTTTATTGTCGATTGTTACATATGACCAGAAGAATAATATCCTACATACTTGAACTTCTAAGGGTGGAGCCAAGATAACTTCACCAACTGGAAAACATTTATTAAGGAGGAATGAAAAGTCTTAGCGCACTTGCTTCATGATTATCTCATGTGACGGTGGGTGTTAGAGTGGTTGGCTTTAATATTAAAAAAATTACATTTGTTGACCATCAAATGAGTGGTCTCAAATTCAAAAAGGGTGAGACCGTGAGATTGTGTTCCCTATAAATAGCCTCCTCAAATTATTTGAAGCTCAAAGTCAGAATCAAGTTATATGTAGGGTGAACAATTGTGCCCCACCCTTCCCCCGTCCACCTTCCCTCACATAACCCTTTTCGCACCCTTGTTTTGAAATTTACAATTTCTCTATATAAATAGTAAAATTTAATGTTTTTTTTTATTATGTGATTTAGGCAATTTAGTAATTTTTCCCTCTCACCTCCTTCAATATATTTTATTGCCTAAAAAATTTTATATTTTGTGACGTTAGGCTACAACTGTTGTAGGTGGTCGTCGATGATTGTTGATGGTTGTTGCTTCTAGGTCTTTTCCCTCGTATAAACGTGATTCTAACTTTGCTCTTCCACTAGTTGTAAGGAATAGGGAACTATTTATGGTATTTAAAAAGGGCATTTTATTTAATTTAGCCTAAAATTCAAAACACACTATCAAATGGTTCATGTTAAAATTCATTTGATATCATGGGACCTCCTAAAATAAAATATCTCTGATTTATTAGATTCCTCCAGTCAAGTCACTCATTTTGGTTATAAACATATCAAAATCTTAGATCATTTGACTCTATAATACATGCTTTAATGCTTCCAATTACACTTCAAATGCTCAATGCCGGCTTACTTGAATGAATCTAATCATTTTTGGTGTTGTCGAGTTTCTACTGTTGAAACATCTCGTGTTGTATAAATCTATTGAAATGGGGGCTCAAATGATAGTTAATTTAGATGATAAAATTATCATTTAATATACATTAACTTTATATATATATATATATATATATATATATATATATATATATATATATATATATATATATATATATATATATATGTGTGTGTGTGTGTGTGTGTGTGTGCGCGCGCGCGCGCGCGCACGAGTGTTTGCTTGCGTGTGTGCGTGCTTGCGTGCCGCGTACCTCAGGTAAGGGATTTGAATCCTCTCTAGTATAGTAGGCCTTAAGGGTGTGGCATTCGAATTGTTAAGACATGCTAGACACCTTGGATGCTCCTTTAATAACCTATCATCAATCCTTTGAATATATATATATATATAGGCTGGAAGGTGATGCATCTATTTTAGATTTTTTTTCTTAATAATTATTTTTAAATGTGTAATTATATTTACTTTTTACTTCATAAAATAAATTTATTCATTTTAAAAATACTTCAAATAATTTCTTTATTTATTTTTACTATTTTAAATAATAATTAGTACCTACCCCCTCCCATGACCTGTAACTGGTTTACAATAACATAAATAACACAACAATATTTTTGAGATATCAAATATGCTCATATCAACGTCAAGTAGAATAACATGACAATAAAATACAAAATATAAAAATTATTTTAATTAGCCAATTGAAAAAATGGTTGGAATATTTACTAACGAAGTTAAAATATGGCCGGCCGGGTTTTTTAATTATCGTGAATTATTTGTTAGGTAAGAAACTAGCTTATTAATGGAAATATCTTATTAAGCAATGCATCATTATGTAATTAAAAAAATTAAAGATAATCAAATTATAATTATATATATATATATATATCTGTGTGTGTAGTTCTTTGAAGGACGTAAGTCTCCTCAGGTCACGCGTTCAAATTCCTCTCTGACTAATTTGTCGGTTGTGAGGGTGGTCATCGAATGATTACGCACATGAGGGTGATCGAGAGCTCGTATAATAGCCTCCGACAATTCTTTTTTTAATGTGTGTGTGTGTGTGTGGAGGGGGGAGTGTTTTTTACGTACGAAGTACGCACGCAGTTCTACGTAAGTACTCCCCCAAATAACATCCTAATAACCCAGTTATTTGGGGGTTATTAAAAAGTTATTGAGGTATTAACTTCAATAACTTCTCAATAACTTCCCAATAACCTATCAATACACATATCAATAACATCGGCGGTTCCGCGTTGATGTTTGGTGGGTTTTTGTGATGTTATTATGGGTATTAACCCAATAACACCCACATGACCCAAACATATCCTCAAAATAATCGGAATACGCACACAGTTCTAAGTGCGTACTCATAAGAAGATCGAAGAGGTTAAATAAATAGTAATTAAAAAAGCATGTAATTCATTTCTTACCATTCCACAACCAATGAGATACTGTATCGTCTTCTCCACCTGTCGCATATCGACCCTCCCCGAAAGATACAGATACTGCTTCAGCAAATCTCCATGTCTGTTCTCTTCTGCCGTCCAAGCCCTCGTCCATACAGCCCATGGACTCAAACTTGCACATGTTTCATCTCCCACACCATCTAAACTGTTCAAAAATGTCTGGTAAGTTGGCAGAGCTTCTTCTGTTATCATATTTCCAACCAAACATACATAATAGTCATCAGGTATTTCTCTTGCTCTCTCTCTCAACTCCATTACTTTCTCCAAGAAATCTTCGGAGTTAGAATCTGGAAGAAAGTCTTGAGGCTGCCATGACTTCTCCACAGGTTTCAGAAGACTCAGCATATTCTTCTCTGCCCAATCCTCTAAAGACTTGAAAATTTCTTCCATTTTTTGTTTTGACATGGAGTGAACCACTTGATCTTGCACTTGTTTTGCTGGCTTGAAAGGTCTTCTTTCTTTCATTGTTCTGTTGAAAAAATAATTATGTTGAAAAAAAGAAAGTCTGCAATACAACATGCCTGCATATACATATACATATATATACGTACATACATACATACATTCATACATTCATGTATATATGTATATCGAAAGAGGACGGTATTTAGGTCAGATGTATCATCTTGTCCCTCAAATACTGATTTTCTAGATATGATAATTGGACCCGGCTGAGAATCAAATCCGGACAGAGGCGACTTCCGTCGAAGCCGCCATCAATATATATTTATATATGGATATATATGCAGCTATTAACTTGGTGCATAATGATATTGACAAGTTTGATTAATTACTTGGTTGAAGCCAAGGAGAACATAGAAGCTCTAGCCATCGTCCGAGGAGGATAAAGATCAGGAGATACTGTTGGACTTGTTCTGAAATTAAAGCATGCAAGAGAGATGCTGAAAGCCATAATCTCTATTAGAGAAGGGAGGGAGAGTTAGAGAGACAGAGAGAGATCTGAAATATAGATCCCAGCAAAGGAGAAGAATTTAAGAACGGAGGAAGACGGCAATAAACAGTGATAATAATATAATAACAGTTATTAATATCAATTTCCTATTTTTATGTCAATATAATCCGTGGAGCGATTTATCTACGTCTCGAACGATTCTTATTAAATTTCATATATATATATATATATAGCATTCAAATTTTTAATATTACTCTTCAATTCAAAACTTTTCGGAGATACCCCAAAAGTATAGAATGTCAGGAGGTGGGACTGGGACGCAGAGAGAATAGAGTAACAGCATAGTAATGCACAGTAAATTTGCGTCATATTTATTAATGATGTGGACCTTTCTGTTTATAGGAATGGGTCTCCTAAAGTAATGATACGCCACCAATAAAATTTCATCATCTGACACAAATCTCGATGCAATCTTTTGAGCAATAAATATTCAAATGTTAATGAAAAGTCAAAAATAGCTTTGATTTCAACAAACTTATAGTCAAACTGACCGACTAAATGAAACGAACCCCAATGATATCAAAACTATTTTAATTCGAGTCAAATCAAGCCTGAATCAAGTCATTAAACCACTTTTAGAATATTTTTGGACACATTGGAAGGTCAAATGGATGTCGACACCAGCAAGCCCATACTCGAATCGAGCGTCTCGACAAGACGAATCCAACGAGCCCAATATCACTCAATTCTGACATCGTTAAGGCCATCAAATGCTCCTTAAACTCTGTCTGATCGAGGGGAGCCCTCTGAACTGTCTGATCAAAATGCAAGCATTAATTGCACCCAGAATCCTATAAATAGAATCACATGAGAGGGGAGAACCAAGAGAGAGAGTCTGAAGTCTTGAGGAGAAGCAGCAGCTCTGCATCACCGTCGACCACCGTCGATCATCGTCGATAGTCATCTACTACCGCCGATCGCCGTGGACCAACACCGATCGCCATGGACCACCGCCGATCGCCGTGGACCACCGCCGATTGTTGTCGACCACCATTAACCGCATACCTTTAGTCGACGTTGTCGTCTAAAACATATAGTCACCCTTTCCTGTCTGAGGGACAAAGGATTTCTGCAAACGTCAATAAATAGTGGATTTTCACAACTTGGTCAGGCCCCGTGGTTTTTCCTTTACGGGTTTTCCACGTAAAAGCTTCTGGAGTTATTGCTTGTTTCCTTTTCATCTATGTGCGTGCTGAATTCTCGTAAAACGCTGAGATGATAATTTATTACTCTATTGTTGTGAATTTTCTAGCACACATCAATTGACGTCGTCTGTGGGAAAAGAAGTCCCATTCGACATTGTCTACAATTCTAAGACACCGAGCCCCTACTTTCTTTCCCAATGATGTATTCATCCACCTGATAAATGAATCATTTTTGCATCTTGAATATCATCTCTGGAGCATTCTTCAATGTGAGGGGTAACCTTTACCTCAATCTCGAAAAGTCGTTCACGTTAACGTCCTGGGCACAACTGTGGTGAGGAAGTCATCCCATATTTCATTCATATTACAAGTGTACTAGAATCGCTCATGGATTGGGGGGCGGTCTTCACTGCAAATAAAGCTTTATCAGCGCCCCCTCATCGTACTAGAGTTCCTCTTCAACTAGATCGGGAAGTTGATCTCTTCAAGGCCCAATACATGTGTTCTTTTACAAGCTAGCGTGGAAAACACCCCCACCGGGGGCAAAAGATTCAAAAACAGCAACTGACAAGTTGTCAAACATTACTCTTGAGTATGACTGCAACCATATTTCCAAGAAAACATACAATCCATTGCGATCTACTCCATAGTCTTGAGAAACGTAAAGCATCTCTGACACCTCATTATAGGCTTAATCGATCCTAAGGGGAGTCGATTCGACCTTTTCCATTACAGACTACACTCGTTAAGCAAAAGCTTCGACATGCAGCCTCAGATAGGTTAAAAATCCATGGTGGATTTTCTTCGACCACTTTCATGACATGTTACGGTAGTCAAGCAAAAGCTTCGACCAACAACCTAGGATAGGTCAACCATCCTCAGTGGATTTCATATGACTTAGTTCATTACGGGTTATTATCGTTGAGCATCTCTGGTGATACAACTCAGAACAGGTCTTACATCCTTAATGGATTGTCTTTTCTATCATGCCCCTGTAAGACAAGCCCAATATGCAAGTCTCGATGTGAAGCTAGCAGTGGACAGGGTCCTCACTAGAAAGACTACATGAGAGCAAGTGATTGACAGAGTCTCCACTCAAAGACCTCAGAAGGCTACAAGTCTCAGAAGGCACAGACACACTCAAAGATCTTAAACGGCTACAAGCCTCATAAGACACATGTACACTTAAAGACCTTAGAAGGCTACAAGCCTCATAAGGCACATGTACACTTAAAGACCTTAGAAGGCTACAAGCCTCAGAAGACACAGGTAAATCAAAGACCTCAGAAGGCTACAAGCCTCAAAAGACACAGGTACATCAAAGACCTCGGAAGGCTACAAGCCTCAGAAGACACAGGTAGATCAAAAACCTCAGAAGGCTACAAACCTCATAAGACACGGGTACATAAAAAACCTCAGAAGACTACAAGTCTCAGAAGGCATAGGTGCACTCAAAATTTCTCAGAAGGCTACATCCTTCAGAAGACACGGGTACATCAAAGACCTCAGAAAGTTACAAGTCTTAGAAGACACAGGTACATAAAAGACCTCAGAAGGCTACAAGCCTCAGATGACACAAATACACTCAAAAATTCTCAGAAGGTTACTTGTCTCAGAAGACACAGGTACATCAAAGACCTCAGAAGGCTACATGTCTCAGAAGACACAAGTGTAAAAAATTTCTCAGAAGGCTACGAGCATTGAAATAATTTTGAACAATTAAGAAGCTACAATAACCGTGGAAGCAATAAAGAAATATATTGTTATCATATACAATTGTCATATAAGATGATTAAAAAGACTACAAATATTATTATATACCTGTACAAGAGCTACAACAAATCAGTTCAACTTCAATTAGATTCGGCACCGCCTTTCTAACATTTCAGTAATTCTGATGTTCATTAAGGAATATTCAAATATCGCCACCACATAAGAATGAAATCCCCCTCATGGCACGGCGAGAAAAATACAACAATCTTCTTCGGAATATGCGACATCATTAAAATTAAAATTCTTTTCATCTTCCTATTAATTAACTTTTCAAATTCTCTCATAATAAATAAATAAATAAATAAGCCTTTTTATTTCATATTATTTTGATTCTTAACATTCTACATTTATATATAAAATTAATTGGAAATAAAAAAAATATTTTCACATTCTTTCTGTCTTAATCTTTCAAAATTTGTATTTATACATAAAATTAATTGAAAAAAACTGCAGTTTATCTATAATATTCTGCTCAAATTCCAAAGTTCGGATTCCTTGCGACTCCTCCGCATATGGTTCGGATTCTCATGGTCCGACTCCTAAAACCTGCTAAAAGAGTGGCTCATTAAAATAAATGTATATTTTGCTAGATAAGGGATAAAACTCCCCTCCTCACAGTCGAATACATGGAATCCCGCCACTGAGCTATCTTAGGGCCTGTTTGGCGCAACTACAGTATCTTGCACAGGAAGCTTCGTCTGACGGGAAAACATTGCGGGAAAGAGCATTTGAGTCTAATAGTATTGGTCATACAGGTATGTCGATAGTAAATTTGTGAGGGAGCTGTTTCAGGATGAATGACCAAACTGCCCCTGTTTGATAAATCTGTTAAAAATGACTAATATCACTCACTGTTTTATTTTTATCGTTCATTTAAAATCATTTATTAAATATTTAAATCTAATTAAAAACTAACAAGCATGAATTCCATGTAAGATGTCAAACATCAACATAATTTTAATTGATTTAAACTCTATCATATCAAACTATTCTTAGGATTTAAATCCTACTTATGTTAAATCCTCCTTGCAACCAAACAGCCATAAGAGAATGAGCAACTATAGCAACAGAAGCTACTACCCGTCAGCCGAGGCTCTTCTTTTGGTGAAAATTGCACCCACTTCGGACAAACGGGGGAAAACGTTGTTCGCCTTTGGATCCCACCAGCGGTCCTTCTTTTTGCTGCGCCGACGGTGGTGTCAGAGAGGAGAAGAAGTGGAGGGCGCGAACAGCGACTGTGGATTTGGGACGATCGTCGACGCTATCGATAGGGTTCGCCGGCTCGATGCCCAAATGGACGGATAAACGAAGACGGATATTGCCGCGGGGTAAGGATGAGAAAAACCCGTGTGCAAAGCTGTAGCCGTGGGGATATTGTCGCAGCCCTCTGTCACTCCACTTCCACCGCGCCGCTGCAACCAAACGACAACAACTAGGACGAAGCCGCTGCGACACCCCGCGCCGTGAAAAAAAAGACGTAAACAAACGCGCCCTTAGTTATTTCAATATATGTGTCTTTAAAATATTCTAATACTAAATTAAACAGAGTATTTCCATCCTTACCCATGAATATATATATATATATATATATATATATATATATATATATATATATATATATATATATATATATATATATATATATATATACGCGCGCGCGCGCGCGCGCAAACACACACACACACACACACACACACACACACACACACACACACACACACACACACATATATATATGATACTGCCATAAACAAAATTTTATCATTTTGCACGAATCTCGAACGTAATCTTTTGAGCAACGAAACGTTCGAATATTGATGAAAAGTCGTCCGGAGCTCAGATTTCAGCAAACTTATAGTCAAACGCGACCGGCTTGATGAAACGGACCCAATGATATCAAAACTAGTCCGATCCGAGTCAAATCAAGCTCGAATCAAGTCATTAAACCACTTTTATAAGCTTTTCAGACATATTGGAAAGTCAAATGGATGCCGACACTAGAAAACCCATACTCAAATCGAGCGTCTCGGCAAGACGAATCCAACGAGCCCAAGATCACTCAATTCCGACATCGTTAAGGTCATCAAATGCTCCTTAAATGCTGTTTGATCGAGGGGAGCTCTCTAAACCGTCCGATCAAAATGGTTGCATTAATTGCACCCAGAACCCTATAAATAGACCCCAACTCTCATGTGAGAGGGGGCTATGTAGAGATGGAGCCCGAGCGCCTCGACAGAGGCTGCAGCTCGCACCACCGCCGACCGCCGTCGACCACCGCCGACCACCGTCGACCGTTGTCGACCACCGCTGACCGCTTCAACCACCACCAACCGCCGTCGACCTCCGGCATCTCCGACCTCCGTCACCGTCAACCTCCGGCATCGTCGACCACCGCCTACCGTCGTCGACTACCGCCGACCTTCGTCGACCTCCATCAACCATCGTCAAACACCACAAACTAGATGCTGTCAATGAACACTGTAATCTGAAGAATATAATCATCATTTCCTGTCTGTGGGACAAGAAATTTCTGTAATCATCAATCAATAGTGGATTTTCACAACTGGGCCATGCCCCGTGGTTTTTCCCTTTACGGGTTTTTCACGTAAAAACTTCTGGAGTCATCACCGCTTGTTTCTCTTTCATCTGTGTGTGTGTTGAATTTTCGTACAACGCTAAGACGATAATCCGCTACTCTACCATCGCGAATTTTTCAGCACGCAACAGTTTGGCGTCGTATGTGGGAACGAAGTCCCATTCGACATTGTCTACAACTCTCCCCTACTTCATTTCCCGAAAATGTATTTCATCTGACGGACAAAGGAATCATTTTTGGATCTTGAAGATCATCTTTGGAGCATTCTTCGATGTGGGGGGCAACCTTCACTGCAGTCTCGAAAGGTTGTTCACGTTAACATCCTGGGCACGACTATGGTGAGGATGTCATCCCATATTTCATTCATATTATAAGTCTACAAGAATCACTCCTGGACTAGGGGCATTCTTTACTGCAAATAACGCTTCGTCAGTGCCTCCTCATCGTATTAGAGTTCCTCTTCAACTAGATTGGGAAACTGATCTCTTCAAGGCCCAATACATGTGTTCTTTTATAAGCTCGCATGGAAAATACCTCCGTTGGGGGGCAAAAGATTCAAAAACAACTAACAAGTTATCAAACATTACTCTTAAGTATGACTACAACCATATTGTCAAGAAAACATACGATCCATTGTGATCTACTCCCTAGTCTCCAGAAATGCAGAGCATCTCTGACATCTCATTCTAGGCATAATCGATCCCAAGGGGACTCGATTCGACCTCTTCCATTACGGGCTATCGTCGTCAAGCAAATGCTTCGACATACTGTTGACCTCATTTTTGATGAGGTCTTCTCTTCTCTCTTTAGTACTTAGGATCTAGCCTTAGACTTTTCCTTTGACTATCTTAGAGGACTAGAAGTGGAACCCACCCTTTTAGAATTTAAAAAAAAAACACCTCTTAACTCCTTGCAAACTCCACAAACTTGATTGTAGACCCCTAATCGCCTAGAGGGTTGAAATCAAATGTGGAAGTTTAAAGGATGAGTTCCTATAGGACTCTTTGGCCTTAGGACTGCCTTGGGTGGTCTGGTCTAGTGAGGGCTGACTTACACACGCACTACACTTATACACTACACTTTCACACACCTCCTAAAACCACACCCATACCCAACTTGACCTCCTGACTCATGCAAGTGATTCACATGGATGGTCCTTAACCCCTAAGCCCTTGGCTAAGAGGGTTAGGAACAACATAGTGAATGCCTCAAATGAGTCCCTTTATGGCTCATCTAGGCTTGATATGGCTTCATGGCTCAACCCAAATGGTTCCATTCCACTTACATTTACCCAATCTTCAATTTTCTAAATTTTCAATTTTTGACCCCCGGAACCCTACACCCGCCCAGCCTACCCAAAACCCTTGAAATTACCCAAATTTTTCAAAAAAATCTGATTGACATTTGAACCAAACCTACCCAATTTTTGACCCCCGGAACCCAATGTCAAACCAAACCTACCCAATTGACCCAAATTCTGGTCCAATTCAATTCTAAACTTCAATTTAACATCCACAATATCAATCTAGACCAAATCCAAGTCCAATTTGATTGATATTTGAATCCAATTTCACTTTTGACCTTAAAGCCTAATTTGGACCCATGACCCAAACTTAGCCCAAACTAACCCAATTCAACTCCAATTAACCCCAAACCTTTTCTAAACCTTCCCTAACATCCCCAAAAATAAAACACTAACATGATTTGCCCAAAATTTGGACCCAAACCCCACTGAAATTCAACCCAAAACTAAAAGGCCCAATTTTGACCTAAACTCAAACCTAACCCAAATAAGCCCAAACCCCAAAGTCAAAACCTCTCTGAAACACTCCCATAAACATTTCCCAACATTACTTTTACATTAATTTCAACCCTAGCCCAACATTGGCCCAAGTTAACCCAATTTGGCCTACTATTGGCCACTTTACCAAAAAAGCCCAAATTCAACTCAATTCAAACCCAAACCACCTCAAATTTGTTTCAAACCACTCATGACACATGCCTAAACCAATTGCAACATTTATTTGACATGGTCCTTCACAAAACTTTCATCCCAAAAGCCCATTTTAAAATCCAAAAGCCCATCTCCGTGAAGCCTTTAAAAGCCCACTTCCACCAAATCCAAAAGCCCAAAAATTCATCCAAAGTCCATATGACACTCTTCTTCATCATGCATTCAATTAAAATCATCCCTAAGTCCTAATCCAATGATCAAATAATTCTAAATAAAGCTTTATCCAACTTTCCACCAAAATATCCAAAATCCTTAAAATCCATTTTTATGAAGTTGACTAAAATTTTCCCAAGCCAAAGGTGAGCCATGAAGCCATGCATGAGCCCCATGGGAGCCATGAGAGCCATGGAATCTACTTTCCACCTCACCAAACCATTAAGGGCAAGAGAGGGGATCTCTTTCTTAAACCCTTTTAAACCCTTTTTTACCTTAAGCATGTCACACACTAAACCATGCTTAGCCGCCTCACCATGGATGGAGACTTCACCACCCCTTCTAGGCTGACCTAAATGATTCCCTCAACTCAAAATTAGGTCTTGGGGAGGTGCACCAAGCCTATTTCCATGGGTTGACCCAAACTAAGCCAAAATGGCCTTTCCCCTATGCCATTTTAATCCAACCCCTTTACACATGGCAAAGCTCAATTGCCTACACTAAACCCCAGCCCTGACCCACCTGAACTCGAGGGTGACCCTCGCTGCACGGCCGCCGCCTGGATCGCCGGAAAACACCATGGCCGAGACCTTGGGAGGAGCCAAAGTTTGGAATTCCCACCGCCGAGCCGCCCCATGCCCAATGGCCACCATGGTCGTTCTTCCCTCGACCTAAGCAACTCGATCCCAAGCCTTAAACCCCTCTGGGAGGCCCTCCACCCTCTCCTATTTAAACCTCACCTCCTCTCAGCCATGAGGAGTGCTGAACCAAACCTTACTGAAACCCTGCCAAAATTGCTCCAGACCACTCTCCACACTTAGAGCAGTTGATCCTCAGTAATAATTTGCCCTAATCCCCATCAACAGAGCCCAACTTCTCAGCCAAAATTCCACCCAAAACCAGGACATCTCCCAATTCTCCACCAAATTCAAATTAAACTCACCCACACCTGCACAAGGTCAAGAGGAGAAGTTCCCCAGTGAAAGCCCCCTCTCCAGGCCACCCATCTGTTCCAGACTCCAAAGGTTGTGATCGGGCTTGGTCAAAATCATACCTGGACAATTCACCAGGCCAAGGGACTTCATTTGGAGCTTGCTTGGACCCAATCGAAGGTGACACAACCCTCAGATCGAAGCCACACTTCTCTGAGCTAAGGTATGAGTTAACTCTTTATCCCGAGCCTATGGAGATTGTCTATTTCAAATGCTTTAATTTCAATGCATGATCACCGTATAGATGTGTTCGTCTCTTCAAGACGAATCCATAGAGCACAAGAACACAAAAATCCGTTAAGTATCGAGTGAGATATTAAGGATTTAATGTGGACGGTTCTCGGGTTAGGAGGCTTGGGGACGATGAACGGATGTCGTCCATTTGATACACGCGCGGGTGGACGATCCAGATTGAGTCGTATGAGGAGACGGAACGATGCAGCGGGCCCCTGGAGCTCTGAGTCGGATGGCGGCGTAGAACCAGAAAGCGTCGCGTGGTTGTTCGGACATGCTGAGGTTGACGCGGCGCCGATTCGGATAAATAGAAAAATAGGGATTTTCTTATTTATTAAATACCCAGAACTTCAAAAATCCATAACTTTGTGTAGAAAAATCCTAAAAATAAAATAAAAATACCCTCTTGCTCAGTGAACAGAGGAGAATAATGTGGAAAAGAAATCACTTAATTTTATTGAGTATTTGATTTTTAATAATTTATTTACTCTCTTCACACTTTCAATTCTCTATGCATGTATACAATTCACCATGGCATGAGACTATAGGGCTTTTGAAGCCTCTGAATTTGGGAACATTCCCTGAATTTTCTAAAGTCAGAGGCCACCCTTATGAAGAGTTATTGATTTTTCAATTCTAGGTCACTATTCTGAGTTTTTTAATTCCAATAATTAGCATGTTGTGAAATAAATTCTAGGAAAATTTGGAGATGTTTCTTATGACCAGAGGACCCTAGGGAAAATAGGTTTTGAGTTAACTCACTTGGAATAACCCTAATTGGCTTAAACACCCAAAATGGAGCTTTAATTAATTAGAGCTAATCATACATCACATTGACTTGAAATCAATTCTCCACTGACCTTTAGGATCAGAGGAACCCACCATAAAAGTTTGAAGTCAATTGGACTTGGTTAGCCCTATCAAATGGGTTGATTAAGCCATTTAGCCAAAATTAAAGTTCAAAAATTCATAACTTTCAAAATACTTCTCAAAAATTCACCAAATTGGTTTTGGAGCCTCTCTGATATCAGGGAAATTTAAGAAAATTAAAATTCCAATTTTCTAAAAAAAGTTTATTTTTTGCATTATTTTAATATTTTTAATAATTAAAAAATAATAAAAATCACAAAAATAATAAAATTCACCAAAATGTCACATTTTGAATTTTAATCACTTAGGAACAAGCCCCATATTTTTCTTAAGTCTCTATGATGAGATATTAAATTTTAAAGCCCTAAGGTAATTTTAAAATTAAAAAATGTATTTTCTAGCATTTCCACTAAAATAATTCTAATAAATCAAAGAAAAATCAGAAAATTATAAAAATTAGTTCTCTGGTTTCCTTGATATCAGAGAGATTTTTGAAAAATATAAAATTCATTTTTCAACCTTTATTTTATTTTTAAATTAATTAATACTCCAAAACTCAAAATAATTATAATAAAAAGAATATAATTCAAAAAATCACCAAAACTGGTCCAAGTGATCCTCTGATCGTTAGGAATGTCTCATAATTTTATTAAGGGCAGAAACTTTTCTTTGGTCATATTACTAAATTTTCCTTGAAGGTCCCTATTTTCCACCAAAAATAATTACATAAATAAATTAAGTACAGAAAAATCACATTTTTTCCTCTAATGTCTTTATTGACATATGAGTGAAGTCACATAAAAATTTCAAATTCATTTAAGCTCAATTTAGTGAGTTATGAAATTAGTAAGTTTAAAAGGCAAAATAGTAATCAAAATTTTAATCTATAATTAAAAATTTTAGGTTTAATTAAAAGGGTGGGTAAAATATTTGACACTAAGTTGATTTTTGGATGTTTGAAACTTAGGTAATTAAAAGGTGGAAACCTACCTAATAATTTGAAAGTAATTAAAATAAACCCTAATTAAATAATTGTTTAAACTTGGAAGAATAATAAAAAAATTGGAATTATTAAAATAGGGATATTATTAGGAAGAGATTTATTCTTTAATCTAAGAATCCCTAAATTAATCACCTCAATAATATTTAATTCCTAATTAAAATGATAATCCAAATTCAAAATTTAAAATGCTAAAAGACTTAATCATTAAATTAAATTAAAATTAAAACATTTAAATTAAATCCTTTTAAAATTTCAATTAAATTAATACTTTAACAATTAAAATTGAATGATCCTTAAACCATAAAAAATAAAATATTAAATTAAAATTAAAAAATAAAATTAAATTAAAATTTAAATTAAAGTAAAATTAAAAATAAAACCAAATTAAAATTTAAATTAAATTAAATTAAATTAAAAATTAAATTAAATTAAATTAAATTAAATCACATTAAATTAAATTAAATTAAAACATATTAAATTAAATTAAATTAAATTAAAAAATAAAATCAAGTTAAAATAAAATTAAAATTAAATTAAATAATTAAAATTAAATTAAAATTAAAACTAAACCAAATTAAATTAAATTAAAATTAAATTAAATTAAATTGAATTAAATTTAACATCACTTAAGACATAGAGAATTCAAAAATAAATCTAAAATAACTTGAACACTATTCCAAACTTAAACCCATTAATTAAAATTAAGTCGAATCACAAATCACTTGAACATCGATTTGCCCTCGAAAGCTCTTGTTGTCATAACCCCTAAACAGAGTGTTAAGTGAAGTGTTACTTCACTCATGGGATATTCAAATGTCCTAGTTCACCTGAGCAAGATAACAAAACTTGAACTCCTGGATGATTGATTCATTGTATAATTAAATTCTCTTGACTTAAAATAATCCTAGAGGAATTGAAAAGATGTTTAAGACTCGTCTTAAGCACTTCCTCGATATGATAGGATATTTATAAGAACAATTGGACTTAATTGTTCTTTGATGAAGAAAATCGTCCTCAAACCAAAACACAAGAACCTAGACGTCATAGGAGATGACTAGCTATAAGATTAGAAACTTGATAGAAAACCATAACCCTTCCCATAGCTTTTCCTAGGAACTTGTTTTAAATGTTTAAATATTCTAAATTGTGTTTAAGTGCAGCTTGGGATGATGGGAAGACCCTCCAGGTACGCTTTTATTTTATTGCAATTTACCTTCTTGCAATTTACCTTATTGCAAATGCACTTACTTTTCTCGCATGATAAACAACCGTTGCATGAAAACCCACACCTTTAGGATAGTCCCTAAAATTGAAACCAAACTAAACTAAAAGTTATTACAAGATAAAATTCACCGCCACAACATTTCAAAATATAAAACAACTCAAAATTTAATCACAAACAAAACAACAAAACTACAACTACAACGAAATTAAAACGTCTTGTTGGATGATCGGGAATACCTCGGATGATGTAACCTACGTGTTGCTAACGGGATTTCCTACGGTCTAAATGAAAGTGTGGAACTCATTTAGTTGAGTTTAGCAAATTCATCTAGACTAAGTGAATCCGATAAAAATAATGATGTCGGAAGGATGGAACCGTAGGATCTTAACCGATGTTGTTATAATCAATTTTAAGATTTGTTTTAATTAAGACATAAAAAACACTTGGATTTTAAGATTTCTAAAACCAAACTCTTCACTTCTCTTTTGATTACAATCTTCTAAAACTAAACCTCTGCAACAACAAGGAGCTCGGAGCATGGTGGGCAAAGACGGCCATCGTCATCAAAGAAACTCGAGTCTACTTCAAGAAACTTTCTTAGAATTAAATAACCAAACCATAGGACTTTGAGGTAGTTTGCCTAGTGCAACATAAATCCTCAACCTTTTGTTAGACATTTGCATTGCAAATTAAGCCCTAACCAGTCTTAGGATTCCGAGGTAGTCGTCCGATACGACATAAACCCTCACATCTTCGAGGCTATTTGTGTGATCACATCATACGAATATAAGTCCTAATTGATTAAAATTGGCAGGATCAAAACATTAAATAAACATTAGGGCCTTCCTAAATTCAAGCAAAATAATAGGATAGTCGGGAAATTACCGAAGTTCGCTTCGAATCTGTGATTTCTCCTACCTCTCTTCCTTTGAATTCCTAAAATAGAATGTTCCAAATTTGATCCACCCCCTATTGAAATTCCAAAATTTAATCCCTTGGAAACTTAAACTTTGAAATTCTTGAGAGCAGAACTACTGATTATTATCGAAAGTTTTCTTAGGTGATTCCCGTCACTTAAGATGTAATTAACTATAGGGGCTTGCCCTTATAGGGAATTTTAAGAACCCAGGTAATATAAACCCTGCTTAATTTCTTTGTATTAAGCAGGGGAACTTGTCGGCTTATAAAATTGGTTCGCAGACCAAACAGATGTCACAAATCTTCTAGTTTATTTAATCGAGCCCCATCACCAAACTGTGTGTCTATTCTTTGGGATAGATACACGGTTTGCGATGCGATGCTCGTTTATATAAACTATTCGGGATGTGAGATCAGTTTGATTTCATATCTTAAAATCTTCAAATTTAAAAATTATTGTCAAAACCAAATACTACTTTTTTCAAATTATTTATTTAAATTAAATTAAAAATTCACCGACAATTTCTGTAGGCGACCCCTCTTTTCAAAAATACAACACACACACTCAACCTAAAAATATGCCGACACATACAATCTCAGATAGGTCAAAAATCCTTGGTGGATTTCCTTCGACTTCTTCCATTACAGGCTACCGTCGTCAAGCAAAAGCTTCGACATACAGCCTCAGATAGGTCAAAAATCCTTAGTGGATTCTCTTCGACCTCTTCCATTACGTAGCTACCGTCGTCAAGCAAATGCTTCGACATACAACCTCGGATAGGTCATAAATCCTTGAAGGATTTTCTTCAACCCCTTCCATTCCAGGCTACAGTCGTCAAACAAAAGCTTCAACATACAGCCTCGGATATGTCAAAATTTTTAGTGGATTCTCTTTGACCTCTTCCATTACAGACCACCGTCGTCAAGCAAAGAGCTTCGACAAACAATCTCGGATAGGTCAAAAATCCTTGATGGATTTCCTTCAACCTATTCCATAACAGGTTACGGTCCTCAAGTAAAAACTTCGACCAACAACCTAGGATAGGTCAACCATCCTCAGTGGATTTTCATATGACTTTGTTTGTCAGGGGTTAATACCATCGAACATCTCCTGTTATACAACTTAAAATTGGTCTTACATCCTTAATGGATTCTTCTTTCAACCACGCTTTGTGAGAAGCTAGTTAAGGATAAGTTCCTCACTAGAAAGACTCCACGAGAGCAAGTGATTGACAGGATCTCCACTCAAAGACCTCAGAAATCTATGAGCCTCAGAAGATACCGGTTCAAGCTTCTTTAAGACATATGTTCGAGAGGGCACAACCTCGGAAAGCATGAACCACAAAAGGTACGTGACTCTTCATTTTATAAAATTTATGTGCTAACTTTAATTGCAGATTTTCGTATGGTTAAGAAGCCACATCAATCGTGGTAGACACAAAGAAATACATTGTCATCATCTACAAATGTCACATAAGATGATTAAAACGGCTACAAATACCAACATATACTTGTACAAAGGCTACAACAAATCTGTTCAACTTTGAGTTGAGTCGACATCGTCTCCCCAAAACCCGAATACTTCTGATGCTCTTCAGGGGGTCTCCAGATAACACGATTTCATAAGCAAGAAAATCTTCCCCTCAAAGCGAGACGGAAAAGTTACAACATTTTTTCATCACTTTCAGAATGTGCATGAGCGACACTGGAATCTCCTACAAAATGCATGACACCAACGAGAATGAAGATCCCGTTGCTTGCTTGCTACGCATGACATGGAAGACTTTCCTCTTCGCCGCAACGTAAAAGAAGATCTCTTTGATTACCTGCTATGCAGGAAAATGAAAACTTTCATCTTCGCCGCAACGAGAAAGAATATCTTGTTGCTTGCCCGTTACGCATGACGAGGATGACTTTCTTCTTCACTATAACACGATATTGCAACTCGGCGTCGCAACTCTGCACCACAACTCGATGCCACAACTCTGTACAACTATTCGGCGCAGCAAATTCTTCACCATAACGCATGCCGCAACGCGTCGTAGCGACGCACCACCACAACGTATAGCGTCTCCGCGACTCCCCGCTGCAACACACCACCGCAATGCATCGCTCCGCAACAAAGCGTCACCACAACGCCTCACCGTAATGCGTCGCCACCACGCCCTGACGCAACCCGTCGCCGCGACGCTCCGTCACGACGTGTTGCCCTGACCCCCCACTGCGACGCTCTGACGCAACGCGCCACCGTGACGTTCCGCAGCAACGCGCCCCGGCGAAGGGCCGCCACGTTTTGTTGCAACGCGCCTCAGCTACCCGCCGCCACGAAGCGCCGCCCCGTGCCACCGCCTCGTTTCTCTGCTACGCGCCTAAGCGACGCACCGCCTCGACGCGCCGCCGCGACGTTTCGCTGCAACAAGCCTCAGCGACGGGCCGCCACGACGTGCTGCCGCCACATTCCGTGGCAACTCGCCCCAGTGACACGCTGCTACGACGGGTCACCGCAACGTGCCCCAGCAACACGCGGCCCCAACGTGCCGTCACCATATATGGCCGCAACGCGACACCACAACACTGCGACGCACCGCCATGACACGCAGCGGAGACCCTACCCCTCTCCTTCATGCCTATTTATAGCCTCAAAAAGGTTTGGACATTAAATGCCATTGATTAAAAAAAAAATCGATTCACATTCATCCTACACTTCCCGTCATTTGAAGCCTGACATTCATTTGTGCAAGTTATATAAGCTTGTAATTAAAAGGATCATTAAATCAAATTAAAAGGATTATCAAACCGTTAAGACGGGAGCGTCGTAACAAATAACGGTTGGAACATTTAGAAAATTCATGTAAAAGATAATATATATATATATATATATATATATATATATATATATATATATGCTCGGATTCGTATATTTTCGGACGACACAAATAAACTCGTCCGAAAATAGGAGGGTAATTGATACGTCATAAACAAAATTTTATCATGTGGCATGAATCTCAGTGCAATTTTTTGATCAAGAAACGTTCAAATATTGATGAAAAGTCATCCATAGCTCTGATTTCAGCAAACTTATAGTCAAACTGACCGGCTTGATGAAACGGACCCAATGATATCAAAACTAGTCCAATCCGAGTCAAATCAAGCTCGAATCAATTCATTAAACCACTTTTATAAGCTTTTCAGACACATTGGAAAGTCAAATGGACGCCGGCACTAGAAAGCCCATACTCGAATCTAGCGTCTCGGCAAGACGAATCCAACGAGCCCAAGATCACTCAATTCCGACATTGTTAAGGTCATCAAATGCTTCTTAAATTCTGTCTGATCGAGGAGAGCTCTCTGAACCGTCCGATCAAAATGGCTGCATTAATTGCACCCAAAACCCTATAAATAGATCTCAACTCTCATGTGAGGGGTGCCTAGAGAGATAGAGCCTGAGGGCTTGACAAGAAGCTGCAGCTTAGCACCACCGCCGACCGCCGTCGACCACCGCCCACCGTCGTCGACTACCGCCGACCTTCGTCGACCTCCATCAACTATCGTCAAACACCACAAACTAGACGCTGTCAATCAACACTGTAATCATTTCCTGTCTGTGGGACAAGAAATTTCTGTAATCATCAATCAATAGTGGATTTTCACAACTGGGTCATGCCCCGTGGTTTTTCCATTTACGGGTTTTTCACGTAAAAACTTCTAGAGTCGTCACCGCTTGTTTTGTTTTTGCCATTCTTTTCTCTTTTTTATTTTAAAAGGAGTCGTCAGCTTGTCAGTCGTCGTATACTTCCCCTATTCGAATAAATCTCCCTCCCGAATCAAATAAGTGATTCGAAGAGGAGAAGAACCGATTAAGAAGGGACATACGACAAAGTGACAAACAAGAGAAAAGAAAAACATGGAGAGTCTACGTGCGATAAACCTCGCAAGGATAAGTCGAGCATGTCCGCCCAAACAAGATCGGGCAAAGGCACCTCGAACCAATATCCGCGAAAGAAGTATCTACGTAAACTACCCATAACCGAGAGAGTCAAGTGTATGTACCGTTCCGGGGTCAAGAGCACTCCCGGAGGAACGTATTCCTCTTGGTTAATTACATCTGGGGATACCCAAGAATACTCTCGATAAAAGGAGTTTCGCTTTATATTATCATAGACATGGGGTGTAGGCAATCAAAGGGAGATTATTCCGAGCTCTCGCTAAGCCATCAGGCAGAGAGTGAGTCTCTCACATCCCAAATGGGGTAGCGGCTCATCAGCATACGAAACCCACAGAATAACCTAAATCATCTTGACGGGGGTATCCCAACACGTCAAAGCACGTCCGGGCCATAAGGGAAGAGGACAAATCGTCGTATCCCAAACAGGCGGAAGCTCATCAGCATCGGGCCGTCAAAATGATATCAACGAAGTCAAGGAGCAAAAGGGCTCAACAGGGGTAGTTAAAGGAAGGAAGGAGTAATTCTAAAGGAGTAGAGGTAGCCAAGTCGGGGTACACGGGCCCGTCATCCCAAGCAGTAGGACCCTAAGTCTACCTGAACGTGAAGGTAGTCGACCCAACATGTCCTGAGATCCCCGGTCAGCAATCCAAGAATTGCATTATCCACAGAGGCCTCGGTAGCCCTAAGGTCGAAGGAAGGAAACTCTATCCTATGACTATAAGATGGAGCTCCAAGAGGTGGGACTTATACCTGCCAAAGTGACAAGATGCCTCAAGAAAGGAAGAGAGATGGAGGTTCAGCTACAAAGCTGCAAACGCTCCAAACAAAAGGACTTACACCCCGTTTGGGTCGGGGAGCCTTCTAACACCACAGGCGCACTGTACAACCACACCTATAAAGGTATGCGTGGCCAGTCCGATCGGAGAAGCACGGGGACTCCTCCTCGGACATGCAAATATGAATGCGCTATATCTAGAGCGGTCCTTAAGTAATGTAGAGGCCCTATTAGTATGACTCGGGTGATAGCCATGCAATGCAACCCATTTAAAATCCGGCCCGAAGGTCATGCAAGAAAGTAAAAGTGCATATTTTAAAATCTTGAATATTTTAATCCTAAAATTTATTTATCTTGAATATTTTATTATGACTTTTTAAACATATAAAGTTTACAATTTTAGGGTCCTTAGAGAGCCTAAATAATATCGCAATATCCCAGATCACAGAAAGAAACAAGGAAAACACATGCAGGCATGCGAATAAGTAATAAAAGCAAGAAAGAAAACACTTCATAATAAAATAAAAGAGACCAAAATGCCGCTGGACCGGCAACATAATCCAGAAAAAGAAAAATGCGGCCGGCCTCCGCATATACATGCCCGGTCCTAATTCTATACATCAATATAAAAATGTAGAATTAAGATACGGGGCACGAGCATCTGCTCCTAGTCCCCTCCACGCGGTTCCAGCGCAAACGCCTCGAACCCGTGCCCGTAACTTATTTCTCGCTGCGAGACTCTCCTAGACTCTAAAAGTACAAAGAAAAATAAAAAGACTCAATCCACGCATGAAAACAAGTGTTAGCGGGAAAGCTCAAATGCAAATGACGTATAATGAGGCATGCTTTATAAATGGGGGAGCTAATAGCACCTGCAAACAAAAATGTCAGAAATCATCACATGTTCCCCCCATAGCGGTACCTGTGTGTGTATAAATAAGCATGACTCGCTACAAAAAAACGCCCTAACACACTACCATACATATGCAGCATGCAATCACATCACAGGCAAAGTGCAGAAGAAAGATACCCGGCTAGGCAACCAATCCATCAAAGAACAATAGCCGGACATCAAAAAGACTACCTAGCAACCTAATTCCTAGCCTCTAGCACACCATCTAACGAAAGTGCACAAACCTAGTGCCTAAGTGTAGGTAAGTCCGGGTATAGTATGACTTTGACGGGTCGCCATACCGGCCCCATCCTAAAGATCCGAAGGATCTAAAAGGCGTCAGCGAAGAGGGGTGACACAAGTTAGATCCAATGGATCCTTAGCACAATCATACTTGTAGTCGATCCCGATGACTTACTCGCATTGCTCATTGGGATCAACCACATAGCAATGCTCGTGTAAGGCATCGCAACCGACACGGGGTCACTCTCCTAACGAGTAGGACAAGCCATCGAGGAATGGGTAAGCAACAGGTCATGCAAGAAGCCCACATTGTGATTGCTGAGATTGAAGTACGGAACAATCACAACGGGCGCCCAAAAGGGCAAGCACACACATCATGCAAAATGCAAGGATGCTACATGCAAAGAGGATGCACCAAAGTGGTGAGGGTGAGTATATTGTGAAAGGAGTGACTCAGAAAGAGCGGGCATGCCGTAGCGGCAGCGGCCCAAAGGATGGGTATGCAAAGGAGGCAGTGACCCGAAGGTGGGCATGTCGTAGTGGCGACTGCCCGGGAGGTGGGCATGCAGACTGGCAGTGGCGGCTAGGAGCAAATGAGTATGCCGAGGAGGCAGTGACTCGGAGGTGGAATAATTCTCACTGAGGAGAATCATAAAAGTGCGGTGCAAATGCGACTGCAAATGCAAATGCGAAAAACGGAATAAGGTGCAACATGCAACCAGACCAACATGCACATGCCAGAAAACATGCAATAAAATGCAAAAGCATACAAACATGAGTGATCTGGTCGACCGGACCGTGGTGTGCGGTCGGACCAAAGAAATGGGTGGATTATTTCGGGGTAACCAATCCGACCCTAAAGGATAGGTGATCGACTTGGGACAGATCGATCGAACCGCAACCGAGGATCGGGGATCGGCCCGGGACGGCCCGATCAACCCGAAGTGCTCATGCGAACATGCATACAATGTAACAAATGACCACATGCAAAAATGCAAAAAGATGATCAATGCACATGCGATGAAACTCAAACGATCGACGACACGTCGAACTCGTCCAAACGACCTCACGTTGGTACCTAGGGTTGACGCACTTGGATATGTGGCATCGCCGCCTCCAGTTTTGGCGTGGCTATGTAGAGGGTTTCCCGCTTCAATTTCTCGTAGGGGAAACTCTCTACCGTTCATAGGGCGGACTAGCTACAAAGCTTTTTCCGCTCTACGAACGCCCGATCTTATAGGACGGACTAGCTACAAAGCTTTTCCCGTCCTCTAAGATCGAACTCAACTAATCCCTCCAAAGGAGATTAGGAGCGCCAAAACCGTGGGAAATTGGGATTCCGACCCGGCGGGATTAAGACCTAAAGCTCGGAACGGGGAATCGCTAGGCTACGAATAGGGATTGGTCAACGCATAGGATTCACTAACCTATGGCTCACTCTAGGTAAATCAACGATCCATCACATAGGCGGCTCGACCGGTCGACTACATGTCGTCCGGCACCTCCACCCCGCGTGGGCGATCGAACCCACGTGCCTAGATCGGACTAAACCTAGGGTCGGCTAAGGGATAAGAAAATCTCACCGCCGCGAAGGTTGAAGACGCGTTCTCTTTATGCTGAAGAAGAGCCCTCGATTCCGGCGAACCGCCGGTGTTCGGTCCGTGTGCCAACGCACCTCGCAATAAATCATGCAACGAGGAAAATACGACGCAATGAGGTATGCAAAGTATCAAAATAAATAAATTCGAGCATAATAAAATGCATCGAAATATATACCTTAGCGGGAGGGGTCTCCCGACGACGGCGACAGAGGGGAAACCACAAGGGGAAAGACGCTCGCCGCCTCCTCGAACAGCGACGACGTCCGCTGTCCCGCGACGTCGAGGTGCTCCAGCGAAGTATCTGGCCGCCGGGAAGGTACGACGGTGACGCGTAGAGACTAGCTCGTCGGCGGCGAGCACCGTGAACGAAGGAAATGCAAAGGAGAACCCAAAATCTGGAGTTTCACCTCGCTGATTTTCTCCTGCGTAGATGCGATTCTGGCGAGGCAGAAATCCGGCGAGGAAGAGGTCCGGCGAGTTCGATCTGTGAAAAGAAAAAAACTTGGCCAAGAGGAAGAAGAGGAAATTGCTGCGGGTTTCGCTAGCGGCAGGAGGCGAGGCTCCGGCGCGGCTGGAGGACTTCCGGTGTGGCAAAGGACGGCCGCGTCGTCCTTCACCGGCGACGCAGGAGGAAATCTCCGCGAGGCGAGAGGGAGCAGGTGGCGACGGGTTTTCGCTTGGCCGGCGGGCCGGAGAGACGGCGGGAGGTCGGAGGGGAGGCCGGCGAGCTTGTCGGCGGTGTCGCCGGTGCGAGATCGGCGACGAGGAGGCTAGAGTTTTCGCGCACGGGCTTGGCGGCGGGGGAAAGTCGCGATATATGGGAGAGGGAGGTTTTTGCCATAGGATTTATATGGGATAATATATAATATATATTATATAATAAAAATAATATTATAGTTATCCTCCACGAATATTTAGCCTGTACACGTGCTCGCAGCGAAGTGGATGTCCTTCCTAGCTAAAATCGACGTTCCCGACGCACTGGCGCGATTCGTTTTGTCATCCGGGGTCGTTCGAGGCCGCTCGAGCCACTTTTTGAGCAAATGGCGCCAAAAGAATAATTCGCGTATTTGCACCTCGCTCACGATGTCAGTAGCAAACGAACGTCCTCCGTAGGTAAAATCGACATCCCGGACACAATCGTGGGATCCGATTTCGTCATTCGGAGTCGTTCGGGTGAGCTTTCAGACGATCGCGCTAAAAACGATAATTTGCGCGATTTTACCCCGCCTCGAGCGCGTGGCAAGCAGCACGTCCTTTCTGCGTAATATCGATGTTCCGGATACACTCGCGTGGTCCGTTTCATCGTTCGAGGTCATCTGAACAAGCTCGCCGGTGGATGAGCCAATTTGAGCTAATTTCCGCGCGACGCCACGAGTAACGCCCGTCGACCACCGGTATGCTCGAATGGACATCCCATGCATGTAATATATAAAAAACGATGCCAACGAGTTTCTCTTTCAATACGTTGTGTGTCTGAATTTTCGTACAACGCTTAAGACGATAATCCGCTACTCTACTCATCGCGAATTTTTCAAGCACGCACCAATATATATATATATATATATATATATATATATATATATATATATATATATATATATATATAAATGCTCCGAATTTTGATATTTTCAAAGAATAAAAAGGATCTCGTCCAAAAATAGGGGCAACTGATACGCTACCAACAAAATTTCATCATTTTGCACGAATCTCGATGCAATCTTTTGAGCAAAAAATATTCAAATGTTGATGAGAAGTCATCCAGAGTTTTGATTTCAGCAAACTTATAGTAAAACTGACCGGGTCGATGAAACAGACCCAATGATATCAAAACTAGTCCAATCCGAGTCAAATGAAGCTCAAATCATGTCATTAAACAACTTTTAGAAGATTTTTGGACACATTGGAAAGTCAAATAGATGCCGACACTAGCAAACCCATACTCGAATCGAGTGTCTTAACAAGGCGAATCCAACGAGCTCAAGATCACTCAATTTTGAAATCGTTAAGGTCATCAAATGTCCCTTAAACGTCGTCTGATCAATGGGAGCCCTCTGGACCGTCCGATCAAAATGGTTGTATTAATTGCACCCAGAACCCTATAAATAGACCGCAACTCTCACATTAGAGGGGAGAAATAAGAGAGAGAGTCTGAAGTCGAGAAGAAGCAACAGCTTTACATCACCGCCAACTATCGTCGATAACCGCTGATAGCCGTCGACCACCGCCGGTCGTCGTGGACCACTGCTAGTCGTCGTCGACCACCGCCGGTCACAGTGAACCACCATCAATTGTCGTCGACTACCATTAACCAGACACAATCAGTCGACGTTGTAGTATAAAACATATAGTTACCCTTTCTCATCCGTGGGGCAAGGAATTTCTGTAAACGTCAATCAATAGTGGATTTTCGCAACTGGGTCAGACCCCATGGTTTTTCCCTTTATGGGTTTCTCGTAAACAGAGTTCTACAGACATTATTTCTTTTAAATGCATTGATCGTCGTTAAATTCTCGTACAACGCTAAGACGATAATTCGTTACTCTATCGCCACAAATTTTCTAACACGCATCAAGTACGTCAGTACTATAGGGGTGTTTTAATTCATATATGAATTTGGCCCGTGTGGCCCATAGATGTGGCGGGGTAGAGATTAGGGCGGATGGCCATTAATCTGGGTGGTAGCAAGGCCGATGGTTGTCAAGCAAGCGACTATATGAGTTGGGCAGTCATTAAACTCGAGCAACTATAACCAATGGTTCGAGACAACTGATGGTTCGGGCGGTTGCGAGGCTGGGCAGCCCTGCAAGGCCAGACAAATAAGGGAAATGAAAGAGAAAAAAAAATGCCTCCCCTTTTAAATGATTTTTAATTTTAGTTTATATATTTCTTAATAAAAAAAATAGATTTTTGTCATATTTTAGACTTGTACTAGATAGAAATTTTCTTGACTGGGATAAATACTTCTTTTTTATATAAAAAATCGATTATTTAAAATGGATTAAAAGAAATTACAGTTAGACAATAAAAATCTTTAATAAAGTGAATAATTAATCAGATCCGAATAGAAAATTTATTGATTGGTACCAATAATGGTTTTATTAATATTTGATTATTTAAAATGGATTAAGGGCCCGTTTGGGGCGGCGTTTTCAAAACGCCAAACGCCGCCGTACCGTTTGGTTTGCGCGTTTCAATTACTTATCCAATAAGTCAGTTTTAAATTCTTTAAAGAAACCGATCGTGGTAAGGGACCTGCGATTCGACTTATCAGCATCTTATGAGAATAAACTGGATAAAATAAGCCACCTACAAAATATCCTTTACCGAGCGGGTAAAATTAAATCTGAATATTTCTAAAAATAAGGATCGCACCGTTATGGAGCCAATATTCTCTTCCTTATATGAAGATCTGAAGGGTCGCAGTAAATCAGGAAATACCTAATCGAAGTCCTGTTTTCTTGAAGCGACAATGGTGCCGACGGAGGGTTTGGAGACGCAGGACGATTCCAAACGCCCTAGAAGATTTGTGAGGGTAGATGATTCGATCAAATACTCCGAATTCCATTATTATCCTCCGAGTTCACCGGATTCAAAGGAACTCGAGGATTCGTTACAGGAGATTGAAGAAGTCGACGGCGACGCTGATTGGAATTTTGAGGAGGAGGAGAGACGTAAGCGGCGGCTGCCGATTAGGAGCAAAAACAAGAGAAAGAGAAGGGAGGAGGAAGATTTGGAGAAGAGTGGATGCGGGAGGCGGGGGAAGAGAATGAGGGGTTCTACGGTGGAAAGAGTTGGCGGATTCGGTTCTTGTATGAAGAGGAAGAAGATAGCGGCTTCATCCTCCATTCCTTTTCTGCATCCTAAAGTTCTTATTGACGGCAATGTGGAGTCTCCGTGCTCGACATCTTCTTCCATTTCTTCCGTGGGAAATCTTCACAAAGGCGAAAAGGTTTGTTTATTTTATTTTCTGCTATTTTGTTGAGCCTGGCCTTTCACCAATTTAATTCTATTGGTCATCGTTTGTTCTTCAATGTAAGAAGTCTGCAAAGAGGATGTGCCTTAATCGCAGAACAATTGGGAAGGAGGATATGGTTTCGAATGGCTCATGTTATCTCAAGAATCAGGCTAAAACTGGAAGCGTCCGGAGGGGGTACTCCGCACACACCTGTTAATTTATTTGCTGATCTTGTTTACTTTTTTTTTTTTTTTTAATTCTGTCTTTGAAAGTCTTTTCTACCCTAATTTTTAGATTTTTAATCTCATTGTGAGCTTTGCATTGTGAAACTAGGTGCCGGAAGATGACTGATGAGATGAGCTTGAAGGCTTTGCCATCATGCGATGAAACTTATGTCTGTGGAGTTTGTAAGAGGTCGCATAAGGCATCCAAGGTACTCTTTGACTCCATTGAACTCGGAAAATAAATTAGAAGTGCTCATCATATTCTTGTTGGTACTCTTTGACTCCATTGAACTCGGAAAATAAATTAGACGAAGTGCTCATCATATTCTTGATGTATATGTATATATATAGAAGGCATAGTTTCTGAATAATTATCTTAAAAAGTTTTTAAGAGGACTAGCATTCTTCATATAGACAGGCATAGTTTCTGCAGAGTATCTCAGATTTCTTTTTTAGGAAATGCAAATGCAAATGCCTCTGTTACAGAATCATCCTGCAAATACGTTAGATGTTACTTTTCTTTCTTTTTTTTACGGTTCTTGAAGATTGGACGTGAATTTTACTTTTTCTGTATTCAAATGAATTGATTTAAGTACTTTTATTTTTCCATCAAGCTCGTGCTATGGTTTCGCTGAACTAGAATGTATACACCAAAAATGTGGGGCTGTTGCCATGCTGATCACCTGTACAGTTTTTATGATCATAAAATCAAAATTGTATTAATACTAATAAGTAATAAGGTTTTTCAAACATTGACATTCATCTTATTTCTGTGTGACTTTTAGACTCCTAGCAGAGATTTTGATAAACTTCATAAAGTTGAAAACAACGTTCGTGTGCTTAATCTTCTGCTGCCTTCTTTAAAACAATTGAATCAGGAGCAAGACATCGAAAAGAAAATTGAGTCAAGCATTCAAGGTTCTTTATTTTGATTTTTGATAGAATATTATTATGCTTAAATAATTTTGCTAAGATTATTCATAATAAAATATGCTTTTATCATTAACAGGTATGCCGTTATCTGAGTTGAGGATAGAGAAATCCACTTGTGAAAGAGACGAGAGAACATATTGGTAGGGAAATTTCTTCATCAAGCTGTTCATCTCATTAAGTTCTTTTAATTCTAATTTTTTGTTATTTTTGGTGCAGCGACTACTGCAAAACATCTATTGTCGATCTTCACAGAAGCTGCCCTAGTTGTGAATTTGATCTATGCATAACTTGTTGCAAAGAAATTCGCGAGAACAATCTTTCTTGTTCAGAGGAATTAGTACCTCCTGTAAATAGAGGAAAGGAATATTTGCATGGTGGAAATTCTACCCAGATGTTTGCTGCAGAACATGAAAATGGAGATGAGTCATTGCATTACCGTAATGAATTTGCTAAGTGGAAGGCTGATCAAAATGGGAAAATTTGTTGTCCACCTAAGGAAGTTGGAGGGTGTGGCAGTGCTGTCCTAAAATTAAAATGCATGCTTGCTGAAGGTTGGATCTCAGAACTGGAAGACAAGGCTGATACCCTTATAGGAAGGTTTGGATTCCTACAGGATTCTATTACAACTAGAAATGCAAGCTGTAGTTGTTCAAATACAAGTAAAAATTCTAGAAAAGCAGCTTCCAGAAAAGATTCAGCAGACAACTTTTTATACTGTCCAAATTCTAGTTGTATTGATCTAATTGAACTTAAGCATTTCCAAAAACATTGGGCTAACTGTGAGCCAGTGGTTGTGCGTGGCGTTCTTGATGAAAAATCACATTTAAGCTGGGAGCCAAAGGCTATGTGGAAAAATTTATGCAGAAGCAAGATTAGCTCAGAATCATTTCAACTTCAAACTATCGATTGCCTGGCCCTTTGCAAGGCAAGCCCTTCTAATATATCTTTTTTTGGTTCTATGTTCTTATTTGTGCTATTTATCTCCTACACTAAGAGATCTAAAGCTTTGCAATCTACTTTCTCATATATTGTTACTTTACGCTTTTGAATACATACTTATAATGATGATAATGATACCTTGACCAAAGTGATCTTCTTACTTTAGGTAGAGATAGCGAGTGATGACTTTTTTGAGGGCTACTTTGAAGGAAGAATGTATGCCAATTCCTGGCCAGAAATGCTAAAACTGAAGGATTGGCCTACATCAACTCATTTTGAGGATTGTTTACCATGCCATGGGAATGAATTTATCAATTCACTGCCATTTCAGGAGTACACAAATCCTCGAACAGGTCTTTTAAACATTTCTACAGCTCTTCCCATGGATATGTTAAAGCTGGACATGGGGCCAAAATCATATATTGCATATGGAATGAGAGAAGAACTTGGCAGAGGAGATTCAGTTACCAAGATTCATTGTGATGTTTCAGATGCAGTATGTGAGCTTTTTATAATGTCATTAATATTTAATCAATTTTTCTTTAATGATCGTGTTGGCTAATTATAATGCTTATCCATTATGTTGAATTTTTTAAATTCAAGTCAATGTTTTATTGCTTCCATTATGCTAGTCAGATACATTTCTTATGGAGTATAACTAATTTTCTAGTCAAGTGGAAAATTCTTTTCTATGATATTTACTTGGACCTATTTTTACAACACTTTTCCTGCCCTGTAGTATGGATATTCTTGAGAAAGGTTTCTCTTTTTTTTTCTTTTTTTTGCGAGGATCACTTAGCATATAAAGTTACCTGATCTTAGAGTACATTCAATGTGTATATGCAAGCCTACATGATTGAAGAGTGATGGTTTTATTAGGAAAGCTTGGAATAAAATATAATGCGAGCCCTTAGCTGTTATGACGTCTAAGGCTTTTAAACTATATGCCTGATGTTTGGGAATAGAATCAATAGCATATATTTATATAATGCGGCTTCATGATATTAAGTTCAAACGATCATGTAGAATTAAAACAAGATTCTGCCAAATTGCTGTGATGTGAAGCCGGTAAAAGAAAATAAGAGAAAAAATGAAGAAATAAATGTGATTCACTGATTGGGCTGCATGTTTTTTCTTTATTTGCTATGGAAATGTATTCTTTTCTTTCAATGCAGAATTTAAATACATCTCCACTTTATATAAATTTCAAGACATGTAATTTATATTTTTCTTTCATGATTTAATATTTGCAATTATATGCACAGTAAGTCTTACAATATGTAATCTTCTCTCTTCCTACATCCATTGTTTTGTTAACAATGGTTGTCATCTCAATATTTGAATGTGACAAACAAAGATTTGAAGTAAAGTGGTGGGCATTGTTCTTCTGGTTCATTATATATTCTATATATTATATTTAACTCTTGTGCTTAAAATTTGCAAGTCCCATTTTTGGGAAGCAAGATTCATCCCACCATGGGGGAGTTGGGTAAGTTTTGACAAATTATTTGATTGAACAACTTATTTAGTCTGACAGGTAGATGTCTATAAACTGACCTTAGCAAATGTATTTGGATCCATGTGAAATCAATTGAGTTTTATTGTCCCTATTACTGCTAAATAAGTTATCATATTATGGTATGCCATCAATTGAGCAGCGGAAGAAAGAACTGTTGTTGCAGTTTACGTTAGTTTGATATATTATTAATGGTTCTTAAGATAGATTATGAAACCAGGATTCAGTTTTAGCTTTCTGGCATAAGAAAAACCTTACGGAACTGTATTATGTTAGAAATCGTTCTGGAAAGGTGGAAGAATTATTAGATAAGATTAGCTTAACATTTTTAATACTTTAGGCATGGTTTTAACGGTTTTTTTTTTTTTTTGTTTTTCCCTTCTTCTGTCTTTTTTTTTTTTGTATTCATTCAAACTTTAAATTCAGATTCATGAGGTTTTGATCTTCATTAATTTTATTAACCCTATTCTTCTCTTTTCTTTTTTCATTCAAAAGTTATTAAGGATGCTCTTCTCTTTTGTCTTTTTGTCTTTGGAAGAGCTTGTGGATTTGTTTTCAACTTATTTTATCTTTGCACATACTTTTCTGGACATTAGATTTATTATATATGATAATGCTCCAAAAATTTAAAAAAATTAGAAAGACAAACAACCAAAAAGAAAACAAAAACAACAAACATGAGATTCAGGCTATCGTTTTGTGTAATGTTTAGCTCACTGCATCAACTTTAACAAGAAACCTTGTCATGGATGAAGAATCGCTTGCATTATAAAATATAAAAAAGAAAAGGGTCATATGCACCCATCTCATGGACAAATTTTTAAATGGGGAGTTAACAGAAAAAATGACATTCAAGTTAGCTTATTTATTTTTGTTTGCAAGTTGATGTTGCATTTTACTGTTGAAGTGTCAGTATAAAGCCCAGCTAATTACAGCTTTTTGGTACAGGTAAATGTTTTAATGCATGTTGCAGAGGTCTTGCCTACTGAAGAGCAGAAGTGTGCAATAGAGAAGTTGAAGAAGTTGCACAGAGATCAAGACGAAAGAGAGAGACTTAGTAGCTTGCATGGAGAAGAGACTTGTAGCAGGATGGAGGAAACACATGTGGATGAGTTTTCGGAGCTTGGGAATGAAAATGATCAGCAGGATCAAATGCAAGATGGAGGTGCTCTATGGGACATATTTCGGAAAGAAGATGTCGAACTGCTGAAAGCATATCTTAGAAAACATTCCAAGGAATTCCGCCATACTTTTTGTTCACCGGTTGAACAGGTTGGTTTGTCTCTATTTCCTTCATATTCCATTAACAGGGTAGATTATATCTCTCTAATAAACCAAAATGTGTATTATAGGTATTTAATCCAGTCCATGATGAGGTGTTCTATCTAACTTGGGAACACAAAAGGAAGCTCAAGGAGGAATTTGGTTATTTACAAATCTGTTTTTTCTTTTTTTCTTTTTTGAAACACTTGAAATTCTTAGTGGCCCATGTGCTTCTGCAGGGATAGAGCCATGGACATTTGTTCAAGGGCTAGGAGAAGCAGTATTCATCCCTGCAGGCTGTCCACATCAAGTGCGCAACCTTAAGGTATATGATTTCGATTCCATATTCAGTTTCCGCAGATCAACTCAGGCACTTATTGTTGTTTCTGCATGCATGTTTGTTACTAAATTCTAGCGTATTTAATGCAGTCTTGCACGAAAGTTGCCCTTGATTTTGTTTCTCCTGAGAATGTAAGCGAATGCCTACGCTTGACCGGAGACTTCAGATTGCTTCCCCAATATCACAGGGCAAAGGAAGACAAACTAGAGGTAACATCTATATTTTCCGACTTCCATTTTGTCTTTTCAATTATAGTATGATTTGAGGACTGGTGGTAACATCTAAACATTCCTAAAAGAAATAAAAAAATTGAAAAATGACGGAGTTAAAATATGAGTGTCAGTTTGGGGCAGCTGCAGCTTATTAAAAAGTAGTTGTGAAGCTGCTGAAAAACAGTCTGATGTTCAAAAAGTTGCGGTGGCAATCATAGAAAAAGTCAGCTAGAAAGTTGTCACTGCATCAAGTCAGGATCGGTGGGAAAACACAGATTTCAGCAGCAACTTTTTGAAAAAACTGTCAGAACGCAATTTATCCAAACAGGCAAAACTACGGTACGGTGCGATGGCGTACTGTTATCCCACTGCCGCCCCAAACGGGCCCTCAATTTTGATCTCTGTCATTACTTGTTGGCCAATTTTGTTGCCAATTTATTACCTATTGTAGATAATGATGCAATTAGTTTTAATAATTGTATCTTTAATATATAATATAAAATTTATATTTGAACTCATAGAATTAAATCTTAAATCCCATTTCTCACTATTTAATGTTGAATCCCTCATCCAGTAAGAAAGTTGTCACTGCACCTAGTCAGGATCGGTGGAAAAACACAGATTTCAGTAGCAGCTTTTTGAAAAAACTATCAAAATGCAATTTATCCAAACAAGCAAAACTGCGGTGCGGTGTCGCACCGCTATCCCGCCGTCCCAAACAGGCCCTCAATTTTGATCTCTATGCCATTGCTTGTTGGCCAATTTTGTTGCCAATTTATTACCTATTGTAGATAATGACGTAATTAGTTTTAATAATTGTATATTTAATATATAATATAAAATTTATATTTGAACTAATAGAATTAAATTTTAAATCCCATTTCTCACCCATTTAATGATGAAAAATCTGCTGTTTAAAAGTTGGTGTTCCAGAAGCAGTTGTTTTGTTTGAAAAATTCAATTTTGAAAGTGTTGCAGCTAGCAGCGCGGGCGTTAGCGGTGCCGAGACATGATAATTGTTTAGGAATGAATATCGTTTTGGATTTGCATATGTTGTATTAATTAATTATATACCAATAATAATTTACATAAATATTTTAAGAGGCCTGCCAATAATAATTTACACCTCCCCCATCCTCGCCAGAACGGATAATGTGGCCCGCCAAGTGCGGTCGCAAATATTCATGAATTCAAGGCCATGATCACGATTCTAGACTGGACTCCCGTGGACGGCGATACAAACGCTGGATAAAGGGACGCGGTTCAGAAATCCGGCCCAATGCTGTCCCAAATGCATCAATTGAGCGGACCGATGCAACTAAAGTTCTGAAGTCAAAGGCTCCTTTTGTCTTACATGACGTTTGGTTCCATTCAATGCATCTCCTCGGAGTTCCCACCGTAATTTTCACGATTCGTCGAGAGTTTTGAGAATTTGTGTGGTGGGAATGTGGGAAAAGAGAAGTGTTTTGGGCACATATCAGACACTTGAACTTTGATTTTTACTACATGAGCATGAGCGAGAGCTCAGACTTGGCTCGTGTTGGGCTCATGTTTGAAATTGGCTCATAAATAGTATATGTGTTTGGCTCGATTTAAATATTCTTGTTCATGTTCGGTTCGAAATTGACTTGTTAAAATTAATTCGAAAAAATAGACGTAGAGTGTTGGATTCGAATTTAGATTAAATCTATGCAAAAAGACGCATAACCACATTATCATATAAGTTGTAATGATTTATATATATATATATATATATATATATATATATATATATATATATATTATATTAATAATTATATGATTTTATTATTATTATTTTGAGATAAAATTAACAGAATGTGGGCGAATATAATATAATATATTATTAAATAGACGTAGAGTGTTGGATTCGAATTTAGATCAAATCTATGCAAAAAGACGCATAACCACATTATCATATAAGTTGTAATGATTTATATATATATATATATATATATATATATATATATATATATATATATATATATATATATATATATATATATATATTAATAATTATATGATTTTATTATTATTATTTTGAGATAAAATTAACAGAATGTGGGCGAATATAATATAATATATTATTATATTAATAATTATATGATATTATTATTATTATTTTGAGATAAAATTAACAGAACGCGGGCGAACAAAGAGATGTTCTTGTTCAGCTTGTTTATAATCCGGTCTTAAAAAACTTATTCATGTTCAGCATGTAAAGAATGAGTCGAATACGAGCTATTTGATGAGTCAAACTCGTGCTATTCGTGAACAATAAGTTTTTTTGACAGCTATACAGGCTTATAATTTGGCCTTAAAAAACTTATTCATGTTCAGCTCGTAAAAAATGAGCCGAATACGAGCTACTTGACTAGTCGAACTTGTGTTGTTCACAACCATTAAGTTTTTTTGACAGCTATACAAGCCACCCTAGTTATGGCCAAAATTATGAATAGGTGGCATGTACATTAAAATCGAAGTTTAGGTGTCTCATTTGTGAATACATAGAATTCTGTTTGGAACAACTTATTTGGTGCGGTAGCGTTTTGAAAATGCATCTGGACTGTTTGGGTAAACAACGTTTTGGTAGCTTATGCATTTTCAAAACGCTAAAAATATCATTTTCACATCGCACCTACATAGGTGTTGTGAGAGTTTTCTAGCTGCAGTTTAACTTTTACAAAAAAAATAAAATAAAAATTTATAATAGCCACCGCACTTAGCTCATCAGCAGATTATTCAATAAGCTGCACTGTCTCAAATAGATCCTTAGTGTTACTACAAACCACACAAATCCTATGTATTTATATCTCTAATATCAAAACTTTAATATTCATATCTATGCTTTAACTGCATGAAAAGAAGGGTTTCACTTTTTAAAAGTTAGTAGTTTTGGTATTTTTATGTGGTTGAAATGATTTAATAAAACTATAATCACTTTATATGACTTTAGTTACAAAGATATTTATTTAACTAAATTCTCTTAAAATTTTCAAATAATTTTTTCAGTATTTATTATGATGTATTAACATATCACAGTTTCAAGAATTTAATCACCTCAAAATTTAGTGAAATGATTACATACGGAGTGTGAACATAGTTTTGCGTGTAAATTTCAGTAATATGTTTTCACATGTGCTATACTGGACCCATCTTATAAAATATTATAAATATGATTTTTTTTACAGGAGTTATTGAAGTGGAACCGTGGAGGTTATTCGAGTGGTTCACCGCGCGGTGTTGTAGGATTATTGCGGTGTTATTAGAGTTAATGCTTTAATAAGATTGAAATAATACTCAATAATCTCAAAAAACAACATTGATAGATTTGAACTGAACTTGGTGTTATTTTGGGGTTATTAGGCTATTATTTTGGTGTTATTAGGGTATTTACTCCAATAATGCTGTAATAACCTTCGAATAACATCCACAGTTCCACTTCAATAACTCCCAACAATAATCTTTCAATAACCTTCGCGGTTCCACTTCAATAATTCCCGTAAAAAAATTATTTTTTTAATATTTTATGAGGTAGACTCGGTATAGCACACGTGGCGGTATATAAGTGTTATATATGCATTAATGGAGACAACAATTTTTGAAAGCTAGTACAAAAGATTTCTATTTAAAAAAAAAAAATTTATTATTTTTCTCAGGAGCTTGAGATTGTCACCGACGGTTCTAAGATTTTTTGTTAAAATCTATTGGAATTACTTTTTGTATGCACGCACACGTGCACGCATTTCAGATAACGCGGATAAGATTTGTATGGATAAGTGTAGATTTGACGGTATTTGATGATATTATGGTAAAACATCATCACAATACTACCAAATACAACTAATCAGCGTGTTTGAATTGCGCACCTTATATTAGCTCGTGGTGGAGGCAAGAGGTGTGTTGGAGTGCATTGTCGGAACCTTAGTTGGTTGGATAGAAGGGTTGTGATGAAGCAGACGGGGATTTCGTTCGACATGGGATTGGGTGATTGGCGAAAATATAATATATACTAAATTCTCTTCAAATTATCAAACAGTATTTTCAATATTTATCAGGATTTATTAACATATCAAACTGTTTTCAGGATTTAATCACCTCAGAATTTGATAAATCTGAATTTACAGGATTTATTTAAACTAAACTTTGTTTGGAGCTAAACAGCCACATATAGTGTCATTTTGGTGTTATGCAGGTAAATATTAAAATTTAAGTGTTATATATGCATTGATGGAGCCAAAAAAATTTTGAAAGTAGGGGTAAAAAATATTCTTCTAAAATTTTTTTTGAACATCTTTCGTAGGAGTTTTGAAACTGACATCGGCGGTTCCAAAAATTTTTGTCAATATCTTTTGGTATTAATTTTTGTATGCATGCACACGTGCACGTGTCTGATATGATGCGAATAAGTTGTGTGAATATGTGCAGATTTGTGGTGTTTGATAGTATTGTGGTAAATATCATCACAATGTCACCAAATAACACTAATCTGTTTGTGTGAATTACACATGTTATATTCACTTGAAACGGAGGGAGAGGTGTGTTGGAGTGGGGTGCCAAAACCTCGGTTGGATAGAAGGGTTGTGATTTTGGTGTTATGTAAATAAATATTAATATTTAAGTACTACATATGCGATAGAGCAAATAAATTTTGAAAGCCAGGGCATTTTTTTTTTTCACAAAAAATTTTTTAACATTTTTTATAGGAGTTTGAGGTCTCTATTCTGGCACATTACATGACTTTCATTTTCATTGCTAGATTCAGCATTCGTAGAAGATTCTTTACACGAAGCAGTTACTATGGCAAAGCTCGATGATCATTTTAGTCAGTATATGTAAACTAATATGCAGACAATGTTTTGAAAAATGATCATGTTGTCACTCGTTTGTTAAAATCGTTTATAAATATATTTACTAATATATTAAATTAATTAATATATTTAAGGAAATAAATTTAAGTGTTTAGTGCGCGCGTAAATTTAAATATTACATAATTTGAGTAAGAAATTTAAACAAAATGTAAAATGTATGTGTTATATCTGTAAATATAAATGATGTTAAATAATACTGTATAAGTTGTACGAGCCAATGGAGAAGAGGGAAATTTCTTCTTCTACAAATGAAAATAAATAGTGAAGGCATATTTATTCTACAATTTGTGGTGTAGGCAAATTTCTTCTCCTTCTACAATTGGCATCTTCATAAAGAATAATGTATAGTGAGGAGTAGAAGTAAGAATACTCTTAAGTAAAGTCACTTGACCACCATAAGATACAAGCGGATCATCCCTAAGCATTTTTTAACATTTTTTATAGGAGTTTGAGGTCCTATTTGGCACATAACTGCAGACTTCTAAGCTTTTCACGTTGTCTTATTATGAGAAAAGTTCTTGTTCAAGACATTGCTATGAGAAGTTGATACTGTTTGGTGCAGAGTATGTGAAAACAAATTTGTAAGGCAGTCGTTTACGGAAAAATGATCATGTTGTCCCTGTTTGTTAAAACTGTTTATAAATATATTTATTTATATATTAAATTGATTAATATATTTAAGGAAATAAATTTAAGTGTTTAGTGCGCGCGCGTGCGTGCGTAAATTTAAATATTACATAATTTGAGTAAGAAATTTAAACAAAATGTAAAATGTATGTGTTATATTTGTAAATATAAATGATGTTAAATAATACTGTATAAGCTGTACGAGCCAATGGAGAAGAGGGAAATTTCTTCTTCTACAAATGAAAATAAATAGTGAAGGCAAATTTATTCTACAATTTGTGGTGTAGGCAAATTTCTTCTCCTTCTACAATTGGCATCTCCATAAAGAATAATGTATAGTGAGGAGTAGAAGTAAGAATACTCTTAAGTAAAGTCACTTGGCCACCATAAGATACAAGCGGATCATCCCTAAGCATAATCTAGGGGTGTAAACAAATCGAACACGAACGAACAGAGCTAGTGTTTGTGTTCGAAATGTTCAAACACATCATTGTTCGTGTTTTGTTCATTTAACAAACCGAACGAAAAAAATAGTTCGTGTTCGTCTTATTTGCTTATCAAACGAATCGAACACGAACTTCCTGACGAATTGAACACGGACTGTTCGAGAGCAACGAGCTTTTTTGGCAGCCCTAACTTTGATAACATACTTCATCAAAATGAAGAAATTGAATAAGGCGTTTAGTGATTTTATTTAGAAGTTTTATTTTAATATATAAGTATAAGTATATTAATTATAATATTATAATATTATAATATTTATATTAATATAATTAATATTATAATATTATTATTGTTATTAAGAATTTAACATATATTATAATTTATAGAAGTTTAATTATTTAAAATATGATAAATTTTTATAATATATAATTATTTTTAAAATATCATAAATTTTTTATATATAATTATTTTAAATTATTTTATATTTCGAACAATAACGAACCGAACACGAACGAACACATCACTGTTCGTGTTTGGTTCGTTTAACAAACCGAACGAAAAAAATTGTTTGTATTCGTCTCGTTTGTTTATCGCACAAATTGAACACGAACTTCTTGGCGAACCGAACACGAACTGTTTGCGAACAACGAACTTTTTTGACAGCTCTAGCATAATCCTCTTCTTAAACTTACCAATAATACCATCAAACATTCTCAATCTTTTTTAACCAACACTATAATATTTTAACCCTAAACATAAAGGATTAATGGTAAGTTCACTGAAATAAACCATTTTATGAAGCAATGTAATGCTACAATTCATATCCCATAGATACCTGTAAGTTTTAAAAGGTATGATTCTTTATGCAACTTCAATAGGAAATGAAGCAATATAAAAGTGCAATTACATATGTAGCAAACAATCCACATGTAAGTACATGCATCCCACTTCATTCCTACGATTTTATCAGCCACCAATTGAAGTATAGAAATGTCTATTTCACTTTTAAGAAGTTGAAATAGCAGTGTAATTTCTCTAATGAAACATTAGACATGTTTATACATGAACTATGTAATGTAACACTGCACAGAAGTATATATGAGGTCTAAATTCGGGAACTTGGATGAGGAATACCAAGTTCGTCTCAAAATAAGTCATTTGAAAAATTCCAGAAAAATAAAATCCGCATTGAAGCAACCAGATAAAAACCCCATTGATGCTAAATGTCCAGAGCAAAACAGGCTGGAGCAAAACCACAGTGAGGCAACCAGAGTAAAACCTCAGTGAAGCAACCAGAGCATAACCCCACTAAAAAAGATTGAAAAAAGCAAAAAAGAATGAGAATTTCTTGGTCATCTTGTAGCTAACCAGCCAGAGCAAAACCGAAGTGAAACAAGCAGAGCAGAAACCCACTGATTCTTTAATGAATGTATAGATCCACTATAGATTAGAAGGAAAAAATAAAAATGGCAGAAACGAAAAGGAGATGAGAAGTAATCATCAGAGCCGAAAAAACACTACGCTTCCTCAGATCAGCAATAGAGGAAGAAAATGGCTCGTCGTACTTGAGAACGGTAGAGCGCGAGGCCACAAAAGGAGAAGACAAATGAGAGTCGCGAGGGTAGCAGTGGGGAAGCAGTTAGGGAAGAAGGGATGGGATCGGCGGGGCTGCGGGGGTTAAGGGGTAATATTTTTGGGGCGAAAGTTGAGCCGCGGGGTTATTGCCGCGGCCCTCTTTCGCTGATCTTTCCCAAAACAGCGCCGCAACACTGCGAACCAAACGACAAAAAACGCAACGAAGCAGCTACGGGCCACCTCGTCGCAGTAAAAATGCCGAACCAAATGGACCCTGAGACTGATATCAGTTGTTTTAAATTTTCTTTTCAAAATCAATTGGCATTAATTTTTGTATGCACACACATGTGCACGTGTTTGAGATGAAGCTGATAAGATATGTGGGATAGATGCAGATTTTGTGGTGTTTGTTAGTATTGTGGTAAAATACAACCACAATACCATCAAATATCACTAATCCACATGTGTGAATTATGCGTGTTATATTCACTCGTGACGGAGGCAAGTGGTGTTCAGTAGGGGGGAAAGTTGGGGTTGTCCTCGGGCTGGTGGCGGCTCCCTTTATTCCACTCAAGTTTGGGTTGCAAGTGAAGGAGAATGGGAGCAAGCTCTCTAAATTAAGAGAGAGAGAGAGAGAGAGAGAGAGAGAGAGAGAGAGAGAGAGAGCTCAAAAGGGATCCTTTTACATCATAAATGGGACATCTATTTATAGAGAAAATAAGAAGGGAGAGAGTAAATACATATATGCACTTATTATAAGGATGGTGATGATGAGTACTTCGGTCTTTTCTTGTTCGGTGTCGAGTTGTGTCAAGTCGTAAATAAGATACAAGAGTTTAGGTGTTAATTATGTGGAGATACATGATTAGGAGTATGCATGTAAATTGATATTAATATTTAATATTTAAAAAATTGTGTGGTATGTATGTAAATTTTTGGGTTTGGGATGTGGCCATGCCGATTGGCACCTGCCGGAGCAGTGACGCAACCGGCCGGAGTAGCAAGGCAATCGACCCTAGGTGGTTGGATAGTCGACGGCGAGCCGTGTTGTGAAAAATGATGACAATAAAGTAAAATTGGAACGAAAAATGCACGTAGAAAATAAACACCAGAGCGACACAGATTTACGTGGTTCGGCAAATTTTCCTACGTCCACGGAGTTGCAGAGGATTTTATTTCTTCGAGGAATTACACCGTCGAGCGCCTCGACGTTTACAAGAAAAACTCTATTTTCTTCTCTCCCTTCCTCTCTTTCTATCTTCCTCTCTTTCTCTCTTGGAGAACTCGGTTGTACTTCATCCAATAGCCAAAAGAGGCTATTTATAGAATAAAGGAGAGCGGTAGGTGGGAGGTAGGTGAGCGGTAGGTGGGAGGTAGGTGAGCGGTAGAGTGGTATATAGGTAGGTGAGCGGTAGGTAGCCGCTTAATTGTAAGGCTAACATGTGGTGGACCGAGTCTCCACATTACTCGACAATTCTCCCACTGGAGACCGGACACTCAGCCGTACCACCTACAGTGCCGCAACATCTCGCCGGTTGTACTCAAACTTTTCCTCAAACACAATATTCTCCACCTCTGCAACTCAAAGCGTCCGTCTTCGAGCTAGAAGACCAACCGAAGTTCGCGCACAACTTCAATTTCTCGAGAGTAACTCCCTTCGTCAACATATCGGCAGGATTTTTGCTTCCACAAATTTTCAAGTAGAAACCGTTCGTCATTTAATAATGATCGTATGAAGTGATACTCGATCTGAATGTGCTTGGTCCTAGATTGAAATGTTGGATTCCTCTCAAGGAATATAGAGCTCCGACTATCACTGTAGAGAGTGCCCTTCTGAACCTTCTTACCTAATTCTTCCAAGAAACTTTGCAGCCATATCATCTCCTTTTCGTAGCCTCGATATCTGCAACATACTCGCTCACGTAGTGGACAAAGAACCGTCTTCTGCAAATTGAGCCCCATGACACCGCAATACCACCAAGAGTATAAACATAACCTCGTAGTACTCTTCCTACTCGTCAATATCTCCGAATAAATCTGCATCAACATAGCTCTTGTACCTCCGAGCCCTTTCCGAGAAACACAAGCGAGTTTACGAAGAGCCCTTTAGGTATCCGAAGATCCACTTCACGACTTCCCAATGTTCTTTCCCCGGATTACTCATGTATCTCGCTCACAACTCCCATTGCATGAGGCGATATCTGGTCTAGTGCAGACCATAGCATACATAAGTGAACCAATAGCTGAAGCGTAAGGAACCTTACCCATGTAGTCTTGTTCCTCCTCTGACGTGGGTGACTGACTCTTGCTGAGTCTGAAATGACTACCCAAGGGTGTGCCAACTGGTTTCGCCTTGTCCATATTGAACATGCTAAGCACCTTTTTCACATATTCAGCCTGTGAAAGTCTTAACGTACCTTTGACTCTGTCTCTGATAATCTTCATGCCAAGGATTTGCTTTGCCGCTCCCAAATCCTTCATTGCGAAGTGTTTTGACATCCGACTTCTTCGGATTATTGATCTCATAAATGCTAGCACTCGCGATAAGCATATCATCCACATACATCGATAGGATGATATATGAATTGTCAAAATACCCGACATAGCGTGCAATGATCGCCCGGCATCTTACGTACTGCACGTTGAGCATGAATTTATCAAACTTCTTGTACCACTGTCTCAGGAGCTTGCTTCGGGCCATACAAGCTCTTTCTCAATCTATGACCGAGTCTTCCTTTCCACAGTACCACGAACCCTTCGGGTTGGTGCATGTAGATGTCTTCTTGAGGTCTCCATGAAGAAAAGCTGTTTTACATCTAGCTGCTCCAGGAAGAGATTTTCGATAGCCACCATAGACTGATACCATTCGATGGTTGTAAGCTTAACCACGGAGAGAAAATCTCGGAATAATCGATACCATGCTTCGCTGAAAACCTTTTACAACAAGTCTTGTCTTGTACGCTTTCTATCGCCATCATGCTCGGTCTTCACCCGATACACCCACTTGTTGTGTAATGCCTTCTTCACTGGTGGAAGATCCGTTAGCTCCAAGTCGATTTTCTAGCGGAGAATCCATCTCCTCCTTCATGGCTAGCTCCAGCTTGCTCGAATTTTCATCTTGCGAGGTTTCTTCATAACTACGAGGTTCTCCACCATATGTCAGCAGAATGTAGTTTAAAGTAGGAGAATACCTCTGTGGAGAGCGTCTAGCCCTTTCTGACCTGCGAACAGTAGTTGGAGTAGTGAATGACTCTGAACCTGATTGCGGAATAATGGGAATGGGTGCCCCGGACCCACTCTCGTCATCACCTTCATCTTTGTGCTGAACTGTAACCTCTGGTAAATCATCAAGTTTTACCAACTCAGATTTCTGCAGTGTTGTTTCAGAAACTGTACTGGGCTTGTCCTTGTACATCATCTTCTCATTGAAGATCACGTTCCTGCTCCGTATGATCTTCCGATCTCGATCATCCCAGAAACGATACCCAAATGCATCATCTCCATAGCCAATGAAGTAACACTTCTTTGACTTAGCTTCAAGCTTACTTCGAGCATCTGGATTAATAAGAACATATGAAAGACAACCAAAAGTCTTAAGGTGAGAAAATCTGACCTCTTTCCACTCCAGACCTCCTCAGGTAATTCACAGTTTAATGGAACGGATGGCCCCCTGTTGATCAAATAAACTGCAGTGCTGACTGCTTCTGCCCAAAAAACTGGTGGTAGTCCGGCGTGCAATCTCATGCTTCTAGCCCTCTCATTGATGGTCCTGTTCATGCGCTCTGCAACACCATTTTGCTGTGGTGTCCCTGGAATGGTCTTCTCCATTCTGATGCCCTGAGTACGCACGATACTCCTCGAATCCACCATCGATGTACTCACCACCATTATCGGACCTCAGACATTTTAACTTTAAGTCTGTCTCTGTCTCAACCATAGACTTCCAAGTCCTGAACACATTAAATACATCAGATTTATGCTTCAGAAAGTAGACCCATACCTTTCTGTTGTGATCGTCTATGAATGTGACGTAGTAGCGAGAGCCTCCAAGAGATGTCACTGGGGAAGGTCCCCACACATCTGTGTGTACAAGATCCAGCTTTCCTGCCTTTGGCGTCCTGCCACTTTTCAAGAACCGACCTTCCTCTGTTTCCCACATAATGCAACTCTCACATATGCCAAGATCAACTCGTCTTTAGTTACAGTAGCTTGCCTACGGATCGAAGTTCCTTCATACCTCTTTGACTCATGTGACCAAGTCTATAATGCCACGAACTTTGTTGTGCTCTACAACTGATAGTATCAACATCTGTTAATTAAACCGATGAGTCATATATAGCGTACCGTTTTCTTACCCCGAGCACGATCGAGTGCTCCTTTAGTAACCTTCCGGTGCCATCCGAGAATACTACTTGAATGTCACACTCATCAAGCTTGCCATGAAATGAGGTTCTTTTTTAGTTCGGGAATGTGTCCGACCTTTTGCGATGTCAACCTGTTATTGTTTGAAAGTGCGATGTCGATATCTCGCATTCAAACCACATTCAAAGCTACTCAATCTGCGAGATATACTTTTCCAAAGTCACTCGCGACATAGTTTTGCATTAAATCTCATGGGAAGATGTATGGAAAGAAGCCACGAGTCCGAGTATCCGGTCGTCGATGGAGTTGTGAACTGCGAGCAACGGCGCATCACGAGCTTCTTCGGTTACAGACATTAGCACCGATGTTCTTCGTCTTTTAGGACTTCGCAGTTCTTCTTTATGTGGCGATTTTGCCACGAGTCTAGACGAGGTTGCTTGTTGACCAGGCTTTGACTTGCTCCTCGCCTCTCGTACTTTGAGTTTGATCTTCCTTTGTTTGAGTTCTCGTCATGTGATCTCCTCTAAAATCAACATTCGAGTGCCAGAACTCGAACACGAAGTCTCGCCGGAATCTTTCCTACGCACCTCATCGCCTAAAATTAAATCACGAATATCATCGTATTTTAGCTTAGATTTACGCTGAGATTGTTGATCACATCCTCATAGCTCTCCGATTATTTAGCGATGAAGCCAATAATATCGACGCCGTATCTCGTCATCGAATTCGATTTCGACGGACGACAATTGATTTGTGATAGTATTAAAGTCATTCGAGATCTTTGTACAACGGACGTACGCTTCCGCCATCTTCAAATTGAATAACTTTTTCATCGGATGCACCTTGTTATTTGTCGACGGCTTTTCATACATACTCGACAAAGCCGCCATGAGATCCGCGAGTGGTCCTCTCCTTGATAACGTTGTGTGCAGTCGATCTCGACGAGGTTAATCGAATAACCCCAGAACCCGTCGATCCAACGATTCGATCGACCTCGTTCATCTTCTCCGGTCGCTTGCCGTAACGGAAGATGAAGTTTCTTCCCATAGAGGTAGTCCTCATATCGCATTCTCCAGGTAACTAAAATCGGTGCCGTCGAATTTCTCGATCCCCGAAACCTTTAGTTCGTCTCCGCCATCATTCTTCATCGAATCCGAGCCGAAGCTCGATACCAATTGTTGTGAAAAATGATGACAATAAAGTAAAATTGGAACGAAAAATGCACGTAGAAAATAAACACCAGAGCGACACACAGATTTACGTGGTTCGGCAAATTTGCCTACGTCCACGGAGTTGCAGAGGATTTTATTTCTTCGAGGAATTACATCGTCGAGCGCCTTGATGTTTACAAGAAAAACTACATTTTCTTCTCTCCATTCCTCTCTTTCTATCTTCCTCTCTTCTCTCTTGGAGAACTTGGTTATACTTCATCCAAATAGCAAGAAACTATTTATAGAATAAAGGAGAGCGGTAGGTGGGAGGTAGGTGAGCGGTAGGTGGGAGGTAGGTGAGCGGTAGGTGGTATATGGTAGGTGAGCGGTAGGTAGCCCTTAATTAGGAAGCTAACATGTGGTGGACCGGGTCTCCACATTACCCAACAAGTGCGACGGGCAAATTGGCCTGTTAGAGGTAGGTCGACAAATTGGTCCGCCGCCACGCGTTATCGTGAAACACCGCCGCAATGCGACGCTTCACCGCAACACATCGCAACGTTGCATCACCACGACGCGTCGCCGTGAAGCTCCGCTGCAACGCTCAGCGGCGACGCTCCGCCGCAATGCGCAGTGATGAGTCTACATCTCACCTTTAGGCTTATTTATAGGCTGAAAAATGAATTGTGCAATTAAATGTTCATAAAAAAAATAACAAAAAACTGTTGCTCATTAAAAAAAATAAAAATAAATACTCATTAAAAAAAAACGGCACTTCATTAAAAAAAAAAAACAGTTCATTAAAAAAAATAACAAAAACTGTTGGTCATTAAAAAAAAAACGGGAGCTAAAAAATATATATATATATAAATAAAAAATAAACATTAGATATTATCTTTCAGTTTTCTAACCAGTATTTTCGGTTTTCAAGATAAATAAAAATTTAATTTATCTTTCGTAGGGTCTGAACCCCCAACCTCACATTTGAGGAAGAAGACAGCAACCAACTGATCTAAATATATTTTCTTCAATATATAAGGGTTTTTATTATTCTTATTTACATACAAGTAGTAAGAATGTTGCAAAAAAAATGTAGTTGCTCTAGATCTGGATATCTTCAGACAACGAATTTGATCTTGCCGAAAATAGGAGGGTAACTGATACGCCGCCAACAAATTTCATCATCCAGCGTGAATCTCGAGACAATACTTTAAATAAGAGATATTTAAATCTCGATAAAAATTCATCAAGAGCTCTGATTTCAGTAAACTTATAGTCAAACTGACCGGCTCGATGAGAAGAACCTATTGATACAAAAACTAGTCCAATTTGAGTCTAATCAAGATCATATCAAATCATTAATTCATTCTTAGAAGATTTTCGGACACATTTAGAAGGTCAAACAAATGTCGACACTAGCAAGCCTATACTCAAATCGAGCGTCTCGACATGACGAATCCAACGAGCCTAAAATCGCTCAATTCCGACATCGTTAAGGCCATCAAATGCCACTTAAACACCGTCTGATCAAGGGAAGTCTTTTGAACCGTCCGATCAAAATGATTGCATTAATTGCTCCTAAAACCCTATAAATAGACCTCCACCCCTCACATGAGTGCGAGGGGGGAGCCTAGAGAGTGCCTGAAGTATTGAGGAAAAGCTGCAGCTCAGCATCACCGTCGACCGCCGCCGAACGTCGTCGTCGACCGCCGCCGGTCTTCGTCGTCGACCACCGTCGTCCTCTGTCGACAAGAGCTTATCGTTGTCGACAACCGCAGATCTCCATTCACCTCCGTTAATCAGTGTCGACCACGGTTAACCACCAACATCAATCACCACAAACTAGACGATGTCAATCGACACTGTAATTTGAAGAATATAATTATCCTTTCCCGTCTGTCGGACAATGAATTTTGTAATCACCAATCAATAGTAGATTATCGCAACTGAGTCAGTACCCGTAGTTTTTCCATTTACGGTTTTCCACGTAAAAACTTCTGGAGTCGTCACCGCTTATGTATTTATAATCTGTGTGTGTATGTTGAATTCTCATGCAACACTAAGACGATAATCAGTTACTTTACCTCCGCGAATTTTCTAGCACGCATCAATAAATATTATTACAAACAAATAACATAAATAAATATAAGTAAATCAGTTATTAAAATAAAAAAAATAAAGAATTACATTAAATTAATTTGTTTTGACATTAAATTATAATATATTACTAATAATTGATCCTAAATATTTAAAAAATGTAAAAAATATTTAGAATCTGTTTAAAATAAGTTAATTTTCTTAAATAAATAAAACTATATTATTAAACAATACATTAAAAAATATCACAAATAAAATCCCAAAATATTGCCAGTCTTTTTAGTGTCTTCTGCACAATACATTTCCCAAAAATCATTCCATAAAAATCTCATTTTTATTAGCTGAAATTATATATATATATATATATATAACACACACATAAACTTGAGACTATCATACATTATTTGAGGACCGCCCTCACTACTAGCAAGTGGCAGAGAGGGATTCGAACCCGTGACCTGAGGGGGCTTAGGTCCTTCAAAGTGGTTGTTCTACCAACAGGTCACGGCTGATAGCACACAAATGCTTTATTTAAGTTCCTAATTCTTATGTTATGATTTTGGGCAGGTGAAAAAGATGATTATTCATGCCGTCCACAGTGCTGTGAATGCTCTACAGGATGAAGCTCTCAATTAATTTTCTTTTTTTCCCTTTTATTGGCAAGAGAAGCCATTGAATTCGACTCTTAAAACTCTTTTATTTTCAGCATTTTAAGCACAGCTTTTAATTATTTTTTGCGTTGGAAATTAAAGAACTTACTGCTGTTACTGCTTTCTATTCAATTTATCTTAATTTCTTTGAAATTTTACTGTAAAAATCATTTTAATTTAATGTTCATATATCTACGGTTAAACTCACTCAAATTTTCTAAAAAGAAAATAATTATTGAAATATTATTTAATTTCAAGGAATTTGATTATAATTATCAACAGTTTAATCGAGTTATTTATTTTGTATATACTTGGAATTAATACGCCTTATAAACATTTAGTAGATTAAGGTATTCCTTTTCGCTGAGTATTTTGAAGGAGTATTCTGATTGGAAGAGGACTATTGCATGGATCCCAAATTAAAACCACAGTTGTATTATGATTAGAGCATTAATACCTTTGAAGGTCATGAGTATGGCATTATACATGAAAAATTATTCGGTTTGGACTCCAATAAAAATTTTTATATGCACTCCAATAAAAATTTGTCATGTGTAAATACGGGTCTCACTGATTAGAAAATAAAAAATATGTTTTTTTTTCTTTACTGTGACGTGGCCTGAATTTTGCCGAAGCATTTCGAAAAAGCGCATTTTGTTATTATTAGCTCTTGCTGAGTCTTTTGAAAAGCGTATTTTTGTCATATTTAGGTTTTATTTTATCACGTTTTTCATTTGTATATCCATTATTTAGGGTTTTTGCGACAGTGGTTGTCTCTCTCGATTAGAAAATGATAATAGATTCTCAAAATATTGGCGAGAACTATGATGAGGTGAGTTTAGCTGCGCCCAAAATTGTGTTATTGTGGTGGCACTGTTGGCTTGTTTTACTTGTATTAATGTAGTGTTATTATGGATAATCTTGATGTTAATGTTTTTTTATGTTGTGATATTATGTCGTGTCATTATTGTGTTATTATTGTCGAAAAATTTCTGGTTTTATTGATTTTTTATTAATGTTTACAATGAAGTTTTGATGTTATTATCCTGCTGTTGTTGTGGTGATATTACGTTATTATTGGATGCATAATGTCACTTGTTTATTAGAGTTGGAATGTGGTGTTATTGAGGTATTTAATGTTGTTTTTTTCTGGTGTTATTGGAGGTTAGTTTCTTTGTTTTATTCTGGTGTTATTGAGTGTTATTTAGGTATTATCATGGTGCTATAATGGTTTTATTCTGGTGTTATTGTGGTGTCATTGAATGTGTAATATTACAGTTTTATTAATGTGTAGATATGATCTTACTGTGATATTTCTCTGGTTTTATTCTTGTGTTGTTATTGTGTCTTTCTAGTTTTATTAGAGTTTAATTCCTTAGTTCTTTTTTTAGTTTTATTTTGCTATTCTAATGGTGTTATAGTAGTGTTATCCAAGTGCTGTTTTGATTTTATTACGTTGTTATTTATGTGTTATTTGATTTGTAATGCTACAATATTATTAAGGGAGGATGTGATGTTATTATTGTGTTTTGGTAGTTTTATTTTGGTGATATTGTGGTGTTAATCTACATTTTGGTGTTATTCTGGTGTTATTGTGTTATGAAGGTCATAGTGGAATATATTAGTTGTATTGAGATTTTACCATTCGATGAGTATTATTTCCTTGTCCAATAAAGTTTAATATGTTTTACGAGTCTGAAATTTTTTGCAATAATTCAATTGAAGACAATTTTTTTCACATAGTTGTCCATAATGAGAAGTAAGCATATGAACAAAATTGTGTCTATGCACACCATATTGGATTTCTTGTTTGAAAGGACCACCGTAGTTTTTGGCCGAATTTGAAGAAGATTAAGATGAATGACTTTATTTGTATTAAGGCTTGCAACAATAAAGAGTTTAAGTTCAATAACACGGAGAAGTTCAAAAAAGAGGACACAAGGACTCGTCGTTTAACCTTGATTCCATATGTCATTGATGTCGAAGGCAGCTGGTTAGTTAATAAAGTTATAGAAGGTCATAATCATCCATTGGCGGAGTTTACTTATAAGCATTTTTTGCGTTCCAACGTAAAAGATAAGCGAAATCAATGCAGATGAGCTCAGATCGATTACAGAATTGAGGATTAAAGCCACCGATACATTTAGCTTCCTAGCTATAGAAGCTAGGGGAGTGCAAAATCTTAAATGCACGAAGAGGGATTTCAACAATTTCATACAAAAAGAGCGAAGAGATAGAATTGAACATGGAGAAGTTAACTCTCTGCTACAATTATTCATGAAGTGGCAAGCTGAGGACACATTTTTGCGTGGGACTTCCAAATTGACAAGTGCGGCAGTCTGACGAGTTTTTTTTTTTTGAATGATAGGATTTTCGGGCTTAATTACGTCTGCTTTGGATATGTCATCATCTTTTATACAAGTTACAAATTGAATAACTATTATGCTCCTTTAGTTGGGGTCAACCACAACTGGTAAAATGTTCTCTTCAGAGTTGATTTTCTGTCAGACGTGACGATAGACTCATTCAAGTGGTATTCATATAATGGATGACAAATATCTAATAACAATATTCACTGATCAAGATCAAGTAATGGCAAGTGTCATTGAAAATTGTATGTCACAAATAAGGCATTGATTATGTCAACGACATATATACAAGAAATTTTCTTCAAAAGTCCATTGTGATATATGTAGCAAGCGATTCAAAATTTTTTTTATAAATGTATGAAGAGATGTGACTCTGAAGAGGATTTTGAATAAAAATTTAGACTATAATGATCGAGAAAGGAAATCTACACGACGACGTTTGGTTGGATGATTTGTACAGTATCAGACATAAGTGATCAACGGCCTTCAATAAAAATAATCATCATACGGTCGATGTTTAATCTCTTAATCGTATCATATGGTCAGGCCCGTTTCTTTATTGAAGGTTGTTGATCACTGACCCACTTTTTAATATGTTTGCAATTTATGTTTATAAAGCAAAGGCACCAAAAACTCGATTCCGCTTTAATATATATATATATATATATATATATATAATTATATGATCGAATGTTTAATGTGGATTCTACTTCAAGTATATGTATCGTATCAAGTAATACATGGCTCTAGTGGAGTCCCTGTTATCGATCCCACATGCGAAGTTTTTTTAACGATTTGTTATCGCCTAAATTTAAAGCGAATTACTTACTAATATAAGAAATGTAATTTTAAAGTAACTCAAAGCAAATTAAAGTAAACTAATGCTTGAAATAAAGTTTATTTAAATAATTCGTAAAAAGTATCATTCTCCTTGTTTTTGAAAATTAAGTGAATGATGATTTTAAATAGAATTTTAAATCGTATTGCGACAAATAGTGAGCATTCCTATTCTTTACCTCTTTCGTCCAGGTGCAAAGAACATCGACTAATCCTATGTTTAATTACCGAATCTCGTGACTAAAGTCTGATGATATCGATCGCCACTTCAGTAGCTCCCATGTTCCCCTCACTCTGAGGGCTAACATCTACACTTCACCTTAAACAATAGGACCAAATCGAATATTTTAGTCCGTCACACTAAAATGTCCAATTCTACGTCCGATAATTAATATTTCCCTATTTATTTGCACTATCCTTCCAAGCGCTTTGACTTCGAATATTGGATGTACTTTTACTATAGTTGATAATTCAACATATTTTAACAACTCAATTAGCCAGATTGAAAGTAAATTAAGTTTTAAGTAAAAAATATCACAATTTATTTTAATATATTAGGTACTTCTATTTAATTTCATCAATTTCTCATAATTTTCATAAATAAGGAGAAAGACTAAGAAAACTACTCAGAATGCATGGGAATAAAACAAAGCATAAATTTCATTTAAAGTTAACAACAATAAACAAAGATACTTATCTTAATTTCCTTCCTAGTTAGCACTCAAGCTTCTTTCGACTTTTCCTTCTAGTACAACAAACTTCTAAATAGCACTCAAATAAACTAAAGAAACTCACTAATGATAAACAACAGAAACTTAAGACACCAAAAAGAAACTCAAACTCACTAAAATAGACACACAAAAGACTCAAGAGACACACTAAGACACTAGAATTCGGCCTCTATTTATAGAGGTAGACAAAGGTCTAAGGGGTGCTTAAACATCTCTTCAAAAGTCAGTCCGTGTTCAATGTATTTCGCATTTTGAACCGTCTCGCCGTCGGCGGAAACGATCTCGCCTTCACGGGGCTTCTAGAAGGTCTTTAAACCGCGCTATCTCGCCGTCTGGCGGCTCGGCTCGCCGTCGGCGAAGGTAGTTATAAATCCTTCAGAAATTTTCTTAATAATCTCGCCGTCGGCGACTTAGTTCAATTTGCATGAATTTCTTCCTTTTTGATACACATTCGCTCCATTTCATGCTTTTTGCTTACATCACTTATAAATCTTCATTCTTGCAGTAAAATAAAGAAAATATCTTTCTTTAAAGTGCAATTTCATCAAAAATAGATATGAATTTCTTAATGCATTTTTCTGTGATCAATCACATTAAGAAACGGACCCAACCATATGGTCGATGTTAAAAGTATATAAAATATTTACTCTTTTAATTGGATCATCATATGGTCGATGTTTAATGTGACGAAACCTTTTAAGACGATTTCTCTTGTCCGTCACTGGAGCTACACCAACCCTTTATGGATATATTCATTTTAATTTTTTCTCTGTGTAAAGCTACTAATCCACCTAATTATTCTCATCTCAGCAACACTTAACTTAGTTTTATGCTTCTCTTTTAAAGGCCAGCATTCAGTCACATAGAGCATTGCAGATCTCACCACCATCTTATAAAATCTCATTTCAGTCTAAGTGGTACTCTAAGTGTTACTTTTCTATCACACAACGGGCCCGAATCATTCCTTCACTTCAGCAACTCACCCACTTTTTAATATGTTTGCAATTTATGTTTATAACGAACAACACCAATAACATGATTCCGCTTTAATATATATATATATATATATATATATATATATATATATATATATTTAATGATTCGAATGTTTAATGTGGATTCTACGCAAGTATACGTATCATATCAACTAATACAAGATTTCTAGTGAGTCCTCGTTATCAATCTCACATGGAAGTTTTTAACGTAATCGTTATCACCTAAATTTAAAGGAATTACTTACTAATATAAGTAGATTTGAAATTTAAAGTAACTAAAGCAAACTAAAGTAAACTAATGCTTGAAATAAAGTTGATTTAGATAATTCAGAAAAAAGCATCATTCTCCTTGTTTTTTAGAAAATTAATTGAATGATGATTTTAAATATAATTCTTAAATTGTATTGTGACAAATAGGAGTATTCCCATTCTTTATCCTTTGGTCCAGGTGCAAAGAATATCGACTAATCCTATGCTTCGACATCGAATCCGCGGCTAAGTCGGGAGGATACTCGTCGCCACTTCGAGCTCCCACGTTCCCCTCACCCGAGGGCTAACATCTACACTTCGACTTCAAACAATAGGACCAAATTGAATATTTTAGTCCGTCACACTAAAATGTCCAATTCTACGTCCAATAATTAATATTTCTCTATTTATTTCGCACCCTCGCTTCCAAGGTTTTCGACTTCCCGAATATTGGATGTAATTTTTACTATAGTTGATAATTCAACATATTTGAACTACTCAATTAGCCAGATTGAAAGTAAATTAATTTTTAAGTAAAAATTATCACAATTTATTTTAATATATTAGGTACTTCTATTTAATTTCATCAATTCACATAATTTTCATAAACAAGGAGAAAGACTAAGAAAACTACTCGAATGCATGGAATAAAACAAAGCATTGATTGCATTTAAAGTTAACAACAACAATAAACAAAGATACTTATCTTAATTTCTTCCCCAAGCGTACTCCTCAAGTTCCTTTCGACTTTTCCTTCTAAGTACAAGAAACTAAATAAGACTCAATTAAACTAAAAAACTCACTAATGATAAACAAACAAACTCGTACTCACTAAAATGTATTACTACGTAAGACTCAAGAGACACACTAAGACACTAGAATTCGGCCTCAATTTATAGAGGTAGGCAAAGGTCCAAGGGGTGCTTAAACACATCTTCAAAAGTGTCCGTGTTCAAAGTATTTGCATTTCAACTATCTCGCCGTCGGCGGGAAACGATCTCGCCGTCGGCGGGGCTTCTAGAAGGTCTTCAAACCGCGCGATCTCGCTATTGGCGGGCTCGGGCTCGCTGTCGGCGAGGTAGTTATAAATCCTTCAGAAATTCTCCTTAGTAATCTCATCGTAGGCTGCCTCGATCTCGCCGTCGGCGACTTAGTTCACTTTGCAAGAATTTCTTCCTTTTTGATCCAAATTCGCTCCATTTCATGCTTTTTGCTTCCATCACTTATAAATCTTCATTCCTGCAGTAATAAAGAAAATACCTTTCTTTAAAGTGCAATTTCATCAAAAATAGATATGAATTTCTTAATGATATTTTTTTGTGATCAGCAACCAACTTGAATTCTATTAATAACATCCACATCTATATCATCATCACTTTGAACAATAGACCCGAGATATCTAAATTGTTCACACCTTTTAATAATTTGATCACCCATAGTGAGGGCCCGTTTGGGAAGTTTATTGGGGTGCAGCAGCGTTTTGGAAACACCACCGCACTGTATAAATAATACGTTCACGCAAATTATCGATGTCGCACCTGCTTCCGCGTTGAGAAATGTTTAATAAGCTTCGACACGACTAAAGCCCTGCGTCTCACGTCTGCGACCAGCGATGCCCTACGAATTTCGAAGGTACTCATGCTCCCCCTCGCCCTCTCCCTTTCTTTTTGATTTGTTACCCTAGCAGAGATCGAGCGCAGATCGAAACCATAGGCTTCGTTCTCGTACTCGGCGGTTTCATCTTGAGAGGAAACAAAAGTGAATTGGCAAGTTTCGAATTCGAGTATTGATGAGGTGTAGGAGAGAGGACAGAACGACTTGTAAGAAGATGAAGCCTGGTTTTATTCCTGAAGCAGAGTGGAAAAGGGAGTTAAGATCGTGGGAAATCTTAGAGCAAGGATGTGATTTATGATGAGATTTTGGGGAGAAGATACGCCTGAAAAGAGGTAAATTTGATCATTGCTTCAAGTTTTTTTATTCCTTTATGTTTTCATTTTGGTAATTTCAGATTATTCATAGTCTTCTTAGATGGGGTATGTCTAATCAAATCAAGAATTCCCCTTACTACTGATGAATGACATCTGCAGTTGAACGACCTTGGGTTCAATAACCTACATAGGAAGGAACCGTAGTAAATCAATAATAAATACTAGAATAACACTGCAATAACTTTACAATGAAACCGGAATAACACAACACTCCCAACACAATAACCCAAATACCTAATACATTAGAATCGAAACAATGCAGTTCAAATAAACTAGAATAACAAAGCAAGAACTCCATAAAAATATGAGAATAACACTACTATAACACCAAAATAATCCAAATAATAACACAAGAATAACACTAAAACAACACCACAATAACATTATAATGACATTTTTGTAGTATCTTTGTGTTATTGTGATGTTGATATAGTGTTGATGTGGTGATAATGTAGTGTACTTTATGTATCGTTCTCAGATACTCAAGAACGTATCAGCAATGCATTTAATTTATTATATGATGCAAATACAAACACAAACAAAATTACCTGGATGACTTTCTATGATTACCAGGCTTTTTGGTTTTCTTGTGTTCTTTCATTGTTCTTTATCAGTTTACTTCAAATGATAAACATAAGTACATTAGCTTGCACCCAAGTATCCCTAGATCCTCCTGGGAAGTTACATTTTAGAAAAACCAAAACCTCACGAGACTTACATGGCAATAAACAAGCTTTCTTTCGAATGTTTCACGACGGACGAACGATAATGAGAGGGATTTTAGTTAAATAAAACAATAGCTGTCGAAGTTAAGCAATGTTGAACCCTTAACAATGACGATTGGCAAAATTAACTTTTTGAAGTGACGCATAAGGGTTTTGTTTTCGAAGCAATAAGAAAATTTTTAATCACTGCAGAGATTTTTTTTTTCTGAAGTAGTAACCCAAGATGAGAAATTTGGATCGGCTCACGTGACTGAATAAAGTTTCTATACTAATTAAAAATTAATAGCATGATAACACCATAATAAATTGTTGACCTCATTTTTGATGAGGTCTTCTCTTCTTCTCTTTAGTACTTAGGATCTAGCCTTAGGCTTTTCCTTTGACTATCTTAGAGGACTAGAATTGGGACCCACCTTCTAGAATTTCAAACCACTTCTTAACTCCCTCGCAAACTCCACAAACTCGACCGTAGACCCCTAATCACCTAGAGGGTTGAAATCAAATGTGGAAGTTTAAAGGATGAGTTCCTATAGACTCTTCGGCCTTAGGATCGCCCGGGTGGCCTGGTCTGGTGAAGGGGCTGACTTACACACACACTACACTCATACACTACACTTTCACACACCTCCTAAAACCACACCCATACCTAACTTGAACTCCTGACTCATGTAGGTGATTCACATGGATGGTCCTTAACCCCTAAGCCCTCAGCAAGAGGTTAGTGAACAACATAGTGGATGCCTCAAATGAGTCCCTTCATGGCTCATGTGGGCTTGATATGGCTTCATGGCTCAACCAAAATGATTTCATTCCACTCAAATTTACCCAATCTTCAATTTCCCAAAATTTTAATTTTTGACCCCCGGGACCCTACACCCGCTTACTTACCCAAAACCCTCGAAACTACCCAAATTTCTCAAAAATTTCCAAATCACCCAAGATTCCTCAAAATCAATCCCAAACATTTCCACATCCACTCAAATTGATCATCCATACCCAAAAATACCAAAAATTCCAAAAATACCTCCCAATACCCTCCAAATACCCAAAATACCCTCTCGACCCAAAAATTCACAAATTCAGAAAATTCCCAGAAAATTCCAGAAAATCCCAAATATTCCCAATTTCATTTTGTCCAACTACACCATGGGCCAATTTTGTCAATTTACCCTACTTTTGTCAAAACCCCCAATTTGACCCATTTTAACCCAAAGTGAACCCAATGTCAAGCCAAACCTATCCAATTGACCCAAATTCTGGTCCAATTCAATTCTAAACTTCAATTCAATATTCCCAACACCAATCTAGACCAAATCCAAGTCCAATTTGATTGACATTTGGATCCAATTTCACTTTTGGCCTTAAAGCCCAATTTGGACCCATGACCCAAACCTAACCCAAACTCACCCAATTCAACCCCAATTGACCCCAAATCTTTTCTAAACCTTCCTTAAAATCCCCACAAACAAAACACTAACATGATTTTCCCAACATTTAGACCCAAACCCCACTCAAATTCAACCCAAATCTAAAAAGCCCAATTTTGACCTAAACCCAAACCTAACCCAAATGAGCCCAAACCCCAAAATCAAAGCCCAACCAAAGTCAAAACCTCCTTGAAACACTCCCATAAACATTTCTCAACATTAATTTTACATCAATTTCAACCCTAGCCCAACATTGGCCCAACTTGGCCCACTTGGACCTATATCGCCCATTCACCAAAAGAGCCCAAATTCAACCCAATTCAAACCCAAATCACTCCCAATTTGCTTCAAGTCACTCATGATACATCCATGAGCTAAACCCAACAATTATTTGGCCCAACCTCTTTACAAAATTTCATCCCAAAATCCATTTTAAAATTCAAAAGCCCACTTTCCTAAACCATCTTAAAAGCCCATCTAAAACCCTTTCAAAAAGCCCAAAATCCACCCTAAAGCCCACATGACATCTCCATTTGCTATCCACTTAATTAAAGCCATTCCCTAAGTCCTAAATTCATCATCAAATCATTCCAAATCAAGTCTCATACAAATTTCCATCAAATTACCAAAACTTCCTAAAATCCATTTTTATGAAATCGACCCAATCTTTTCCCAAGCCAAATGGAGCCATGAAGCCATGCACAAGCCATATGCAAGCCATGGCAGCCACTTTACACATCACCATGTCATTTTTGGCAAAGGGAGGGAGTCCTTTAATGATTCCCTTAAGGGTGATTAAGCCTTTTCATGACTCTTCTAAACCTCGATTAAACATAAATGTACTTAGATGGTGACTTCTCCCCACTAAGCTAGCCGACTTACTCCGATTCCCTCACCCAAAAATCAGGCCTTGAGGGTGAACCAAACCTAAATCCATGACTTGGACCCATTTGGACCCAAAATTAGCCCCTCCCCCATTCCATCTAAATCAAACCCTTTACACATGGCCAATGCCAATTGATCGCACTAAGCCCCGACCCCGACCTCCCCGACCAAGATGGTGACCAATGCCCGGCCGGCCACCACCGTGTCGCCGGAAAACACCATGGCCGAGAGCTCACATGTGAGCCAACTTTGGAATTCTCCCTCGCCGAGCCGCCCCATCCCCAGCCGGCCATCGGAGCTGTTCTTCTCTTGCCAAGAGCAGCTCGATCCCAAGCCCTAACTCTCCCCGGAGGCCCTCCACCCTCTCCTATTTAAACACCACCCCTCTCGGCCATGAGAGGTGCCGAAACAAACCTTAAGGAAACTCTCGCCAAAATTGTTCCGTACTCCTCCCCATACACAGAGCACTTGATCCCCACCGAGATCCCCCCGCCATTTCTTCTCTCGCGAGCTCAATTTCGTAGTCGAAATCTAGGCCCAAAACCGAGACACTTCTCCACAGCTGAGCCAATCCCCAAATCGATTGGTTCTACACCTTCACCGCACCAAGGGAAGGTGTCCACCAAGCAAAAGCCCCATCTCCAAAGCCACCCGAGCTGCTCCAAACTCTCCAAGCTTTGTGATCGGGCTTGGTCGAAATCCCACCTGCGACAATTCACTGCACCAGAGACTTCATCCGGAGCTCACGGATCCAATCGAAGGTGCAACAACCCTCGCATCGAAGCCACACTTCTCTGAGCAAAGGTATGAGCTAATTCTTCATCCCGAGCTTCTGGAGATTCTCCATTTCAAATGCTTTAATTTCAATGCACGATCACCGTATAGATGTGTTCGTCTCTTCAAGACGAATCCATAGAGCATAAGAACATGAAAATCCATCGAGTATCGAGCGAGATATTGTGGATTTAGTGTGGACGGCTCTCGGCGAGGACACTTGGGACGATGAACGGATGTCGTCCATTCAATACACGCGCGGACGAATGGCCGGGATCGCGTCGGATCGGGAGACGGTACGAGAACCGCGGGGCCCGGCCGCCGACTCGGATGGCGGCGTCGAACGGGAGCGCGACGCGCGTGCGTTCGGAGTCGCCGAGGCCGACGCGGCGCCGCGTGGATAAATAGAAAATTAGGGATTTTTCTGATTTATTTAATTCCCTAAACTTCAAAAATTCATAACTTTGTGTAGAAAAATCGAAAAATAAAATAAAAATACTCTTCGCTCAACTGAATCGTAGGAGAATAATGTGAAAAGAAATTATTTAATTTTATCAAGTATTTTATTTTTAATAATTTATTTACTCTCTGCATATTTTTAATTCTCCATGCATGTATACAATTCACCATGGCATGAGACCATAGTGGCTTTAAGCCTCCGAATTTGGAAACATTCCCGAATTTTCCAAAGTCGAGGCCATCCCTATGAAAAGTTATTGATTTTTCAAATTCATGTTACTGTTTTGAGTATTTTAATTCCAATAAATAGCATGTTGTGAAATAAATTCTAGGAAAATTTGGTGATGTTCCTTATGACCGAGGACCCTAGGAAAAATAGGTTTCGAGTTAGTTCATTTAAAACAACCCTAATCGGCTTAAACACACAAAATGGATCTCTAATTAATTAGAGCTAACCATATATCAAATTGACTTGAAATCAATTCTCCACTGACCTTTAGGATCAGAGGAACCCACCATAAAAATTTGAGGTCAATCGACTTGGTTAGCCCTACTAAATGGGCTGATTAAGCCATTTAGTCAATTTAAATTTTAAAAATTCATAACTTTCAAAATACTTTTAAAAAATTCACCAAATTGGTTTTGGAGCCTCTCTGATATCAGGGCAATTTAAGAAAATTAAAATTTCAATTTTCTAAAAAAGTTGATTTTTAATATTATTTTAATATTTTCAATAATTAAAAAATAATGAAAATCACAAAAATAATAAAATTCACCAAAATGTCACATTTTGAATTTTAATCACTTAGGAACAAACCCCATATTTTTCTTAGGTCTATTTAGTGAGATATTAAATTTTAAAGCTCTAGGGTAATTTTAAAATTAAAAAATGTATTTTCTAGCATTTTCACTAAAATAATTATAATAAATCATAGAAAAATCAGAAAATTGTAAAATTTGATTCTCTGATTTCCTTGATATCAGAGAGATTTTTGAAAAATATAAAATTCATTTTTCAACATTTATTTTATTTTTAAATTAATTAACACTCCAAAATTTAAAATAATTATAATAAAAATAATATAATTCAAAAAATCACCAAAATTGGTCCAAATGGTCCTCTAGTCATTAGAAATATCCCCTAATTTTCTTAAGGACAGAAACTTTCCCTTGGTCATGTTATTAAATTTTCCTTGGAAATCTCTATTTTCTACCAAAAATAATTATATAAATAAATTAAATACAGAAAAATCACATTTTCTCCTCTCATGTCTTTATCGACATATGAGTGAAGTCACATAAAAATTTCAAATTCATTTGAGTTCAATTTAATGAGTTATGAAATTATTAAGCTTAAAGGGTAAAATAAGTAATTAAAATTTTAACCCTTAATTAAAACTTTAGGTTTAATAAAAAATTAATAAGTAAAATATTTGATCCTAATCTGATTTGGATGATTGAAATTTAAATAATTAAAGGGTAGAAACCCATTAAGCAATTTAAAATGATTAAACCTTAATTAAATAATCGATTAAATTTGGAAGAATAATAAAATTGGAATTATTAAAATAGTGGATATTATTAGGAAGATATTTATTCTTTAATTTAAAAATCCCTAAATTAATTATCTCATTAATATTCAATTCTTAATTAAAATGATAACTTAAATTCAAAACATTAAAAGACTTAATCATTAAATTAAAATTAAATTATTAAACTCTTTTAAAAATTTCAATTAAAATTAAAAAAATAAAATTAAATTAAAAATTAAATTAAATTAAGTTAATTAAATTGGATTAAATTAAATTAAATTAAATTAAAATTAAAAGTTGAATTAAATTAAATTAAATTAAATTAAATTAAATAAACAAATTAAATTAAATTAAATGAATTAAATTAAATTAAATTAAATAAATAAAACCAAATTAAATTAAGTTAAACCAAATTAAATTAAGTTAAACCAAATTAAATTAAATTAAAATAAAATAAATTAAATTAAAATAAATTAAATTAAATTAAATTAAGTTAAATCAAATCAAATTAAATTAAAATTAAATCAAATCAAATTAATTTAATTTAACATCAAATCAAACTAAACTGAATTAAATTGAATTAAATTAAATTAAAGATTAAATTAAATTAAATTAAATTAAGTTGAATTAAATATAACATCACCGAAGACATAAATAATTCAAAATAAATCTAAAATAACTTGAACACTATTCCAAATTTAAACCCATTAATGGAAATTAAACTAAATCACAAACCATTCAACACCAATTTACCCTCAAAAGCTTTAGTTATCATTACTCCTAAACGTAATATTAAATGAAATGTTACTTCACCTATAGGATATTCAAATGTCCTAGTTCACTGAAGCAAGATAACAAAACTTCGAGATTCTTGACGATTAATTCATTCGTGTAATCGAATCCATTCGGACTTAAAACAATTCTAAGCAATATTAAAAAGATGTTTAAGATTCTTCTTAAACACTTTCTCAATATGATAGGATGTTTATAAGAACAATCGAATTTAATTGTTCTTCGATGAAGAAAATCGTCTTCAAACCAAAACACAAGGAACTTAGACGTCATAGAAATGACTAACCATAGGATTAGGAATTTGGTAAAAACCATAACCCTTCCCTTAGCTTTACCTAAGAACTTGCTTAAATATTCTAATTGTGTTTTAAGTGCAGCTTGGGATGACGGGAAGACCCTCCATGTACGCTTTTGTTTTATTGCAATTTATTTTCGCAATTTACATTATTGCAATTTATTTAATCGCATCGCACTTACTTTTCTCGCATGATAAACAACTATCGCATGAAAACCCACACCTTTAGGATAAGTCCCTAAAACCGAAACCAAAACTAAATTAAAAGTCATTGCAAGATAAAATTCACCGCCACAACATTTCAAAATATAAAACAACTCAAAATTTAATCACAAACGTAACACAAAACTACAATTACAACTAAATTAAAACGTCCCGTCGGATGATCTGGAATACCTCGATGATGTAACCTACGTGTTGCTAACTGGATTTCCCACGGCCTAAATGAAAGTGTGGAACTCATTCAACTGAGTTTAGCAAATTCATTCGGACTAAGTGAATCCGATAAAAATAATGATGCCTGAAGGATGGAACCGCGGATCTTAACCGGTGTCGTTATAATCAACTTTAAGATTTGTTTTAAATAAAACATAAAAAACACTCGGAAATTAAGATTTTCTCTAAACCAAAACACTTTTCTCATCTCCCGACTTATGACTTCTAAAACTAAACCTCTCGCAACAACAAGGAGCTCTGAGTATCAGTAGGCAGCACGACCATCGTCGTCGCAAAACTCGAATCTACATCAGCAAAACTTTCCTAGAATTAAACAACAAAGCCATAGGATTTCGAGGTAGTTTGCCTAGTGCAACATAAATCCTCAAACTCTTCGTTAGCCATTTGCATTGCAAATTAAGCCCTAACCGGTCTTAGGATTCCGAGGTAGTCATCTGATAAGACATAAACCCTCACATCTTCGAGGCTATTCGTATGATTTCGTCATATAAATATAAGCCCTAATTAATTAAAATCGACAAAATCAAAACATTAAATAAACATTAGGATTTTCCTAAATTCAAGCCAAACAATAGTGATAGTCGGAAATTACCGAAGTTCGCTTCGAATCCGTGATTTCTCCTACTTTTCTTCCTTTCGATTCCCAAAACAAAATGATCCAAATTCGATCCATTCCCTATCGAAATTCCAAAATTCAATCCTCGAAAACTTAAACTTCGAAATTCTCGAGAGCAGAATTATTGATTATTATCGAGAGTTTTCTTAGGTGATTCCCGTCACTTAAGATGTAATTAACTATGTGGGCTTGCTCTTATAGGAAATTTTAAAGAACCTGTGTAATATAAACCCCGTTTAATGCTTTCATATTAAGCAGTGGAATTTGTCGGCTTATAAAATTGGTTCGCGTACCAAACGAATGTCACAAATCTTCTAGTTTATTTAATCGAGCCCCACCATCAAGCAAGGCGTCTATCCTTAGTGATGATACACGTTTCAGTAGTGCGGTGCTCGTTTATATAAACTATTTGGGATGCGAGATCGGCTTGATTTCATATCTTAAAATCTTCAAATTTAAAAATTATTTTTAAAATTAAATACTACTTTTCAAATTATTTATTTAAATTAAATTAAAAATTCGCCGACAACTTCGTTAGGCGACCCCTTTTCAAAATAAACACACAACCTAAAAATATGCCAACAAACTTCGGCGACTCACGTCGGACAATTCCTCTCTCCATTATAATCGTATAATCTCGCTTTCAAAAATCGATAGTGTATCCATGTCCTTAATGGGTCAAACTACCCTTCTTTCCGTTGGAATATTATGTTCATTTCTACCTCGGACAAGTATAGCCAACATTCTCTCGGATTTAGGAACCACTCGTTGTAGACACCCATAAACAGAGAGGTTCCGAGATCCTTTTACCTCATTTTCGAGGTGGTGCGGACCCCCAATAAGTGTTAGTTTAGAGTGATCCTTCGAGACGAGAAGTCTCGCATAAGACCTTCTTTTCCTTTCCAACTCTGAATCAGATTCCTTACCTCCTCTACACCTTTGAGCATTCCGTTCTAAATAAACGAACCCTCTAATAAATGATTCTTTTAACCAATGATTCCTTCTTATAAATACTTGAACAAGAATGAGTTCGGACTCTTTTTCAATTCCTTTCTTTTCGTCCTAAAGAAAAGAAGCATAACTCGGGACCGACAACCGAATCTACCCCGCAGAAATGGAAGCCCCAAAGCCGATTTTCTCCTTCACCAACTGGACCGGACTTCGCCGTCTATAAGGATGAGTCGCCCGACAATGGGATCATCCGATTTCGACAAGGATTTGAAAACACGAATGTCAAGATCACCGACGTCTCCCTCTTCGCACCGACGAACAAGGTATCCGAAGCCGAGAAGCCGCCGCTCGAGTTCAACCTCAGGTCGACCCAAGAGTTTCCTCCCCGCAAAGGATCCCGACCGAGAGGAGTACTCGTTGTCCGCAGAGGACCGTTCTTACTACCCCCACCGGTCTAGTTGTTTCGCACCTACCCCGACTTCGCCAAATTAAAGGGGAAAGAAATCCGTAATTATGGTAAACTCCGTTACCGTGGAGGGTACAGATCTTCTCGCGAGACCTTCGTTTTCGAAATCGGGTCCGGCTCAAAGATTCCATCACCGACAAGGACCCAAAGAAGAAACAAGTAGAAGGATCGCCGGAGAAGCCGCAGCCGCCGAAATTGCTTTCCTGGAGGAAATCCCGAATCGCTCGAATATACACCGCCGCCGAATATACACCGCCGCCCGAATACATACCACTTTTGGGAGGAAGCAGGTTCCATCCCCTCTCCGCCGCGAGGACGAGGAAAATGTTCGCAAGATCGTCGCCGCATTGCCTCGCCCCGCATACTACAACGATAGCCGCAAGAAAAGGACTAGAACTACGCCGTTTGCTCGACCGTAAACTTTGGTAGAAAAGTTAGCAAAGAAGGAAAACCGCCCCGTATCGGAGATTCTACGAAGGATGTGGCGGGTGCCGACCAAATCCCGTCTCGGGCCCCGAGTAGAACCCGCCGTCATGACGTAAAGGTCAAGTAAAAGAATGAAGGCTAGTCCGCCCGTCGTCGTCTCGAGATTGGCGTATTGGGAGGATACCACCTTCCAAACATTCGGGCCGATGCACCATCCGGTCCTGCGACCTTCGCCGCTAGAAGGATGGTATGGCGTCCCACTACCTGGGCAACGAGATCGAAACAACGAACTCAAGAAAGAAAGTCTCGCCAGAGACTCGAATCGAAGAAAGTGCTACCGCGATAAAGGGGACCCTGAGCAGCCTATCGCATGACAACCGCGAAGACACACGAAAGCCCCGCTAGAAGATGCCATGGAAAAGTCGAGAACCGATATCCGACGATCGGCAAAAGAAAGAGAAGAAAAGTTCGGAGACGAGATCGATTCATCGGAATTCATGGACGACGAATATGCAGAAATCAACATGGTCGAAACACGAGCTTCATCGCCTTCGCAAGGTGCTCCCGCAACCGCAGAAAGAGAGGAGCCGAACCGATGAGAAGGCAGCCTTCAGGAGAAAGACGATACGATCGCCCAAATGGCGAAGAGGATGGAAGAGATGGTCGTAGCCTTAGCCACTCTCCAAAGTCAAATGCAACCACAAAGAGAGACACCCCTGCAGGTCATTCACATCGAGACGGAGGAAAGGAGATTACATCCGTCAATGGGGACGATCAGCTAAAGAAAGATACAACACAAAGTATGATTCCCGAAAAGGATATCAAGAACTTCGTGGAACAAAGAAAGCGAGAAGCCTTGGCACAATCGAAGAGCGGGACATCCATTCGGACGGGTAGACCTTACCCGAAGAATTCGACGCCGTCCAATACCCGAAAGGCTTCGTACCACCTCTCGTTCAAGACCTTCGATGGAACCGGGAACCCCCGACAAGATGTTGCACACTTTCGTGCCGCTTGTTGCAATGCCGGCGGAGCGATGCATTACTCTTCCGACGAGCTCGTCGGCACTCGTCGTGAATCGCCATCGATCGGTACGCGTAATTACCGAATGGTTCGGTGAAGACGTTCTCGAACTAGAAAACCTCTTCATCAAGCGATTCGCCGGAGCTCAAGCACCACATCACTATAGGTGATTTAGTGGTAGAGAAACAAAGGCCGAACGAAACTTTGGTGGATTACATACTTCGATGGAGGAACTTAAGCATGAAGTGTGAACCACAACTACAAGAACAACATGCAATCGACATCTTACTTAAAAGCATTCACGGCCCGATAAGCACTTCTCCTCAAAGGATTCACTATTAAGACTTTCGAGAAGTTGTTAAGCAAGGCCGGAAGCTTGCAAGAAGAGGCGAAGCAATTAAGTTTCGCCGACAAGACGTACAAGCAAAACTCCGCGAAGACTTTCGAAAAGAAATCCGGGATCGTTGCAGCAGCTGACAAAGGCAAGCAACCGATGCAAATACCACCGTAACGGCCGCAAAGAACCACAACAGAATTACCAAGCAACCCTGCCCAGCTGATCAGCCATCTCCACAAGATGAACAACCGCCTCGTCCGCAACGTACATTAAGGGAGCTTCGAGCAGGGAATATCCGTTCAAGAATGAAGCGATGCCGAAAATGTTCCGTAGTCCGATGAAGACTCCGCATTTCCAACTACTGGAGCCTAAAAGACCGGAGGAAGTCAACAAGAAAGGAGATCCCAACTTTCGCCCCTACTACCGGATGCTCGGGCACAAGATAGAAGATTGCATTACCTTCAAAAGTTGGCTCAACGACAACCTTCTGAAAGGGAATATAACGATCCCGAAGGAGTACATGAAGGAGCCCCGTAAAGGAGGTTCCGTCAATGTTATCTCAATCGATCCCATCATTCCGATAGATCCCTACACGACCGACGATGGATGGACTACCGCTCGGACGAGGTCTTCGAAAAGATTTTAGACAAAGATCCAAACCGCCTCTGTGCGAGCCTCAATTCGGAGTTCGAGACCCGTTAAGCCGGTACTATCACTTGCGATAGAAGAACCACCTCAACAGGAGGCGATCGAAGAGAAGAAGAAAATCGACGAAGAAGAGAGGACCGAGACTCCTAAGGCTGGACTAGGGGCCGCTTATCCTAGGATAGTTGTTTCCGATTCTGGGGAGAAATCCCTCGAACCTCTGATTTTGTATGATTATCTGCTCACTTCGGTGGGATCATATAATGATAAGGGTGATGGCGTTGGCTACGTTTTGACTGTTTCTAACGATTACATAACTAGCGACAATCCGGATATCGATTTCGACATCAACGACAATTCTCAAATCATACACGATCTCGACGAGCAAAATAACGAAGAAGGCATCCATAAAGGAGGCTACGAGAGTTCAACAAGCAATGAATCTATCTCGCGAGTTTCGAGGAGCTCCGAATCACGATAGAGTTGAGAGCCTTCGTATTCCGAGGATAATCCGGAAGAGCCTCGTCATTCCGATTCGGAGGAGACACCGACAAGCTCAACACTAGATTCGAAGAAATTACGAAGTCAACTTAAGAAGTGGAAGAGTTCTACCTCCGAGAATGGGTCCAAAAGACAAAGGAAAGGTGTGGTTGTTCAAGAAGAACCAACCCCAACAGAAGAAATACCCATTCGAGAAGAAGCCGAGACACATGAAAATAAAGTGGACTACAACGTGCTAGCCCATCTTAGAAAACTACCGACCAAACTGAGCATTTACGATGCTCTCATCTTATCAAAGGAGATGAGAGAAGCTCTGATCAAAGCCTTACTTGATCCAGAAATTTGCTTAGCTCAAATGGCTGGAGATTCCTTAGATGAGGTTTGTTCGTTAAAGGAACAACGAGGTGTTACCTTCACTGACAATGACCTACTACTTGGGACGACAGTATCACAACCGACCATCGTACATTTCAGTTACAATCGGGAAGTTTACGCTCTCCGCAGTATTGGTGGATCCAGGAGCATCAATCAATATAATGAGTCTTCGAACACTAAGATACTTAAAAATCGATGCTCGCGAGCTCGAAGCCGACAAAATGTTATTAAGAGGATTCAACCGTAAAGGAGAAAGAGCCCTCGGGTCAATAACGCTACCGATGAAGACCGGTGACTTAGCAAAGACAACCGCAAAATTTCACATAATTAATTCGAAACATCGTTCAACGCTTTGTCGGCCGACCGTGGATACATGAAAACAGGATGGTACCATCATCTCGTGCATCGTTGCATCAAATATTACGATGCAGGGGAACAAGTGCATCAAAGGTGACATGCAACCATTCTCCGTATATGAGATTGGAATCCATGAAGACGCAACTTATTATGCACCGCCAAAGAAAACGATCTTCTCCAGAGATACCGTAACAAATGAAGCAAAGAAAGTTCAGACAACGAAGAACTTGAAGTTCTAGTCCAACAGCCACTCACCACTCCCTTCCGGCGAGATGGTGAAGGTTTCTCCACAACTCGCATCCGAGGTCGAGGCCGGGACGAGGCCGTGGTAGAGACGCTAGGATAGTCGGACAGAGGAAACCAACCATCAATGTCGATCGGGAAGATAGTTCCGAAGAAGAAAAAGAAATCAAACAAGAAGCAGCCGACAATAAGTCGAAGAAGCCGCAATTCAAGATCTCTCTCGAAGATGAGAAGAACGAAGAATACAAATCAATGTACGAAAAGATTAACCACTACGTACATACTATGACCCTAACCCCGATCCATTCTAACAAGATCGAGGGTATGGTGGTCAAAGAGGTACGTAACGACGGTGCAAGGCCAATCAAATTCTACCGTGGTGCTACTTCCTCCAAAACTGAGAATAATGTACAATTCGAAGATGTCACTTCATCGAATTAATGGAATTACCTTTTCGAGTGGTACTCTCCCCGTGTTCAAAATTTAATTCAACGTGGTTTCTTACCTCGACAATGGACAAAAGGTCAATCTCAACATTTTGAAAAATTATGGAATAATTCCGGTCGTCCACCCAATTCAAAGCATGGTCTCGGATTCGGCACAAGTAGGTCGACTGACGATACCGAATTTTGCTTGGTTGTCACTTGCGAGTCCAATGAAAACCGCATGGAAACTACGTACGAACTCGAAGATTTACAAATCGAGACGCTCCACCGTAATTCGAAGAAGAAATCAAATCTACAATGGATGAGTTAACGAAGTTAACTTAGGTACTAGCGAAGAGCCTAGACCTACCTTTGTTAGCTCCTTACTCAATAAAGAAGACTCCGAAGAAATAATCAAATTATTAATGGAATTTAAAGACCGTTTTGCTTGGAACTACGACGAGATGCCGGATTAGCTCCAGAGGTCGCAGTCCATAAGCTAGGAGTGGATCCTACTTCTATCCTGGCCGACAAGGTCCTGAAGAATGCGTCTAGAAATCGAACAACAAGTCATACCGAAGTTAAAAAGCTAATAGACGCCGCATTTGTCCGCGAAGAACAATACCCGACTTGGTTAGCCAATGTGGTACCGACCGAAAGAAGAATGGTCGATCGAATCTGTGTGGATTTCGCAGATTTAAACAAGGCATGTCCAAAGGATGAATTCCTCTACCGATCCCGGAACCGATGATCGACATCGCTTCGACACATGAGATATTCTCATTCATGGATGGATCTTCGAGATACAACCAGATAAAAATGGCTCTAGAAGATGAAAAGCTTACAAGCATTCGTAACGCCGATCGGAGTATTTTGCTACACAAAGGATGCCATTCGGATCGAAGAACGCAGAGCAACCTACCGCAGAGCAATGACAAGAATTTTTGATGATCTCATCCACAATCAAGTCGAATGCTACGTGGACGATGTGGTCATCAAAAGCAAAGTAAAGGAAAACCACCGTATGATTCGAGAATCGTTTTCGAACGATTAAGACAATTTAACCTTAAGATGAATCCCTTAAAATGCGCCTTCGGCGTCACCTCCGGAAATTCTTAGGATTCGTTGTCCGACATCGTGGAATTGAAATCGACCCGAAAAGATTAAAGCTATCTTAGAAATGCCGCCTCCCAAAACCTTAAAACAACTACGATCTTTTCAAGGGAAGTCGGCATATCTTCGACGCTTTATCTCGAACTTGTCGTAGGTGTCACCTTTCTCGACACTGAGTTAAAAAGGACGCCAAATTTATTCGGGAAGAGAAATGCCGAAGGCCTTCGAGGACATTAAACAATATTTAATGACACCTCCTCGTCTTAGCAGCCCCTAGCCTCAGTAGACCATCGATACTTTACACCGCGGCTTTAGACGACTTCTCTGGAGCCCCGTTAGCCTGTGTCAATGATGAAGGTAAAGAAAATGCTCTTTACTACTTAAGCCGTCGTTTACTTCCGACGGAAGTAAGGTATCCCGCAATCGAAAAGCATTGTTTAGCCCCGATCTTCGCCGCTCAAAAGCTCGTGCACTACATGCTTTCTCATAAGGTCAACTCCGATCTCGAAGTTTAATCCATCGCAATACTCGATGACTCGTCCGACACTTTCCGACAGACTTGCCGATGGTCAATGATATTATCGCAATTCGATATAACTTTCGTGCCTCTTCGTGCCGTAAAGGGACAAGTCTTAGCAGACTTCTCGCAAAGACACCCTTCGCCGCCGAATCTCCTCTCAATGACGATCCGCCGATGAACAAATAATGAATCTAGAAGACCTCGATGATCGACGTTGGGAATTATATTTCGACGGAGCATCTTCAGCAGCACAAAGACGAAGAATCGCAAGTGATAACGTCCGTAAGTGCAGGAATCGGCTAATCTTTATAACACCGGAGCGGGGATGTTAAGATACTCCTACCACTCGACGTAACCGTGTACAAACAATGAAGCGTAATCACGAAGCCCTCATAACGGACCGGAATTAACCATTCAAACGGGGATAACAAACATCAACATCTACGGGATTCACAAGCTAATCATTCAACATATCGCCGACAAGATGTAATTTTAAAGCCAAGACTCGAACAATACTTCCAGTATGCTATACAACATTGCGAACAGATTCCAAATGTGACGATCTACAAAATTCCCGTAAAAGAAAATGCTTTAGCAGAATGCTTTAACTCGTCTCGCAAAAGAATTTGCGTGTTTGCAAGATGAATCAGAGAAGTGTTAGTTCACCTGACGTCAGTCCTATCACGCCTCGACATGACACAATACACAAATCGAAAAAGAAAAAGGATCGACTGTCAGCAAGGACGTAAAAACACGTAAGATCGGGCGATGCCCATCGATGACTACTCCGCAAACAGAAAGCTACCGGACGATAGGTCGCTAGCCCATCGCATCAAGAAAAGAACTCGTCTTACGCATTAATAAACAACACATCGTACGTAGGTCTTTCGATCAAATGCGGCTAAGGTGCCTAAGCGGGTCCGAGGCCCGTGAAATTGTTAAGGAGGTGCATTCAGACTCCGTGGTGCTCACCGACGGGTCCGAAGATGAAAATGAAAATTAAAAGACTAGTGGTACTTCGGCCCTCGATGATGACCGACTGCATGAAAATCGCCAAGAGCCGTCACCAATGCCAAGTGCACGGAGTGGTTCTACACCAACCTCCAAATGTGCTACATCCGACAATCGCGTCGTAGCCATTCGAATATCGAGGCACAAATATAATGGGTCCGATGGAACCACCATCTTCAAAAGGACATCGCTTCATTCTTGCGGCTACAAATTACTTTTCCAAGTGCAGAGGCAGCTCCACTTGGAGAAGTGAAAGCACACCACGTGCTACGCTTTTCAAGAACCAAGTCGTCTACCGTTTCGGAGTGCCGCGCAGATCATCTCGTATAATGGCCGCATTCGAAGCACGCAAATTAACAATTTTGTCGGAGACACGGAATCGACTGGCGATATTCCACAATTTACTACCCAAGAGCAAACGGCCTCGCTGAAGCTTTTAATAAAACTCTCGTTCAAATTTTAAAGAAAACTTTGGACGATAATAAGAGAAATTGGCACGAGAAGTTGTTAGAAGCCTTATGGGCCTACCGACAACCTTCGTAACTCCTACTCAAGCTACACCTTACGCTCCGGTGTATGGGTCCGAGGCAGCTGTTACCTTTAGAGGTTCAGCCTTCCTTCACTCGAGATTGCAGCTACAAACAAGATCACGACGTAAGAGAACGCCAAATTACGACTCGAAGAATTAGAAAGCCCGGAAGGGAAAAGACTTGCAGCCGCAACAGAATTTAGAACTATACCAAGCTAAGATGGTTCAAGCCCATGACAAACCGGTCCGCCCAAGAACCTTCAAAGTCGGTGACTTAGTTCTCATTCTCAAGAGACCTATTCTCGCACATCGCAAGATAGGAGGAAAATTCGAACCCACTTGGGAAGGACCGTTCGTGGTCAAGCAAGATACTCGTGAGATTCCTACCAGCCTAGTGAATCGCCGTGGAGAACGACATATGCTTCCGATCAACGGACGATACTTCGAAAAGTATTACGCTACCCGATGTTTCGAAGGAATGAATTCTTCATCCCTAAGAAACACGGCGAAGTAATTACTTATGATTGGGTCCGAAACCAAAAATAATAAAATGTGCTAAAATAAATAAGATCATGATAATAAAGTTTTCCTTGTTTTCTTTTCCAAATCAAAATCTCTTCCCTGATCTTATCCTACTTCATTCCTGTTAAATTTAAAGATATATAAAAAAAAGAAATAAAAAAAATGTCTTTAATAAACATTTTCTTAATGTTCTTGTTCTTAAGATACATCCCCGATCCTTTTCCTCGTCTTTTCGCAGTGGAAATGTCGAACCGGCGATTGGTCCCGAACTTTAAGAATGGCGTAAGCCTCGCACTCGATGAAAAGAGGGTGAAAGATGGAGCGATAATCGAGATCGACTCGGATTTCGCACCGCAGCAGCTTTACAAGACGAGGAAAGTGACCGGGTCCCGCCGATCGAGAAGAACCGCCCGGACAGACAACTGATGAAAGTGGGTGGCCCAAGCCACCAATCCAAAGAAGAAGAAAAGAAAAGCAAACACCGAAGAAGACAAGAAAATGAAGTTCGTAGTCGCTACAGCAGAGGGCAAGCTTGTCGCTGCCACGCCCACGGACATTCAAGAAGTTCGAAGAGCTACTCTCACAACGAACGCAACGAAGAAATAAGAATCGCCGTATCCGTAAGATGTTAACCAAACTAGCTGCGACCGCAGCGACGAGACAATCGCTAATGCTAGTACATACACTTCAAAGACACCGGCTCACCGAGAACCCGAGAAAGGAGGCCGCCTCCTGTGTGTCGGCATTTTTTTTTGTGTCGTGTGTTTTATTTCGAAAGGGGGTCGCCTACCGTAAACTGTCGGCGAATTTTTAATTTAATTAAAATAAATAATTTGAAAAGTAGTATTTGATTTTGAAAATAATTTTAAATTTAAGGTTTTAAGATATGAGATTAAACCGATCTCACATCCCAAATAGTTTATATAAACGAGCACCGCACCACAAACCGTGTATCTATCCCTAAGGATGTAACACACCGCTCGATGGTGGGGCTCGATCAAATAAACTAGAAGATTTGTGACATCCGTTCGGTCCGCGAACCAATTTTATAAGCCGACAGTTTCCCCGTTTAATATGAAAATATTAAACATGGTTTATATTACTCGGGTTCTTCAAAATTCTCTATAAGGGCAAGCCCCTATAGCTAATTACATCTTAAGTGATGGGAATCACCTAAGAAAACTCTCGATAATAATCAATAATTCCGCTCTCAAGAATTTCAAAGTTTAAGTTTTCAAGGGATTGAATTTTGGAATTTCAATAGTGAATGGATCAAATTTGGAACATTTTGTTTTCGTGAATCCAAAGGAAGAAAAGTAGGAGAAATCACGGATTCGAAGTGAACTCCGTAATTTCCCGACTATCCTATTGCTTCGCTTGGATTTAGGAAAGTCCTAATATTTATTTAATGTTTTGATTCGCTAATTTTAATTAATTAGGACTCATATTTATATGATGAATCATACAAATAGCTTCGAAGATGCGAGGGTTTATGTCGTATCGACGACTACCTCGGAATCCTAAGACCTGATTAGGGCTTAATTTGCAATGCAAGTGCCTAACGAAGAGTCGAGGGTTTATGTCGCACTGTGCAAGCTACCTCGAAGTCCTATGGCTTTGTTATTTAATTCTAGAAAAGTTTTGCCGATGTAGATTCAAGTTTTGCCGATGACGATGGTCGTGCCGCCCACCACGCTCCGAGCACCTTGTTGTCGCAGAGGTTTTAGTTTTAGAAATCATAAATCGAGAGATGAGAAAAGTGTTTTGGCTTAGAGAAGTCTTAATTTCCAAGTGTTTCTTATGTTTTAATTAAAACAAATCTTAAAGTCGATTATAACGACACCTGCTAAGATCCCACGATTCCATCCTTCCGCATCATTATTTTTATCGGATTCACTTAGCCCGTATGAATTTGCTAAACTCAACCGAATGAGTTCCACACTTTCATTTAGACCGCGGGAAATCCCGTTAAGAACACGTAGGTTACATCATCCGAGGTATTCCCGATCATCCAACAGGACATTTTAATTTAGTTGCAATCGTAGTTTTGTGTTCTGTTTGTGATTAAATTTCGAGTTGTTTTATATTTTCAAATGTCATGGCGGTGAATTTTATCTTGCAATGACTTTTAACTTAGTTTTGGTTTCAGCTTTAGTGACTATCTTAAAGGTGCGAGTTTTCATGCAATGATTGCTTTATCATGCAAGAAAAGTAAAGTGCATTTCAGTAATAAAGTAAATTGCAAGAAAATAAATCGCAATAAAATAAAAGCTTACCCTGAGGGTCTTCCCGTCATTCCAAGCCGCACTTAAAACACAATTAGAATATGTAAGCAAGTTCCTAGTAAAGCTAAGGTAAGGGTTATGGTTTTCTACCAAATTCCTAATCCTATAACTAGTCATTTCCTATGACGTCTGTGTTCTTTGTGTTTTTGTTCAAGACGATTTTCTTCATCAAAGAATAATTAAATTCAATTATTCTTATAAATGCCCTATCATATTGAGTAAGTGCTTAAGAAGAATCTTAAACATCTTTTCAATATTTCTGTAGATTGTTTTAAGTCCAAATGAATTAATCGTCCGGAGATTCAAGTTTTGTTGTTATCTTGCTCAGTGAACTAGGACATTTGAATATCCTATGAGGAAGTAACATTTCATTTAATGTTCTATTTAGGAGTTATAATAACTAAAGCTTTCAAGGTAAATTAAGTATTCAAATGATTTGTGATTTAGTTTAATTTCCATTAATTGGTTTAAATTTGAATAGTTGTTCAAGTTATTTTAGATTTATTTTGAATTCTTTATGTCTTTCGTGATGTTATATTTAATTCAACTTAATTTAATTTAATTTAATTTAATTGAGTTTTAATTTAATTTAATTTACTTTAATTTAATTTAATTTAATTTGATGTTTAATCAATTTGATTTGATTTAACTTTAATTTGATTTAATTTAATTTAATTTAATTTAATTATTTAATTTAATTTAATTTGATTTAATTTAATTTAATTTAATTTAATTATTTAATTTAATTTAATTTGATTTAATTTAATTTAATTTAATATTATTTCGTTTAATTTAATTTAATTTGTTTAATTTAATTTAATTTAATTTAATTTAATTTAATTTAATTTAATTTAATTTAATTTAATTTGTTTATTTAATTTAATTTAATTTAATCTTTAGTTTAATTTAATTTAATTTAATTTAATTTAATTTAATTTAATTTAATTTTTAATTTTAATTGAAATTTTAAAAGAGTTTAATTTGATTAAGTCTTCTAATGTTTTGAATTTGAGTTATCATTTTAATTAAGAGTTGAGTATTAATGAGATAATTAATTTAGGATTTTTAAATTAAAGAATAAATTTCTTCCTAATAATATCCCTATTTTTAATAATTCCAATTTTGTTATTCTTCCAAATTTAATCCATTATTTAATTAAAGTTTAATCATTTTAAAATTGTTTAATGGGTTTCTA